>OZ012707.1:68233270-68627866 GCA_963942595.1 Cylloceria caligata
CATGGTTGATTCTACGACGAGGATGCTATACATATTCCACTCGATTAGAGATTACCACAACGCCAGGAGATTACGTTAAATCGCGCGAGAACAGAACGGGATTATGCGAATATCGACGTGCGTAGGCACCGACATTTATCTCGTCGAAGCTGGTGTACAACGTTATATATTATGGTTCATGGGTTTTAGTAACAAAGGAGAAATTTCAATGTAACTCAATTATTTACGAATTGACCGAAATACTCGAATTTTCAACCCTTTGAAATAAACAAATGCTTCATCAGTCCGTCGTACGTGTATTGGTTTAAATATTCATTCAGAGCGAAAAGTGCAAGTTTATTAATCATTTTGAAATAAAATACGAGATTGATTAAACAATTTATACGAAATGAAATATATTTTTTAATTAACTTTAAAACAATATATTTTTCTGTTGCTGACGTTAATGCGTTTCGTTCAAATAATATTTCATTGATGTAAATAAAATTCCTATCGTTGAAATATAATTTTTTTGATGAAAAATAAACGTCGACTCTCGGTGCCCTTTAAGGTAGAGCCACCAGACATCTCTTGTATTACAGTAAAATATTACAAAACAGAGTCAAATATCACAACTCAACTTTCCACATTTAACACATCTCGAAAAAGCGTTTATTTGTAATAACAGCCAATTATAATTTACGTAGGGAAAGGTACGTTATACATCTTCAGAATACTCGAGCACGGGACACGGCTGTAGCTCAATTTTCCTTTCTCCCTCTTTCGCATCGTTCACCTCCCGTTTCTCTATCTATATGACACTTTCGCCATCTCGTCGAGAGAGTCGCCGCACGTTTGCCCGAGGACGCGAATCGTTTATTCTCTCGTTTAACGTGCACGACGTCGCCCCGTGTCACAGGAGAGCCAGTTCCGTCACCCGTTGTCCCAGACGGAGAGGAATGGGTTTGGGAATAGAAGCGCGAGAGAAGGAAGAATGTTTGGTGTACACTTGATAATTAGCACCGATTAAGGGTTCAACTGGCATACCTTCCGTCTCGTCACCGCTCTGCCCTTCTCCATCTCTTTCCGTTACCCTCGACGTTCGCGTCTTTACTTTACGATTCTTTAATTCTTCTTGACTCTCACTTCGAGAGCCCGAAGAGCACTTTTACCGCAACTACTCTTACTTCTACTTTTCGGCTTCTGTACTCTCTCTTCCGCAACCCCATTGCCCATTCTCCTCGAGGCTCTTCTGGTTGCTAGCTGACTCTGCAAACCTTTTTCTCTCTCTTACCTCGTTCTCATTCGCTATTGTTCTCGTCCTCGTTGTCTCCTCATTCGATGCTCTTCCTGGTTTTACTCGCTATGATACCTAGTCACCCTCGATGTATCTGCGTTACTGTGGCCCGCATATTAACCCAGTACGAACAATATAGACACATCAACGGCAGACACTGGAGAACGGCACTCCGGCGCGTACCGCCGAGCGTGCGTCCCTCTAATTACAATGTCTCGGTTACGCGAAACTCGAGTTATTCCGGTGATCTAATTACTGCGTGAATGGCTTTCGTGTAAACGCGGCTAGTGTATATTCCAGTCAGAGTAGGAATACTTGTATCTTCTCCGATGCAAATAGCCAGATGCACTGGTCCACACATTTAGTACAATTTACATCCCACGTGTATACGTACATCGTAGAATGCCATTCAATTTCACAACGGTACTCAACGTGTCCTATCTGCTTTTGTGTTTCAGGTTTTGCGGTTGCACTCAGGCCAGGTTACTGCGAACCAAAGGTGAGGTTATTCGATATTGGGTGATTAGACAAGCTTCATTAATTTTTTTTCCTCATTTTTCAATTACAGTAATAATTTACAACTTTATGGCTTTTTTTTTAAATGGGAGAATCATTATAAGTTATTTCATTCAGTTTGTCGTTGAGAACATTAATGAACTTTGATGAAATTTTATCATCGATTTATTTGTTATAAATGACAATTATTCGTAACCAGCTACAAAACGTTATTCCAAAAGTTAACAAATACCGTTATTTACGGTGTCACGGATGGCTCCGTTGAACTCGAGACGATACTAGTTGTAAGTCTGTATCTCAAATTAATATTTCACCTGTGAAATCGAACTCTCACGCGATCAATTAAGATGACGCAGGTATTTAGTTTTAATAATAATTAAGTTTATTGAAAACGGAACGAAAAAAAAGAGGAAATTATGTATGGTGCGATAAATGATGTCAATGAAGTGACAAGATAACAACTCGAGTATCGACGATTAGACTCTCGGAGTGTCTGAGCTCGTTAAAAATTTCAACCGACGACTGACTTCTCGAAAAGTCGCTAAAAAATGAAATGCAAGTAGGTTGCAGCGGTGTGTGACGTCGTTCGTGTCAATTTTTACTTCCGATTGGCTGCAATGCGAGGCGAAGGTACTTCGATGCCTCGAAGGTATTGGAAAAAACCAATCGAGAGTTTTTCCATAGTTAGTCCATTCGCTCGCTGAAGACGACCGTCGTAAAACAATACTCGCTAAAGGCGACCGCAATAAAATAATGAAGAGAAGCATTTCTTTTTTTCAACGATTATTTTTTCGTGCTCGTTCCAGTCAATTGCCGGACTAAGCGACGTTCTTAAGTTAATTCTCGCGTCTCGTCTGCGGATGTCTCGATTTTTGACACGAACAGCGTTACTTTGTAATAATTTTAACTGGGCGATGAAAAAGCCTAATGTACAAAAAGAATGTGTAGAAATATTCTTTCCGGAACGGAATAAACTATCAACGTAAATAAATATTTGCCACGTTCAATTAAAAGTTTATTTCAAATTATACATCTGTATTTAAATTAATTTCATCTAGGTATGAGCAAAATCTGAATTACTCTCTTTTTATTTTCAGCTGATCGTGTTGTATTCGGTATATGCGTTTGTACAAATACTTGTTCTACTGAACGCATGATTTGTTTCGACAGCTATGTACCCTATGGCAATAATGAAACACGTGTAGTTCGTTATATAATTTCCAGTTCATGGAAATTAATTAAATATTGAATGTGAAACGTTATTAATATTACGAGAGATATCGCAACGTTTGCCTCCCGGTTAGAGTAGACTATATGTCTTGTATTGTATAAACAGGATTTTACTATGCTGCATTTTCCTACACGCAGTTCACCTCCAAATGCATAGTCTGATCCAGCTTTGAAAGAAGAACGGCGCGTTATATCTCGTAGTATACAGTATGGCATGAAGGGTCGAGCTTCCGGTGTAGTGGATCAGATTGGCAAGACAATGGGGTTATCCCTCGGTTATGCAACGGGCGTTCTGACTACACACATTCAGTCACGATCGAACACTTTTCAAATTTTTTTTACTTATATTGTCACACATGGAATTTTGAAACTGAAACAGGTCGGAAAAAATCTTTATTATTATTTTATTGCATTATTTATTGAGTTTTTGTCTTATCTTTGTCGTATTAAATTTAATATGTCGAGAACGTTGATATTTGTGAAATAGTTATTGTTTGTTGAGTTTTTTATGTTATGGTATACAAAATGGTCCGAAATCTCGAGAAGATTGATATAGAAAAAAAGTCCAAAGTGGACGTGTGTGTGTGTGTGAAAATTTACCAAGTTGTTCTAATTTCGTTGGAAATGTGCAATTTTTATATTTACACGATATAGCAAGAAGATTATAACTTGAGGTATCGATCTAAAATCTGTTACACCCGTTACACAGTAATTTCTCGTTATTGGCTTATAATTTTTGATAAAATGTATCGAAGCAATAATATTCTAGAATAATTTGAGTTATCAAATTTATTGTCAACTAAAAATTCGATTTAGTTTCCGCTTTTTTTTTTTTCAAACAATGATGCAAAAGTCGAATTTTGCATATTTCTTCCTCGTTAATTCCGATTTTTTAAACAGTTTTCTTTATGAAAGAGCCAAAATTAATCAACATAGTTCGTCACAGTGGTGGATTGTGATAAATGACAAATAATAAAGCAGCAATGAGCAACGTCCTACATGTTTATATTTCTAAAAGTAGAAGAAATAAAAATTAAAAAAAACGCCTGGAATTGAAAGAAACAGCGATGATATTGCCTTTTTATCAATGTAGGATGACGAGTGCAGCGAGTAGAACTGTGGTACATAAAGTACAGGTTATATTACTGTGTTACGTGCTGTAAAACACGACCGGAATTTGTTACGGAACAATGCGTGCGTGGGATCAAACTGATGCCACAGAAAGAAAGAGAGAAAGAGACAGAGAGAGTGAAAGGGAGGTAGGGAGAGAAAAGGGATGACTGAGTGCATTCCGTGTATGATTGTAAGGGAACCCACGAGAACACACGTGTACATTGTGAATCTGCTACCGGTAGACGTAGGATTCGCTCGAATAACCGAAGAGACTTCTGTGTGCCGGAAGCGAAGCTCGTCCAGACATTGTCGTATGTAGATGGCAAACAGCTGCCAAAGCATGAGATCCTTCGCATGCAAATAGAACGACAAATAAATGACGCGTTCTACCGGTCCCGTAGCGTCGTTCGCCTTGTTTTCCGTACACATAGGAATTCCAAATACGTAAAACGCGAAGCTTGTTGACTCAATTACATGGCAGTCGTATTGTTAAACGCGTATTGTTCAACCTCTTTGTATGAAAGTTGAGCGCGTATATTTCTCGTAACTGACTTAATACATTTTTTAAGTGAATTATATTAATAATTTCTATAAATAATGAAATATTAATGAGTGAATCCAAAGTTACTGCAAATTTGTAAGTTGAGTTAACCACATCACGCGGTTCGATTGGTTCGATCTAATTGTGATTTGCTCAATCTCGTGTTGGGTTTCATTGCATTAAACTACGTTTTGTTTAACATATATTTTATTTGGGTGATCGCTACGATTCTGTTTGATCGAAGGAAGGAACTTGCAACCGACAGAGAGGTCGTTCGCTGATTGAATTATGAGAAATAAGATTAGAAATGTTGCGAGGTACATGAAAGTGCTCGTGCTCACGGTACATTAAGCGGCTCTCTTTTACCGAGGATACACAAATTACTTCTTCGCGTACTTCCTTAATACCGCCCGGATGTACGAGTATACGCACATTCCGTGTGACTACAAGGCTCATTAGAAGCGCGCTCGATGTGCGAGAACGTACATCAGTCAAACTATGTGTCTAACAACGTAGATCCACTTCTCTGTGCTTTGAGCGTTACGTCTCGATTATTCTCGCTCCGATGCTCGTATACCGCGCGTTGGTATGTTACGGTTAGCTAATATACAATCGAAAACAATCTCTCGGGTGGATCTCTTTCCCTGTTTCCCGTGTACACGCGAAGCAAAAAGATAAATAAAAAAAAAAAAAAAATGAAATCACAGGCGTAAAATGGACGATTCTCGAGCACACAAATTTTCAGAATTTCATAGATCATTCCGCGTGATAATTTCTCTTTTTCATCCTCTTTCTGCTACTCGTTTATTTATCTATCGTCGAGATCGTAGATCTTGCTCGCAACGCGATGGTACGACCAGTCGGTTTGCGGCGACGATCCAACGGATGTTATACAACCCCAGAGTTGCGCAACCAAGGCACGAGTAACCTGTGTAGCTATCGTTCGGGTGCTGATGCGATGCGCCCTATCTTCGATCCCAGTCTTCACCAGGAGCAATAGAAGTACGGCATATACATATAGTTTTATATGGTATACATAGGATACGTCGGTGTAAGAGCCGGTCGCGTAAGCCCCGCGTCCGCTCGTATATTTTAGGCAGCTTCGGAGCACGCGAGCCCGCACTCGCCACCCCGTGACCGTATCGATTTAACGAACGTTTAACTCATATTTCACGCCGGTCGAATCCGTTTCGCGTTACGGTTTGCGAAAGAGAGAGAGAGAGAGAGAGAGAGAGAGAGAGAGAGAAACTTACCCCCCATTCTCCCATATGGTAACCTCGCGTGTCCTCCGCTCTCGATTTTTCATCGCCGCGTTCCACCGGCTTTCCCGGCATACATATCGCGCCATACAAGCTCTTCGGAACAGACCTCACGCTCGTATTTCAATGGAAATCTTTAGTTGATTGTCAAATTGTCAACGATTGAATTAAATAATAAAATTTCACGAAAATGTATTTGCTTGACTCAGTCATTTTTATTGATTAATTTAACCAATTAAAATTACTCTCATTTGATAATAATATTGTAATGAAGATCTTGTTTTGTATATCATTGTTAAACATTTTTTTTTTAATTTAATATTTTTTATATATATGGAGAAAAATGATAATGCTAGCCTGACAAAATGTGTTTTAATCAACATCCATCTAGTTCATCGATCTAGAACATCCAATTGTTTCTGATACCGACAAAAAAATTCTACGCTTTAGTAATAAAATGAACATTTAAAAATTATATTTATCAGTTTACTGGAAGAAAAGAGAATAATGTATGATCATAATCGTGCGGCAGAATGTTTCTATGTGGAACAATGAATATATTTAAAAGTAAATAAATGAAATTTACAAAGACAGCGCGTAATGAGCCATATCGTTCATGGTGTCTTGTTCCTTCGATATCTCACTGAGGACTGACGTATTTTTATTTCTTCTCATCCAGGCACACTCTCATTTTTTCTCTTTATTTTTCCAGCACTCATTTCAGACACATTAACTCTCATTCAAGAAACTCTTTTTCCAGGGGTGGCCTCACGATTCGTCACATTTGCCACCCGCGCTCTTCCATCGAACCCTGGCCATCTCAGTCATGCGCAAAAACTCGTTGAACTGTCATTCGCTCACTTTTCACTCGACTCAGAGTTTCTGTTTGGTCTTGTTACACTTGATTCTTTGGCGACATATTGCCTTGTTGTCCCACGCGATACGACTCACTCGCTCGTAATTCTTTCTTTTCACATAGGCGCGCACACACACAAATTCATCAAAACTCACATAACATACGAGAAATCTTTTTTTTCTTGATAATTAGGTTGCCGCCAATATGATAGATTTTTAAAGTAAGTAATAAATACTTTCCTCTAATTCTGTAGACGAATTATAAAAAATTGGGCAACGTTAAAGCCATATCAAAGTGACTGGGGTTGTCTTTGTAAGCAGACCTAATGAGATATAATTGATAAGCGAGTGATAAGAGGCCAACAGGTTTGTCCTCACCTATGACCACTTCATCCTCTCTTCTGTCGACCGTCTGTCTGTTAGCGCACACGGAAGTGATTCAATCACAAAACGAGAACCGTAAATCCAATCAAACTTCCGGTGGTGAAGTTTCATGGTTCGCTAGCCTGTGAGCAAACATAGTGAGAGGAAGATAGGTAGGAAAGACGAGCTAAGATGGATACCAAGGATAAGGAGGGAAGTCAAAGTACATGATACTTGTGTAACTTGGAAGAGCACGAGGTTGATACTTTGTTCGTGTACTTAACTCAGTATCCACTCGATGTCGACTTCTACAGTAATATTTCTTTTAGAAATAATAGTTCGGCGTTCAACGTCGAAGTACAGACAAAATCAGATAATACTCCAACGTACAAAAACTATTAAAAATTTAAAAAAAAAAAGAAAAAAAAATGGCTGACAGGAAATCCCACGAGAAATCGACCGTTTGGAAACTCGATGATTATTAAAACGTCATTTAGCACCAAAAGATGATACCTTCATGGTAAAAAGGGTACATGCTTGCTTTCACTTGTTTATATCCAACGGTGCACTAATAAAAATATGCTCTTAACGTCGCATCTTCCATCTATTCGTAATGGTACGCTAAGCGATTCGCTCGAAGCTACACGAGAAGGAAGCATAGCACATAAATCTTAATATTTAATATTTGCAATTAAATGTATATGTTATTTTGATTATGGTACATACAGAGATGGTCTCAGTGTGTACGTACTGTCTGAAATAAGATGAGAGAAGTGAATTGCATCAGCATAAGGAGAGAAGGTGCGGATCGTCTGCGGAGTTGCGCATCGACATCACACGCAAAGGCATGCAGAAGCAAAAGCGATGGTTGAGCCCTTTCCCTCTCGAGCAAGTGGTCTGCCGGAGGGGCCTTGAGCTCATCGAGCTCCTGAGAAACTGGAGCGAACTCCACGGCTATTATTTTGTGTGTGTGTGTGTGTGTATGTGTGTGTGTGTGTGTGTGTGTGTGTGTGTGTGTGTGTGTGTGTGTGTATCAACGCGTCGTGAAACGATCGAAACTAGAGAGATTGAATTGCGTGGGCATTTGTGCCTGCAAATGGAATTGGTATGCACCGATGTTACGATTGCGATTACTTATTAGGGAATAGTTGTTCTTCTTCGTTGAACGTATCGCGTGGGAATACTATTAAAAAGTCTTTTATTATATTTTGAACATACCCGCAGCGTTGTGTGTTTCTGCTTAAATCCCAGGTAAAATTTATTTGGTAGGACAGTTAATTAATTTCAACAATGTTCCGTTCCTCAGTTTCACACAAAGCTACTCTGTCATAGATCTATTTCCTACAGTTTAATTAATTTGTTGTAGTTTGGCTCAATGGAGAGAGAGACAGAGAAAGATATATATATATATATAGAGAGAGAGATAGAGAGAGAGAGAGTGGAAGGAATGGAGGGAGGGAGATTTTGGAAGTTATGCGTACTGCTTTTACTCGTTGCATTACTGTTTCACTTCCAAATGCACTGCTACTGTGTTATAGTACATATTACACCCTTCGGATTTGCCGAGTGCATGCAGTTCACCGTCGGTAGTTCGCATATCGTATTCTCGTAATTTGTGTGCACTCGGGCACATAGCCGAGGGTAGGAAACCGGGTAAAGCCCTTAAATATTCACGTGAGTGGTGGAGTGTGCGTTTTGCCGGTATAGTATTCGGGCGAGCGTATGATGCAGTACATATACCGTACTCTGGGGAAACGACGTGATATTGCACCTCAAATAGGTAAGCCCGTGAATCACAACGATTTGCATTAACTATGTCAGAGAGTTTAATTATATATACATGGAAATATTACAGTGCGTTTATCTGTTTCGCGAAGTACGTGCGATCTTCTATTCTCATTCGTTCAGCGCGGTAAGTCAAGTGGCGCCACGCGTGTTGGAAGTTCGCATTTTTTGCTGGACTCTTAACACGGCCTCGTATTCGCTACGTGCACGTATCGATTGTGAAAATGATTTGTTTACGATTAGCGAGTCTATGGTAGAATCATTCAATTACATTCAAGAAATACGCAGCAAGCTCTATAGAATCAAACAGACTTGCATCGTTTTCCGTAATTCAGCGTTTTTACTCCTGACATCAAGTAGCCTTGTATCGCGATGTAAGAAGCGCATAAACTTCATTTCGGTAATCGTATCTTTTGCGATAAATCGAGGAGAAATTTTGAACATGAAATGAAAATACTTGTTTGTTTTTATTTAGCTTTTTGTATTTGCTTTATCGTAAACCGAGCTCCACCTCGCTCAGTCGGTACACGGTTAAGCAGTCACTCATTCGAGTAATAGCAGCACGAAATGTTGCTTAACTCGGGGAATCGTGAAAAACGCACGACAACCGCGCACCTACTGTTGTTCGAGGATATGAAAATCTATACGAAGAGGGTGGATGAGCAGTAATGCAAACAGCTATTCAAGTTTAATAACTCTAATGGCATCCGTTGAAAGTCAGGATGAACGAGCAGTCGTTCGGCGACTAGTTTGTACGCATATCGGTTACATAAAATCGGTTATACATTGAAAAACCTGATGACAATAAACCAATAAAATGAATAAATCAATTAAATCAATGAATACTTGAAAATGATTATTGTATCAATTTAATACATATTTATTAATGTTAATAGCGTATTTATCAGTTTTAAATAACGAGTTGTATCTAATGTGATGATAAAAAAATACGATTTATTAAAAATTCATTTAATTAAAGACAACTAATATTCCAAACCTCAAACTTAAACATTTATCTTCAAGTCGAATCTGACTAAATAACAAAAATAGTATCAAGTTTAATAAAACAATTTTATTGGCAATAGATAAAACTCTACGAAGCTAAAATCCAAATAAAATTTTTCTTCTTTTTAAATATTATCGTTAAATTGCCATATACGTAACTTAAGGGGCTTCAGGATACATCGTTTTTATTAATATTACATAGCTTTTCGATATCTTTGCATCTTCGGTGTACATTGATAAAATGTTGAGCTATTCAATCTACGATCAAAGATTTGGCGAGAATATACCTACGGTGGCTCGAATCCCCATGGATAGTCGAGTAATGCTTGCATTTGCTGTATGCTATTTATATACGCGATTGGATCAAGCTTTGACATGACCTAGGTGAGAGGTGCATGTGATTTATCTATCGGAATCAATCCAGTTCTCATTGACAGCTTGTAATTGCTGAGTTGCCAAAGCACATCTGCTATTAGGCTTTCATCTTGTATATTCATCCTTTTCCTATAATGTTTGATCGTAACCACGTATTAACATATCTGCTCGCTGAACGTCAGTCCGGATATGTTTGTTGAGTGTTGATCAGGATATGCTCGCTAAGAGTACGTCAGGAATATATGATTGTCGGTATACCTCGCTATACAAACTTGTTAAATGTCACATAAATCACTATTTTCTCATCCCTCGTCCTTGTAGTACAAGCGAAGGAAATTAGCCAAGCAAATTTCCACTTCCTGAAAATGTTAATCTGTTAGACGGAGTTGCCGTTTTCGTAGTGTTATACCGGGAATCCCCGACGGAAGAGAATTCAGAGTCTCTAACGCTGTTTGTAGCTTGCATGAGTTCCGGTAAACTGCTCGAAAGGAAACTGTTAAATAGAAGAAAACCACAGTTGAATTAGTGACGACGTCGTCTGCTCTGATGAGGATGGTGGTGGGTTTGTTTGTCGGATCTGAAATCTTCTCGTCCTTTTCCAAAAGTTTATCGAGTTGAAATGCGGAAGAATAAATTGCAAAGCGAAACAAGTGCTTTTCAGTTAATCTTTCAGTTTCCAATAAAATTTTACTTCTATAATATCTTCGTTGAAGTAAAATATTCTCGGTTCAATATGATGTTAAATTTTTTTTTTACATTGCGAGTGGAAGTAGCTACGAGGGACCGGATTAATTCATTTTTATCAGGTACCCTATCGCTAGGCAACGGAACAATTTTAACGGTGGTTTTTTCGAGTCGAAAGAGATTAAGTCTCGCTCAAGAGTTCTAGCAATTCGCTTTTTTTTTTCCAATTTTTAGCACCTCGAAATAAAAAGGTAAGCTCGAAGAGGTGAGTGGAATGAGCCACGTAATGGTTATCACGAGCCATTTCACGAGCCGCACGACACTCAGGGGCTTTCCTTCCTTCCGTTCTCTCTGGTGCACTCGAGTTGACAGAGCGTCGGGCGCGTTTCATCGTTAACTCTTACGACCAATTAGCCCAGTGCGACCGCCGCTGGTCATTATATTCTCGGCGTAGTCCTTCTCGTCTCAGCTTTGCTCAGTTATCGTAGCATGGTGGGAGCAACGCGTGATCTCGGTAATTTGCGACGATTCACGAGCTTCCATCAACGGGATAAAGAGATTTGCGACTGAGAGCCTAGGATATTCTTTCCAAGCTGAACGAGATTATCGCATTAATCGAGTGATTTTTGTTTCGCAGAGTTCCGACGACGACGAGAGGGCGAGACTGCCCGAGTTCTTGACGGAACTCGACCTGGCCAGCCTCGAGGCCTCGGAGGAGGACATCGAAGCACTTAAGACAGTCGTTAAGCGCCTCGCACCCGAGAAGAATGGCGAGTACCAAGTCTATCAAGGTTTTAATGTCAGCTAAAAATTAACACCTCTGTCGTATTGTATTATTTAGAATTTATAAAATCGTTAAACCTACTCAAGGCTTTTTCTATTTTTCCACGTTTCTTCGCGTCTCACCCTTCTTCTCCCAGTATTCTTCGGGAACGAGGAGCTTCTCAACGAATGGCTGAAGGGAGCTGGTATAACTAACACAGTATTATTAACCACGCTTTGTTTTTATCGAGTATTAGATGCTCAATGTGCACATCTAACAAACACTAATTTTAATCTAGAGAACCAAGATTTAGTAAGTGGCAAACCTTCGTAAACCCTGTTTGATCATAACTATTTCAGGTGTAATGGGTCAACCAGGTGTTGATTTTCCAGCGTTGACGACAATTCCTGCCACCAGTTTCAGTTGTCGAGGCCTAAAGGGAGGTTACTACGCTGATTTGGAGACGAATTGTCAAGTACGAGAAATTCCTGAGCTTGATCGGGTCAATGTGTTTCGACATATTTTATTTAATAATTTTTGTTAAATCATTTACTCGACAAAAATTCAATGGCTGTATCGTTAATTTTTTTTATTCCAGGTTTTCCACATATGCGATAACGGTAGAAAGATCTCTTTTCTCTGTCCAAATGGCACGATATTCCAGCAATCGCAATTGATATGCGACTGGTGGTTCAAGGTGGATTGCAGCAAGTCAACCGAACTGTACGAGCAGAGCGCCGAGCAGTTGGCTGAAGAGGAGCGCAAGCGTTCGGACGCCAAGCGAATGAACTCGGAATTCCATCGTTCCAGTGCAGAGAATGACGACCATAGTGGACAGCAGAATTACTACCAGACACAGAATTCGAATTACGACGGTAGACAGAATGGCAGAACAAATCCATTCGGTCAATCGTCGAACAAGAATCAGATACCCGATGGCGCGGTTCAAAGAGGACAGAATAGGGATTCCAAGTCGAGCACGAAAGCTTTTGATCCGAGTCAGATTTACGGATCAAACGGAGTCTCTTCTAATCAATTCAATCAGATAAACGATTTAGCTGCCAGTAACATATTTAAAGTTTCTCAGGATGGTAATGGTAATGCCAGCCAGAATGGTAACAATTACAATGGTCGTCAGCAACAACAAAGTCAGATACCAACGAGGTCATCTTCCGATCGCGGTAATTATCGGCCGGTAGACAGGCAACAGAATCAGCTTGTCGAGGGTGCGAACATAGAGGAGAAACGTCAGTTTAATTACGAACAGAGAGGCACCGGTAAGTTTGCGGAATCAAATCAGAACAGCTATCAAAATCAGCAGCAGCAGCAGCAGCAGCAGCCGGGACGATCCAATCAGCAGTCTTTTGATTATTCATCATCGAATCGAAATGGAGGAAGGGACAGCGATAGACGAAACTTTGGCAAGAGCAGCAGCATCGGTAGCACCATCGGGAGCTCCGATCACGAGCTATTATCCAACAGAGTAACACCCTCTTATACCGAAACTACAACATTCAGAACGAGCACGTCAAGCCCGATAAGAGAGTATCAACAACTTGCCGAAAGCGCGGCTTTCGTCTCAAACCGGGGCAATCGCTTCAAAGACGCATACAGCTCCAGTCAGTTCAACAGTTACTATAATTTTAATAATAATGATAATGACAATAATGGAAATAACAACAATAGCTACAATAATAGCAAGGCAAAAGTTCAGCAGAAAGCTACGGATAAGCCACGACAAAAATCGATAACGCCCACGCCAGGCTCCGACAAGATAACAAACAGCTTTCTGAGGATTCGAGCCGGCTCTCCAGCTTTGCCATTTCCCACATTCCAACCGATATATAAACCCAGAACGAGCAACAGCTATCCGTCGACGGAATACGAGACCACGACTCTTGGTTTGACTATCGCGGACTCTGTGACGATTACCGATACGCCTTATACGAATACTGACTATTATACCGAAAGTAATCAGGATAAAACTACGTACACCGATAATTTTGAGTACGGAGCGACTGCGTCTCATCAGACGAATCAGGATTACCAGTCGACCACGGAATCTGCTAATACCGAGGATTATCTACGAAATTCTGTGACTCCGATCAGCGATCAAACGGCGATAACGAACACGGACTTTTTTGAGAATACGACACCGACTATCATAACTTCGGGTTCTTATGTCAACGCCAAAACGTATACGAGCAACAAAGCTCTTAGCACGAGTGGAAATTACAAAAGTACTGGCAATTTAGGCTTTACGACCTTGAGACCTCACTCGAAAGCTCAAGATTACCGACAAAATTCGGTGGCAACTGCCGGGCCGATAAACGAATCAACGGTTCGTCGCTCTGACGCGAGTTCTCATTATGTCACGACTCCGGCGAATTATCGCGACGTCACGATCGATCGGAATACCGTGAGCACGAGCAACCAGGAAAGTCGTGGTAGCAACCACCAGCAAGGACGAGCGCTGACCAAAAACTTTCCGAAAAGTAGTACGCCGAGCTCTTATCGACAATCTCAAAATTCGATAAGCACGTCGACGGAAAAATCTTTGAGATCCTCGGGAACGGTAAGTTTCCAACAGAGCGGAGCCACCGGAAAAACTCTGAGTCCCTACGATACAAGCATCACGTATAAGCAGGGCAAAGTGATGTCGACTCTCGGACCCTACGTACCCTTCACGAAAAATTACGCTTATTCGACCACGACGACGACCACTACCGCCAAACCACCTGCATATACGGCTACGGTACCGACTTACAGCTCAACAGCTTCGGTTTATCGTTCTTCCAGCGCAAAGAGTCTCGGTGGAATGATCAGAGTCTCCTCGCTTGCACCACCAAGATCCACGGGTAGAGTAAGAAGCGGTAGCGCCGCTTATCTTCCGGAAAAGAAGTCTGATGGGTCTACTTATTTTTCGAAGAAGCACAGTCTGAGCGAACGACCTCCGACGGAACGAGAGCACGCTCTGAGCATGCTGGAGTCCCTTCGTGACCTGGAGGGCACAGCTCCCAGTCTTCTCGGTGTGATTAACAACACGAGAAGCGGATTGAATATTCCCACATCTTCGGGACCTTCCACCCTTCACTCACTCGCCCTTTATTTCGCTACTGCAAGCGACGACTATGACGCGACTGCCGAGAGCAGAACGGACTCTGCGGCAGAACCAGAATCAAGGGACGCAATCTCGGCGAAACTCATACAAGATAAAACGAGCGTTGAACTGCCGAAAACTATTCTGACTCAGCACACGATTAATTCTTACGCTGACCTATTTAATCTGAATAATGCTCTCGAAGGCAATTCGAGCATAGAGAGCATTTTCGATGGAGGTGCAACGGACGAGGATACGGACGATCTGGATATTCAACAGAGCGAGGGCCCCATCGACGGTGCGCGGAAATCCAACAACACGAAACTTCGCGAACTCGCTCAAGTATTTACTCACGCTCTCTCGGCGTATCTTCAGGATCCTGATACCTTCAAGAAAATCCTCACGGAGATTAGACCCACGGAACCGTCGGTAACCACTGACGATGAAGAGAGATTCACCGCTACGACCTTCGCTCCAACGACCTCGGAGGATTATCCATCGGTGACGAAGGAGAAGGACGAGGTGCTGGATTTTTCGGACGACACGACGCGTCCCCGAGGCAGAAGACCGACGACCACCTATCCTTCAACCACGACTGATCCGCCTGCTACGACTAATGCTTATACACGGCAGGAATATTACACAAATTCCGGTGATTATTATACGACAACCGCGACTCCCGAAAGCACGACCGGCGACGCATCGAACAACCAATCGGGTCCCGACAACAATTTTGCTTTCCAAGTTAATCACGCGTTTGGAAATTCTGCAAATGGCGAAAATGAGCTGAGCTCCGGTAACGAAGGAGGACTCTTCTATCCCGAGGAGGCAAGCGGACCGAGCGCTCCCACTGCTCCTGGCGATGCTGAAAACAACGATGCACTCAATGACTACGCCGATAATTATTTCCCGAGCAATGATAACAGCGCCAACAATAAAATCGGAGGTTTCCAAAATAATACACTGTCCGTGAGCACTTACGAGCCTTATGGGAAACACGTGAAACCCTACGACGCAACCCCCATAAGTGACAACTACGTAGCTTCATCGACGCCCGCCACATACGTTCAGAATTATCAACCACGAGCGACGAAGAAAGCAGAAGAAACGAATCAACGTTATAACGGTGTCACGAGCAATCTGGGTCAACGACCGTATTTTCCAGAGCAGCCCGCCAGAGGAAATTCGCAGAATTCCGTCGCCTCCTATAGCGGGAAGAAACAGATCCCGTCAGGAGCCCGCAAGGAAAGTCATAATCGAAAATCTCCTACGACGGAACCTTTCAGAATTCGCTACTACGATTCCACGACCGTTAAACCCGAGACGAACAATCGCGAATCTCTCGTAACCGCTGGAAGCGTTTATTCGACTTATCGTGAAAATTACAACGATTTTGTCGACAACGACAATGGAATTACCGATAGATCTACCGTTGTAACGAGCGTAGTAACGTCGAGAACGGTAGATCCGACAACCGGAGCGGGTTACACGGATCCGGGAGGTTTCAATACTGTTACAAACAATGACGACGCTACTACGAGTTTGAATGGAAATCACAATCGACAGAACGACAGAAAATTAAACGATCACTGGACGTCTTCGCCGACGGTTACGCAGCTATGGGAGAGCACCGTCTTCGTGGATCCTAAGCGTATAAACCAAGGTCTTGTTTCTGGAACGGGAGAAGCTTGGGGTACTACCATTGAGGCGGGTACAATCGATTACACCGAGATAACGGAACGCAGCCCTTCCTCACCTACCGGAAACAATAATAATTATCAGCAGCACGAGAGCCTCGTGACAGACGCGACTAGTTCCGGAGTTTCCTTGCGTAAGACGAACAACAACGTTGATTATCCATCGTCTCCGTGGCAATGGACCGGTAGTAGCAACAATGACAATGACTCACCAACGGCTTTCACGCTATTGCCGCAGACGAGCTATACAACGTTAGAGCAGAACATCGCGACGGCAACCCCTTCGCCTATCTACACAACCCGTTCGAGTATCACGACGACGATCACTTCATCGGTGACATCGACGAGCAGTAGCACCGGCAAAGGAGTTCCGCTTCGAAAGGATGGCCTACCGACACCATCCGGAGTGACACAGGAGCAATCGTCGAACCGACCAAAACACGGCCTGGTGGGACCCGGAGAGTCGATAAATAACACGGAGAACGAGATAACGAAAGCTCATAATATGTTCGGAAATCTCAATACAACGAGCACGAATACGCTGATGCGAGTGATGAAGCAAGCAGACACGAACGCCACCGTGAGACAGCTCGTTCTTCTGCTGATAAATCATTGCAACGGACCTATGAACAAAACGATGGAGGAGGAGAAAGAGCAGTTGCTCGACGCTCTGCTAAGAATGCCCGTAAACGAGTTTACATCTGAGGAGTCACGAGAACTCGTCGCTGGTATCAACAGAATCAATCTGCCGATTGGTAGGAGTGATTTTAATACGGAAAAGAAAAGCACCTCCACGACGACGACGATACCATCAACGTCGACGACATCATCATCGACGACGACGACGACGACATCAACGACGACGACGACGACGGAAGAGCCCGTGGTCACGACATTTCGCAGCAAAAAGGGTCGCAGATTTAAAAGCAACGCGGAAGAGGCGTCGCCCTCGAGCTCGGGTAGAAAAGGCGAAGATATACGAACAGCCGAAACGAGCAACGCTCTGTCGCTCGAAAACACTTCGGCGTCGGACACCAGGGCGTTGGAACTCCTCAGGTCTCTCTACACGATAGCCGCAAAGTGGGGTTGAGTCCTTGGATAACCGTATTACCATCTCTCTCTTTCTCTCTCGCTCTCTCTATCATCAGATATCAGGCGTTCTCGGTGTGCGTGTCGGTGTACCACGATGGGTCAACATGACTTCCGTGAAGCAGTCGAGAGCATAGCGTGCCCACCCGCGATTAGGGCATCAAGAGTATCTTTCTAAAGTCTATTAACCATTTGTGCTATCCAGTTCTCGTCTATCTCGTGTTTTAAATTGCGTGAGAAAATTCGGTGAACAGCCGAGAGTGAGAGTAAATGAATTGTAAGAGAAGAGAGCGTCGGGTGTATCGTTATTTTTCGATTGGTGAAATGAAAACGCAGCCACCGGTGTTTCATTGTTTAATCCTCTGTTGTAATACTTCTTAGCGAGTGTATCGTTATCGCGTTATGGCCAGCATCATCAATGTTACTACTTAACTTAGGAAGCACATTCACGTGAAAACAGATAATACTGTATTTATAAGATTATCGCAAAGTGTTATTATTTGTCAGAACCAAGGCGAGATCGCATCGTCGTAATATTTATGAATGAGTATTGGCGCGTATGCGTATTATTATTAATATTATTATTACGATATTATCATTAATATTATTATGGTTAGCGAATGATGAGACCATGTTCTTAGATTTATTGAGATCAACTATCGTTTTTCGATAAGAGAAAATGTTATATTCTCGTGTTGCTATCATTATGATGACACTCGATATGCGTCTCGCCTCCTATCGATCGTTGTATATAAGGGAAATAACACTCATACTGCAATTTTTAAGAAACTTTTATCCTTGGGATAGTTAAGAGAGCTCTTATCGATGGAAATAATTGAGCGAGAGGGCTATTTCCACGTTGCAGCGCGTATCGATCGATCGATCTTTTTCGTCATCATCTCGTACGATTCGTCTTCTAAAGATCCTTCCGTGATTACCCATCGCTAAGATGTCAGAAGAACAATATTATTCTAGATACTTATGGTGACGGCAAAATTCCCCATTCTTCCGCGCTCGGTTCGGGTATCATATCTTCTTTAAAAGCGAATTAAAGAGGAAAATTAAAAAGAATATTGTAATAATATCGGCAATTCGTTACTCGAATCCCGCGTGGCTGATAAGTCGGGATGTAGATACGCTGATTTTATGTAAAATATGTTTGTACAGAGAATGTGAATAAAAAGAAATTACGTGGGTTTTGTTATAACAATATGAAAAAATTGTTATCTTTATTCTTACCTCGTTCATCACCTTTTATTTGCCTGTTCATCAATAATTAAACATCATCGTCATTTAATTAATTTGTTTTCAATAAAATTCATCGTTTAGCCTTTTTCTATCGTAAACAGTCTTCTTTTTTTCAGTAGGTGTAGAATAAAATAAGACCACAAAGGTTATATGGTGTTGTTACATCCTAGATTTCATAAAAGGGACGCAACGTAGGAATAATATATTAGCTTCTCCATTTTAGAGCGAAATACGTCGCTCAGCGATCGAAGTTGGTCCGGTTATCGGGCTAATAAATAATTTACTTATATTATTTAAAGTGATCAACCACGAGACTCTTAACTTTCTTGCATAATTGATTTAAACAGTTTGCGAGTTAAGCGCCATGAATTAAAATCAATCTTTATCTTGTAAATCTATCTTTATCTCGTAACTGTGTTATAATATACGTTTATAAGTAAAGAAATAAAAAAAGAGGGTTGATCATCGTCATCGATCCTCGGAGATGGACTTCAAAATTATGTTTTTGTACGTGGTCGACCACTTTGGTCGACGTACGGAATAAAACTGACTTAAGACTATAATAAAAGTAATGGATTCGCGACCATGCACCAATATCATCAAAAAAAAAAGGTAGCGAGTGATCAGCGGGGCCCAACACGTTTCGGAGATGTGCTCCGTTCTGCTGGTCAGCGTGGGACTACTGATCTAAGCAAAAGGTACATGCGACCCAGCGATAAGCACTATCGGTGATAAGCACTATCGGGTCGCACAATTAATTGACAACTATTTAATGCACAAAAATTCATAATTAGCCTGGACGTAAAGATGTCAATTATTGCAACTACAATAAAAATGTCTTACGTCTTGTACTCTTGTGATTAAAAAAGAAAATAAATAAATATTAGCAATGAGACGACGGTGCATTGGTCGTGTGCCAGGATGAGGCAGGAAAGCTTCGGCAATCGACGAAGCTTTCTTATCTAAAAAAATTAGGGATATCGGTGAAAAATGAAATATGTTGAAAGATGTCAAATGTCTAACGTTCGATGTTGTAACTTTTGCACGCAGCTAACTCCGTGCTCCGTTTATTTTGTTACGTATGGACAATTAAACTTAAATAGTAAATCGATCATTGAGTTAATACATCGAAATGTAACATTTATTATCGTAAATTTATTCATTGTGATTCGATGTCACTGTATTCCGACGGTCAATAAAATTTTTTCTAATTGTAGAATGCAATACATCTTTCACAGTATTTATATTTATATATTACTGTAACAACACTTGATTTATCCTCGATTAGTTATTTTTATAACGTTTAAAACTCTTTCTAGTTGAGTTTTCTTATTCGTTGTTTATCGAGTATTGAATTATAAAATTCGTCGTTAAAAATGTATTTAATAACATTCTTCTTGCTATTTAGCGAATTAAAAACTTTTTTTTTGCAGATATAGAACACTAAAAATCTTTTACAGTTTTCATTGCTGAAGTATGATGTTTTACACCATAAAAAATTAATATATCGTTCATATAAAGCTTTTGATCGTTCTATAAATAAAATTAAGTATTTAAATATATTTTGGATACGTCTCAGATATATTTTTCGTTTGTATAATATATATTTCGTGTAGTACAACTAAAAATATATCAGCGAGATATAAGATTTTTCGTCGATATATATCCAAAATATCTTTTATATATCTTCCATATAGTTTATTACTATAAAAGTTGTATTCAGGTAGATTTTTCTTTAGAGTTAGAGATACGTTACATACGTTACATACAGAATTAAGGACGTTAAGAGATGGTAAGTTTCTAAAGTTGAATGTTAAAACATCGTCTACTCCTCAATAGTTCCTTTATGGTGTCACGTCTGGGCAATCCATCTTAGGCTATAAATCGGTTATCAGGTAATCCATTGAACCGTACGTTTCTTCCTTAAAACGGTTATTCTCGTGGTGAGTGATTGACGACATTCGGAAGGTACGATGGAAGAAGCGCGAGAGGAGATTGTCAGGTATAGCGTGTGAGAGAATTCTATACTTAGAGCGATGATTCTATAGCTATCGCACTCGCTCGGAACGCATCTATATCCGATTCTCCTCGGACAGTGTCCACCAGGTAATTCAGTAGCGCGGTATATCGATTGCGGCATGCCCGGAACGTAGAGAATCTTACAAGGAATGTGTACTCGGTTTTTGTTCTCGGCCTCTTCCTCTCTCAGGTCCCTCTCTCTCTTTCTCTTTCTCTCTATTCAACTTTCAATGGCTCAATTGAGAAAATAACTAAACTCTTCCCGCGTACGCACGTTAAACCACTATATAGATCGAAAGATTCCATTAACACTTATCGCGATTTCAAGCTGTCAACGAGAAAATGTAAACTCGTGATGGCGTCAATTCCCGACCTTTATAGACGTGCTCTCGGTGCACTGAAAGAGCACTGAGATAATTGAGGTAAGCTGTGTTGTTACATCGGTTCAGAAGCAGAGCTCAGAAGCAGATGGGTTCATCATTATACTCATGGAGTCAACGAGGTGCCAACACTTGGAACGGCAATCGCACTCGCATTGATATGACTCAACTGTACTAATGTATATCTATACGTATATACGGTAACTCGGTCGCTCGCCCGCGCAACCATGTGTTCCGTGAAATTGCGCAACCAGGAAGCAACCAGAAATCAAACGAAGACGCGGTGTGTGTACACGAGCAATTTTCAGAAATTCCTGCACATCTTCCCGCGTGCTCTCGTCGTCAGATGCCGGAGAGCTAACATCTTGGCGAAATGTCAAGCGGTATAGGAGCACGAATAAATCGTTCTATATCATTTTTCTTCTGCTATACTAACATCTGTTTTATTTTCTTATCTCCTTTTATAGAAGAGGAAATATAAATAAACAATAATGAGCATGAATTATTTAACTGTAGAATAAAAATATTGTACATGGGATACTTTCTGTCAAGTTAGTCAAACGAGGAATCGATTTTGTGGATTAAAAAAATTAGTTCAACGCTTCTCTTGGCTAAAAATAAGTTTTCTACTCTCAAAAAAATAATTACAACAACTTAATTAAATAGTAGATTTTTGTTTGTTTAAATGTTATGCATTTGAACCATTTTTCGAACGACCGATAGTGTTTATAATGTGATTTAAAAAAAAAGCATCTCTCCAACTTTTACTATTCAAAGACGAAAGAAAACTACGAAAGCTTCATTCAAGATTATCTTGTTCCATCTGGTACTAGATAAATTATCAAATATGAGATATATTCTTCATTACGCCTGTTGTTTCGCGATTATCAAATTATACGGTCCTGGTATACGGAAAATAAACTAATATGGACACTCTATTTAGTTGATATATACACGTTTTCCCCATAGAAATAAAATACATGGTACATATTATAACGTGGTAGAATGTTTGATATACGAAAGCGATTCGGATTAAGTGTGATAAGTGGCTTGGCGTATCCCATTTTGTTACCTAGAAAAGTGGTATACGAGGAAAAATCTGAAAAAAAATGCGGGGTTGACATTCGAACTTGGTACCTTCCGATTGTCGATCGACCAATGAGCTACAGGACAAGACGCTCATCACACTTGATCCGAATCATCTTTATATATTAAATATCCGACAACGTTACAATCGAAATAAAATTATCAATAAGAAAAATTTGAAATTTGCATATTGTTTCCTTGTGATTATCGCCAACCCACGGATTTTCCTCTACGGATAATGGTTATCTCAATTCTGGTTTCCTCATAGTAGTATTAAAATTTTCAATGAAATAAAAAAATTTGGTAAAATAAAAAATTTGGTAGAATTAAAAATTTGGTAGAATTAAAAATTTGGCAAAATTGCAAATTTTACAAAGTTTAAACGCCTTAATCGATTCTCACAAAATTCATGACCAAGCATCCATGTACCCTCACCAATTTGTATGCCAAGTTACAGTTTGATTAATGAAAATTTCCGAAAGTTAGAGCAAAAAAAGATTTTTTTCGAAAAATTGCAAAAATTCATGATTCAATAAAATCTGAACGCCTTGATCGATTCGTGTCAAACTCAATACCGAACAATCTTATCTCCTGGCCTATTCTTGTAGAAGGTTTTAACTCGATAGCCGTTAATGATTTGGCCAGAAATAGCAGCAAATTGAAGGGGATTGCGACCCACCCCGAGTGCAAAGTTTCAGGATAATCGATTAACCTGTATTCACACACACACACACACACACGAATTTATTTTCTAATTATGATTTATCGACGTTTTGGGACTTTTTAATTAATCTGACATCAAAATGTCGAGAAAATATGTTTTCACGAACACCTCTATTAGGAAGCGAAAAGTATATTTTAAATATATCAAATATATTTTTACGAAAATACTTTTCATCTGAATACTATGAGTAATTATTCGAGGGCGATTAAATGATTAATATTTTATTAGATGAATAAAAGTAATTCTAGATAATAGATCTCCAAAAATTCTATTATCGTACGTTTTTTAAGAATTACTCGTAGTTATTGAACCTGATAAGTACTTTGAATATATTTTTATTCGAATATCGCAACTGCTATAATCGGATTCACGAAATATCGTAAACTTTAATTATATTCTGTTTTATATGACATTTGTACGCAAAGTTAACTCGACTGGCACGTATAGAAACCTTAAGTACTACTCCAAGTGGGGAAATTATGAACGATATTCATGAAGTCAATTGAAAAAGTGGCTCAGTTGACAGAGAATGCTCTGTACTGATAAATGCATAATATTTATTACAATTGTGATGATTCTGTTGGATAAAGGAAATTTAAATCAACGTGACAGCCAAGGAAAAGCATTGGATGCCCTCTCAAGCGGTTACGTCCGTCTCGACAATTTACGGGCGATCCTAAGCCTTCACGATTGCCGCGCATCTTTAGAATAACGTGTAAAACCGAAGAAGAAGAAAAAGGAGAAGAAACGTAACGACGCGGTACCGCGCGTGCACGTAATACAATCTCGTCGAGTATACTGAAGCGTCGTATAGTCTGTTGGAATGAATCGCTCGTACTCGTAATAAGAATCCTGAACTCCAGAGAGAGAGAGAGAGAAGACAGTGGCCATAAAATGACTTTCCTCGCAACTTTCCCGATTACGTTAAACGACGATCCCCTTATGCATATCTCTGCGAGTGTCGTTCTAGTTGTCGCCGCGAGTATAGTTGTGATGTCGCATTTAAAAAAATCCTTAATAAATCCTCGAATAGTCCTCGATATCCCTCTGTACGACACGTATCTTACCGAATACATTACGGTATCCTCGTAGCGGTACACTGTTGAACGCCCTTACGGGCATTTAGTCTGAGAATAAATCGATTACGTGCGGAATTGTATTTAACGGGCGCTCACGATTTGTAGAAGAAGACACGTTGCGGGAGGAATCTCAAGGAATCAGGGAGAAAGTCGGGTGGTCTTAAGTAATAATAGGAGAGGTACTTCTATGGTCCGGGGTAAAGCTATATATATATAGGAAGGCGCTGTTAACTTTACTCTCGAGGCTCGAGGAGCTACGGCAACGATCGTGACCTCTCGTAACACGTCCTACCCATGCGAGGGCGGATGCCATCATCGAGAGCGCTCGAGAAAGGTGGCTCAAGGCGCGAAGATACTCGATCAGAATCTAAATATTACTTTCAGAATATTTTTTCTTCTTTTTTCGTCTCTCACTCACAGTTTCCTTCCTTCCCTTCAGTTCATTTTCTTTCCACGATTTAAATTTTGCTGTAGACTAAAGAGTCAAGACTTTATATCCAATTACCGCTAGGTTGTCGTACCGAGAGAAAGCAAAACTCTACCCATTTCGTTAGTTCTATCAGGATAGGGCAAAAACTACAGAGAGAATTAACGGTCAAGGGGAATCCCATAGTCTCCCGGTAAATTATCAGGATGTTTTTCTCTATAGAAACATTTTTTGTTGTCGTCGCGATCTCAGTGCAACGAGAGAGAATAGCAACTCGGTGTATATCGCTACAACGTCGTGCACTATTCGATCGGTATTTGACCTCGCACCATCTCGATAAATGTACCCGAGTAAGCGTCCGCGCGCAATGACAAACGAATTACATTGCAATTGCTATTAGTGTACACCCTGAATCTCGATGGCACGGTCTCGTACTTAAGCGTACACCTCTTTTCTATTTGGATAACGTAGTCTTACGTATGACTCACGTGGTGCAAATCGTTTGTCGGCTACGATGGATCTAGTCGAACTGACGATCGAACAATGGAATACGAGTTGTTGTACACATCAAGCTCGTCTATAAAGTACAGTAATGATACCTGTAGTGTAAAACCACCCACGTGAGCTCTCGGCATTCTTGGATTCACCGTATTCTTCTCTTGTATTACAATGTATCGCATTTGTGTACAGTCGAATATCGCCACCTACCTCGGGGCTTTCTCTGCAAAGTTATTCGAGCTAATTGTCCATATCAACTGCCCCCCCCCCCCCCCCCCCGCCCCAGGTGGTGTTTTACAGTTAGCGGAACGTTGGTCCATGTCAGAATTCCAGGCTTGCAACACCGTCCCGATGCTCACGCTAACGTTTCTCGACGTTTCTCTGCATCGGATTGTAACCCCGGATCAATGCCGGTCGCCGATACGGTACCAACGTTAGACGCGTATGTTTCGCTTGATATGACAACCGACGGTCAGGACTCACTTTTCTTATACATTTCAACACAAGCATCGTAACCCTGACTGTTCATAATCAATAAAATATACGGAAACTCCATAATTTCATGTTGCATCAAAGCTACAATGAAGATCCGTTGAATAATTTTTTCGTTTTTCGAGGTTAGAATGATTTGAGATTAAAATGACGTTGATGTAGTTTACAACACTTTGGTGACAACGTTTTTTTTTATTGTTTTTGTCAATATTACTTGATCAAAACTGGCTAAAAGAGTATTCTCGTGTAGATAAATGCTACGAAAAATGCGAGACGTTTGAGTAAAAATCATTCCGGTTTAGCTGTACGTGCCAAGAATGGCGGTTCGTTGGGCCAGTATTGGCGTAATTAATATGTTCCGGTAATAACTAGAAACGTTGCAACAGCATTCGTTACATTTATTATCCAGCGACCAAGATTACAAACTCTCGGCATCCAGATTTCGGTTGGAGTCTTGCAGTTTTATCTGCATCGGCAAAACACCACTCGGGGTGCTGTAATTGAATTATGTATAAAATGCACGCACTGTATAAAGTGTGTGCTTGCATGGGAACGCGTATGTGCATGTGTGTATGTGTTCGATACTTATTCGAGACAAACTGCTAGTAACATTAATACGAATGTAATTTAGCCGCGGACAACGGGATGCGTCTAATTAATTGAAGTAGGTAGAAGCAAAGCCGGACTCACGGTCACCCGCGGCCATCTTTGTTCACCATCTTTTCGACTACATCGGAGACCACGTGTTTCCATGCAATTTCCTCAATTTTGGTGAGAGTCCTAATCGGAGAAATAAGCTCTTCCCTCTGTGATAGTCGAAACCCCGCCTAGAGCTCGAACATCGAATCCGTTGAACAGACACAGTTGAAAATGTGTGAATATTCATGAGCCATCCATGCAGCCCGGAAACCCGAACCTCGTCGTGAATTTTCATTCGTTTGCAGGATCAAGCTATACGGAATCCTTAAAAATTTTACCAAGCGTTTCATGATTCCGTTTGCGATGTTCCTTTCACCAGTCGTCCCGTCGTTCGATCATTTTTTTTTCCGAGGATTCAAACCTTTCGAGCATCTTTTATAATGTTTTGTGTATCTCATCGCAATAACATCATTCACATGGAATTTTTTGTAGCTCGGACAGTCATTGAATATTATTATATATCGATTGAATTAATATTATATAAATATTATATAAATTTAGCCGCCAGAAAGTTAACTCAACAAATAAATTGTTTCATTTATTGATAGTAAATCGCATATTTTCACAAGCGGAGTAACGACGAAGTTACTGTACGAGATAAATCGTCAGACTGTTGAATCGCTAACTGCTACACGAGTAGAGTACGTACCACTGCTACATTCTTCTCTCCGTGTACGATTAAATTAGGTTACATCGACTTTTTATAACCGCGACGAGATAAAGTGAGAATGTAAACGAAGTAACATATTTCAATAAATTCTTTTACAATCTTCTCTTATAAGTACATCGTTGATCAATTTCATTCGAATATAAGAAAAGTGGTCTTTGAATACGAAAATGTTATTAGCATTTTTTTCAACTGACGCAATCTGATTTTACTTTACAATTTTACCGAAGAGCAATACTGTTATAAAGGTTATCGGAGGTGAGCTCTCTACGGAAAAAGGTATTGCCGAAAATCTTGTTAGAATTTAGAAGCACTCTCGGTAGCACTCCCCCGCTATCGCATGCTTGCTATGCTATATATTTTACTTCGTTCATTCGAGAGATGTAATGGAACGGGTGAAAGCGTTCGGGAAGAGTGGAATCTCATCGTCTCCCTCGTTGTTCGAAGAAAGGCCTGTAAAGCGTAGACGAATGGTTTGAGCGTGCGTAACCAGCCCACAAGCGAGAAAGAACGAGGGAGTAATGTATAATGCTATGTATGTATATATATATATATATATATACCTACTTACTCTACCTACTCTTCGATAACACACACTTTCAACTCCATTTATTCGTTTCGATCGTAAAACCTTATACTCTTCGTGATTTCTTCTTCAGAGTCAGAGTACTTTGGCAAAAAGACTTTAAAACGTTTATTATTATATCACTGATCGATAAACGAAGCGTCACCCATCACCGATACATCCGAGCGACGCATATAAATTTGTCATTCAAGTTACGAAAGTTTTAAGCCACTTTGCAACTGCTTGATGAATGTTTTATTATCGAGTACCTCTTGTACGTAAAAAGACATCTATCATTGAAGAAGAAACACGAGGAGGGCTTTCGAGATTTCACGTAGTATCCAGGTCGAATTTATAGTTCCAGAACTCTCGACTCTTCCCTAATTCTAAGATTTGTAATCGTTGTGTAAGATTTATACGAAGCTCGTTCTTTCGAGGAAAATTAACTGTCGTGTTACTTGCGAAAAACCTCGAAGGGTTCGTTTTCATTCGTTTTTGGGCATGAATGTTTAATACACGAAGATTCCGCTTATATATTCTCTCTGAAAAGAGTGTAAATTTAAGAGAGCACTTCACACTATCGAATTTTTAGTAATTTAATTAAATGTAATAAACAGGGACTGTAAAGTAGAATATTGAGTTGATATAGTAAAATTTTCTGAGCAATAGACTTAGAAAAAAACGGTTGTTCAATGCGAATTTCTTATCGTCAGGAAAATATTTATATGTTTGCTTGACGCTAGGTTAACAAACGTTTTTATATTTTAAACAACTGACGCTATAAAAGTGAATCGAAAGATAAACGAAATGACATATCAGACGTTACAAACGGAGTAAGAAGGTAAATCGATGAAGCATCATTTTAATAAACAAAATTACATATAGAATGACATAGTTTATTCTCTTAAAAAATCGGCCAATAAAACAGATTGTTGTAAAATTAGCATAAATATTTTATTACATTAAAAAATACATTCTACCGTGCAAACCAACCTTCATTTTATTCAATTAAACTACCAAAAATTATTGCAAACGGTTAATATTCATTTAAACGGATTATCTTAGTACGAGCCACTCTACTCTGCTTAAGGCAACAGTTATACCTCATGAATAGCCATTAGCTTTAAAGATCCCTTGGATACTCCGCAGAGAATAGGGGTGAGAGCTACGTAACTGTTGATTTGCTTGAGCTAACACACCCTCGGAACAGTGAATTGGCGTAACCAGCTACAATAGTAATTGTTGTACTATACGGAGAATACCGCAATGTTAACGTACCGAATAGCGTATATACCGTAGAGCTTATAGTGTATAGCAAGACGATAAGTATAACGAAAATATCGAATGAGAATAAATCTAAATAATTATTATGACAAAGACTATTTTGAAGAATAAGAAATCGGTAGAATTTTAATAAAACAACAGTTACGCAAAGTATTTTCCTCTCGTTGCTATTCTTTCTTCTGATTCCTAATCGAGAGTAAGTGTCGAGATTCGTGTCAATGAGATGGTACAGCAATGGTGCATCGTGACACAACGATAAAGTTGAACCTCGGGTTGACCAGAACGGCTCGTAAACTATCACACGCACCGCGTTCTGAACCGCACCGTCGCACCACTGAACTATCAAATACTTTCATACTGCAAGAGCGCAAATATAATTACAAAGTGAGACGTAGATGTATACGTGATCGGAGAATTAATGTAACATATGAATTCGGAGTGAAGCTCGTCTCGACCAACGAAGAGTTCGAGTCTCGCAGTGACACAAGGGCCCAGTAGTTTCAATTGATTTCAATTCGTGAAGACATTAAGCGCGAACGCTTTTTCCACGCTCTAGAAATCTTTTGCGTTGTAAAAAAAAAAAAAAGAAGTATAAGCGATGAGCTCGAGGAATGTTGTACCAGATGCTATATCTTGTGGGAATGATATTTTGCAACGTATCCTCGGATGGTCAAGAGGTTTGCAAATTAGGATCTGCTCCGGTTATACGAGCGGTATACTCGATACAGCGTTAGATCTACCGGTAAATATAAGGTGTTGAGACGACGAGTCGGGGCTCATCATTTCTAAGTAGCGACAAGACCGATTAAGGTAGAAAAGTGTCAGGAACGCATCATCATCATTATCATACTGAGACACTCGGTCAATCTCCTCATCACTTTTGACCGTTTTCGTGAGGCTTGCGTCAAAGAAACGAGTGATGCGATGCTGACACCATCGTTCCGAATCGCACACGCATATCAACCGCATTTATCATGACTCTTTGTATACTGAAATATACCACAATCGCACAATGAGAAATGCCATTGGGTATGCAACATATCATAATTGCATTCGTTCCCACGTCGCACGGGCCAAGTAATATCATGCTTTTGAAACCGCTGCGAGAACGAGAAAACGAAGAGAGAAACGGGCGACCGGATAAAAATGCGTGTCACAACTTTGGCGCAACTTCACCAGAGGTTAAATTAGTAACGGGTTCTTCCCTTGTCAGGTTGCTCTTCGTAAAAGATTATGCGATCGGCATTGCCAGCCTTTGAGACGACTCCGCAACGAGAATGACCTCGAGACGAGGATGGTATATACCTGTATACGTCTATACCTTTGTCTGTAGTAGTACTATATACATCATCGATACTGACCCATCGCGTAAAGGGCGCGTTCTCGATGTTTTGCACGAATAGAAATAAAATTATCGATAATATACCGTTATACAACTTCGAGGATCCTAGTCGAGACAGCACATTTAGTAAGTATGGTGCGTGTCAGCCACGCGGATGATCGAGCAATTTAGCAATGACGCGTCTTCACGCCACAGAAAGAATCATTCGTTCTCGTCCTTATTTTGTTATTGCTCGTACGCCGATCATACCGACAACTATGTTGCGGTTATTTCAATCTTCGTGTCCCCTCGCATCAACGACGTGTCGTTTTTCGCAACGAGGGTAAGCACTGTAGATGAGGAAAATTTGATTCGCGTGCTTACCTACCTGTTCTTTTCATTGTGCGACTGTGAGCTAGTACGGGAGCGAGTTGTTGGATCAACGATCGCGGCAAGAGCGAAATAATTGCGGTTAAAGAGCGTCGTGAACTTTCGATCATATCGATGGAGATGGTCGTTGTGTACGAGGCACGAGTGCGCATTCGTTTGTCAGTTCGAGGTACATACCGTATATACCAGCTTACTTATCGGAGAAGAGAACCTTTTGTGTTGGGTGCAATACATGCTTAGGTATAGTCGATATCGCCGTCCGAAGAAGCGGTAAATAAGTAACGTGTCGCAATCGTGAATGCACGTGACCACTAGGCGTGCTAGAGGGCGAGAACGCGCTTGCTTTGCCAAGCGAGCCGTGGCAGCGCGGGATTATCGTTTCGTGCGCGCATTTCGAAGATAGGTACACGCCTAATTGTGGGTTAGACCACGAGCTACGAAGCGTGCGGTGGCCACTTATACGAAGCTAGTAATTGCAAGGTCGTAGGTCGCCGTGCGACGGAGTCGCACGTGGCTCCCGCGTTGCATGATCAACCCCTGTCGTTCGTCGCCCACGATACAACAAGTTCGACGATATATTTCCAAATATGCATAGATGTATGGAGGTTTTGTTTCACATACACAATTGTACGCGAGGCTCCCTGATTGTATTTTCCTTATTGTGGTATCTAGTTTATGTAATGCTCCCGACGCACACGTCGTTTCGTGTCGTTCTGACGAATAATTCGAAATGAGTAATTACTGTAATGAGTGAAAAGGGAAAGGCGAGACAGCCAGGCGTGTGCGCTTCACCCAACGCGAGAGCACACGGTCCGTTTTAGTAACTTCTACCAGAGTGTCATCTCGTATGACTCTCATGTGCATGCGAATGCAAACACACGTCAAGCAAGGAGATACTTTGTAACGTCGTTTATTCATTAACATTCTTTTTATTTTGTTTCACGTATAAAATACATATACATAATGGTCTCCCGTATACAGGTGACACAAACCATTTATTACAAAAGTTTTTTTTTGTTGTTTATTATTATTTCGTAAATATTAATTAGGAAATTAGAAATGATGTCGTGTAAATTGCCTAACTGCGGTGAATGCTGAAGATGGTGCGGGCTGTGTGATGATCGTACAGATGGTAAAATAACAATTTTTTTTTCTCGTTACGATAAACACATCGTCGTGTCCCGCATATCTTTATATCTATTCTATGTAATCTAAAGTATGATAATTCGTTGCTATGGTAACTACGAGTTTTCTTTACTACATAGATATCGAAAGAAAGATAAGCTGAATAAATAAATACTTTGTGTAATAATACTTGCAGGCTATTCAACAGTTTCGTACAGCTTTTCTGTTTCGTCTTTTAGTTGTTATACTTTTTCGTGTAATGGTACCTGCTCGTGCGTGATGTCTGTCGATTGCGTGTAATACAGTTAGGCTGCATTACTCATAGCATTCTTAATTATCGTATTAGTACGAGAGTAAGGAGAAAGGCATTTTAACGATAGTTACGTATGTACAGTCAAGGTCGCACCAACAACGAAATCCTGTGGTTCCGTGTCTGTAATCTCGTTGTGGCTTATTCGCTTACAAGAATATTGTGGCTTGTTTCGATTCCGGTTCAACCGGTCCGTGGTGGTAGATATTCGCGATCCGGCTGCGACGGTCCTTGCGGGGGGAACGGTGTGTCGGATGGTTTTTCAGGACCACCAGTCGGGAAACTTGGACCTGTTGGTCTTCCACTTGGATACCCACCCGGTCCTCCGACTCCTGGTTGCTGTCCGGGCGTCGTACCAGGTCCTTGCGGTCTATTCTCACTTCCTGGATAACCTCCCGTTGGTCCTTGAGCTCCGGAGGGCCCTTGCGGTCGTCCTGCACCACCGGTCGGATATCCTGGAGTGGGTGGTTTTACTCCTGGAGTTGGTCTCTGAGGCCCGTTAGGTCCTTGCAAGTCTGGCGTGAGATATCCGGGGCCTCCCGGACGACTTGGACCTCCTGGACCTTGTGGTCCTGAACCCGGTCTCGAAGGTGCGCCAGGTCCGGATGGACCTTGATTCGGCCCTGATGGGTATCCACCAGGACGTTGAGGTCCTTGTCCTGGATAGCTCGGACCAGACGGTCCCTGCGGTCCTTGTCCTGGATAGCTTGGACCGGACGGTCCCTGGGGCCCTTGACCAGGATAGCTCGGACCAGACGGTCTCTGCGGTCCTTGCCCTGGATAGTTTGGACCAGATGGCCCCTGTGGCCCTTGTCCTGGATAGCTGGGACCGGACGGTCCCTGTGGCCCTTGTCCTGGATAGCTTGGACCGGATGGTCCCTGGGGTCCTTGACCAGGATAGCTCGGACCAGACGGTCTCTGCGGCCCTTGTCCTGGATAGTTCGGACCGGATGGCCCCTGTGGACCTTGTCCTGGATAGCCGGGACCAGACGGTCCTTGTGGTCCTTGTCCTGGATAGCTTGGACCGGATGGTCCCTGTGGTCCTTGTCCTGGATAGCTTGGACTGGACGGTCCCTGTGGTCCTTGGCCTGGGTAGCTAGGACCAGACGGGCCCTGAGGTCCTTGACCTGGATAGCTAGGACCAGACGGTCCCTGAGGTCCTTGACCTGGGTAGTTAGGACCAGACGGTCCTTGAGGTCCTTGACCTGGGAAACCTGGCCCTTGTCCACCTCCAGGGCTTCCCATAATCGTGTAATCATAAAGATTTTCGTTTAGATAGTAAAGACTTGGGGCAGAGTTGCAGTCGAATTGATTCCACCAAACACAAACGAAGAATTGCTGATTGAAAATTGTTCCATTCGGGCAGATAAAGTCGTACGTCTTGTTGTTGGCACAAATATGGAACACTTGACATTGGGTTTCCACGTCGGCGTAGTAGCCAGGGAATTGTTGTGCGTCACATCGGAAACTCGTCTCAGGTATGTCCGCGTAGATGGGATAATCGCGACCAGGCTCGCCGGGAATAGCTGATAAATCGCCAGCATCATAAGAACCATCGTCGTGTTGTCCATCGCTCTCTTGTCCTCCCGGAAATCCGCTGGGGAATCCTCCTGGTCCGGACGGTCTCTGTCCACCAGATGGAAAGCCACCAGATGGAAAACCACCAGAAGGTCCATTAGGACCCTGCCCGCCAGATGGAAAACCACCGGAAGGTCCATTAGGACCCTGCCCGCCAGATGGAAAACCACCAGATGGTCCGCTTGGGCCTTGTCCGCCACTGGGGTAACCTCCCGAAGGTCCGCTAGGACCTTGTCCACCAGTAGGAAAACCGCCGGAAGGTCCATTGGGGCCTTGCCCACCGCTGGGATAGTCGCTTGAAGGTCCACTGGGACCTTGTCCACCACTGGGATAACCTCCGGTAGGTCTTTGCGATCCTCCTGGGCCATTTGGTCCTTGTCCGTTACTGGGATAACCACCGGTAGGGTATCCACCCGATGGACTATTCGGTCCACCGCTTGGATAACCACCCGAAGGTCCTTGTCCTCCAGGCTTTTGCCCACGGTTAGGGTATCCTCCGGATGGTCCTATCGGTCCGCTTGGTCCCTGACTACTGCCGGGATAACCTCCACTTGGATATCCAGATTCTGTTCCCGGTCCTTGAGGAGACTGTCCACCAGAAGGCTTTTTAGTACCTTCGGGATATCCGCCGGTCGGTCTACCACTAGGATATCCACCTTGCGGACCCTGTCCACCACTGGGTCTTCCTCCGTTCGGATAGCCCCCAGGTCCTTGAGGACCTTGTCCACCACTCGGTCCCTGTGGACTTCCACTGGAAGGATACCCACTGTTCGGTCCTTGACTTCCAGGACGTCCACTTGGATATCCTCCACTCGGATATTGCCCGCCAGGTCTACCAGTTGAACCAGTGCCACCGGGTGCTCCGTTCGATGGGTAATCATTGGACGGGCCACTTCCAGGTCTGCCACCAGGACCCTGAGGTCCTTGTCCATTGTTGCCTGGTCGATTCGGTTCTCCACTTGGAAATGGAACTGAAGGTCGGTCCCTCGGATATCCGTCGGATGGGCCTTGGCCATTTCCTCCTGACGGATACCCACCGTTCGTGCCTGGTTTCCCATTCGGCCCTTGACCACCCAATGGATATCCACCGGTATTAGGTCCTTGTTGTCCGGAAGGATATCCACCGGTATTAGGTCCTTGCTGTCCGGAAGGATATCCACCGGTATTAGGTCCTTGCTGTCCGGAAGGATATCCACCGGTATTAGGTCCTTGTTGTCCGGAAGGATATCCACCTGTGTTGGGTCCTCCAGGACGTCCGCTGGGATATCCACCAGGACCCCCAGTAGGAAACCCACCGCCTGGCTTACTAGGAGTTATGCCGGGACCACCAGATGTCGGATATTGGTCGGACGAAGTGCCTGGATAACCTCCAGGTTTCGTAGTGCTGCCACCACCGGATGGACGTCCAGGTATCAAAGGATTGTTTGGAACTGGATAACTGTAACCCTCTTCCGCCTGAGAGAGTGAAAGTATTTCAATTAAAATTTTTATATTCTGCAATATAAAATCTTAATGCAATAAGAATCTTCCCGTGTTTGTTATTTCACGAGAATATTATAATGATTACACAATACTAATGGAAATTACGAATATGTCTTTCGAAAAAGTAACTGAAGATGAGAAAATTATATCCGAGAGTCCCCTCCGTGATATTTATTCGATCGCGTCTCGACATGTGGAATTTTATCCATCACAGTGCGAGAGGAGTCAAGACGAACCGCGAAAGACAGATGCGTGTCTTATTATTACACAATCTAAGATAAATTTTCTCACTCCATGTGAGTGCAATGAGTGAGGACCGCATAGAAGAAATAACGCACAAAGGCGTCGAGAATTGCATTTCGTGGAAAATTCCGATAATCCATATCGGTATGTATGCATCGACTAGGAGCCTTGGGAATCCGGGTCGTTCAACAAAAAAAAACTCGATTAATCATTCATTAAAATTGCAACATTGAGGCGTGAGATACGCATCGAGTCGAGAAATTCTTTGAATCCCTGTAATTCGTGTCTTGAAAAATATTAAAAGCAGCGGGGATTCGTCAAGATAACAAAAACTGAAAATACTTACCAGAGAGGTGCGGGCGATAGCCAACAAAGCTGAAACAAAAAAAAATATAACAAGAAGAACGATGTTAATACGTAGTGTTAACATCAAGATCTAAGCGTGTTTCGACGTATAGATACAATTACGAAAGAATAATGCACCGGAGAGAGAACGAGAGGTACAGATTCGCTATCCTTGCCGTTTATCGTTAGCGAGCGCAAGCAGGTGTGGGTTCGTGCACCGCGTGTGAGAACTCTCTTGGGCTCCTCCGCTTGGTTATTGTGAGCTCGTATCTCGACAATACTCTTATTTAATTAGCAGGAAAGTTATGTCACAGAGAATTTTTCAAACCCATTTCTCTGTATTCGTTTCGCACGCGGCGTGTCGAGCCCTCCCCGATTCGCAGTGTTACCAGATGAGATTCGAGCAAAACTGCATCAGCAAGAGCATCGGCCTTCTGTATATATATTTGCTAACGGAGATCGCGTGCGTGTGATTACGACAATTTTTCACCTGTGATCTGGGTAAGACTGTAAGGATGTCGGATCAATGCAGCGAGGTGGATGACTACGAATAGTGCGGTGGTTGTGTAGATGTATACATATAGCTATATCGTGCATGGGGTTTTGGTGTTCCCGGATAGAGAGATCCGAAAGAAAAAGTTCCATCGTTCCACCTGGAAAATCTCGACGCATGGACCCGCCGGAAAAAATTCTTTGAGTTCTTTCGTACCTTTGCAATTTCATTGTTGTTACGCACTTGCATCTGCTACTGGTTCGACTGACTTGGTACAGATAGATATATCGGGTTCGTCGGTGAACGCACACTTTTACGTAATAACGTTGAAAGAATATATTGTGAATTTAGCGTAAGTTGAAAGAAGATCTACGGTATTTGATAGAGAAAAGAATAAAAATACGACGGAAAATAAGAGGCCACTCCTGGTCAGCAGCCGCACAACACCGACGAGTAACGAACGGAATCACGCTGAGAGTTTATCTGAAATGTTGTTTCGCGAATTGCTGCTGGTGTTACCGCTGCATACACTTGACCTTTATTCGGCTGAGTCTCGTGCGCTGTAACGCCAACACAGCAGCAGGATGGATGGTCGCTATCTCCGCGTTACGGACGGCGCGGAACTCAAGGACCGTAGATACGGCTAACGGTTGCCAGACAATGATGGCATGCTTGCGGAGTCTCGAGTTTCATCGTATACATCACGGGAATCCTCCTACCCGTTACCCCTCCAGCCGCCAATCGAGAATTAAGAGGGGCGAAACAATCTTCTTGCTATCTACAACCCATTTTAATTAGAGGAAGTTACGAAGGGCGAGAGAATTGTCGAAATTTCGTGGTAGCAGCAGAATAGTTCTCGCTCCCTCTGCAATAGTTAACCAGAGGTAATATCATGCTCCGTCTTTCTTCCGGCGAGGTGCACCGCGAGTCGAAGAGGAGCTCACGCGTGCCCGGATCCTCTCTTACCCGACCGACTCTTTTTAATTCGACCATTGTTACACGTTGCGCGACCCTACGTTGCGAAATTCTTTACCATCTCTTTCTCTCCTCTTCCGTTTCTGTTGCATTTATCTCTGACGCTCTCGCGACCGTCTCGTTTTTCTCTTCAAGCCGACGCATTACCGAGTCGATTGTCGTGTAGCCGAGAAAAAAAAAATTAGTTCTCATTGCCTCTTCACGCTTCGTTCTCTCTGCTGTGCCATTATGATTACTCGAATCTCATAGAATTGAACGATTACTCGGGAGTGTGTTGGGCAAGTGCTGTAACTTCTTGGTACTTTTCACCCGATTATCAATCCACTCTCTTTTTCTCTTTGTCAATGAGCAAACTGCGGTGTATTGTCGTTAATGGCAAATATAAATACATAATTATTTCACGATTTGTTGGAAACTTATTGTTCTTTGGTGCCTGATTAATGTCTGACGATGAGAAGATCCAGTCGTTTAAGGAATGATCTTACGTAATTTTGTGTATATACTCGAATTTACTCGATCTTTCGCAATAAAATAACAAATTAGACTCAAAAGACTAATTATACAACTCACCTATCCACAACAGCCACAGCCTCATGTTTTGTTGGTGCTACTTCTTCTACAGTATTAAGATCTGTGAAAGAAAAAAAAATACTTTATCTTCCATTCGACAACTCGAAGCGCGCCCGTTCGATATTAACGCTTAAGCGTTATTATCGTCTTCGTTGTAGCACAGGAAAAACGTTGAATCTTTGATAAATTTACCATTGTCAATGGCACGCGGTCATTTTAAAATAACTAATCTCGCGGTTTGCCGCGACGAATGGAAAGTACCGGTGTAAAACCATTACCGTAGGTACGCCGAGTGAAAAGCTGTAATCAAATGGTCTAAATTCCGATTCGTAGTTATTCGTGCCGGAATATGATGACCATCGGGGAAAGGGGGCTCGCAATAACGTTGCTATCGAATTGGCGGTGATTAATCGATATTCATAAATCCGTTTAATAATCTCTCAAGACACGCGACTGTCTTGTTAAACATTGCACAGTATATTGAAAGATTCTAATCTATCGAATGATAGTACGAACATCCAATTAGTCAGGCCGATTGGCTGCAGAATTTATGGAGTAATAAATCAAGATACGACACTCACCGAGAACCGATCAATAATCAAGCATAGAGATAACTTAATCCTCCGAAAATCACGGAGTCGGTGAAGCAAAAAAACGTGGAAACAAAAGAGTGTCGTTTCTCGTTATTCCATTCGATCACTATATACGCATTCACGATTGTTATTCTCTCGAAAATAATTAGAAAGACGTGTAAGTAAGGGGTAGTATCTCCGACGTTGTAAGCGCGTTTTATAGAACAACAACAACTCACCAAACCGCGATTCCCAATCCGAACAACAACACACTGGGAGGTGCGGATTAAGTCGAGAAGGTGACTGATGGTGGAGATGTCGTACTGTGAATATATACCCCTGGTTAAGCTTACCCCGAGTGCCTTTACCACCACGTTCTCTGCGTTCGATCATGCTTTCGGTTTCCCCTACCCCAAACTCGATCCAGGTATCACCAGGAGAGTGCCAGCCTCTGGGGATGCTTTCCGAGCATCACCGGCAGCAGCAGCAGCAGCAGCAGCAGCTCGTTCGTCCTCCGACGCGTCATCCGTAAAGGCGCTTCGACGTACCCCTCGCCCCCCCCCCCCGTTCCGCAGTTCTAAGTTAAGAGAATCAAAAGTGGTGGAAGAACAGGGTAATACATCTACATCTTCCACCGATTCCTCCTCCGTCTCCTACAAACGTCTGAACTCATAGAATCCAAAGTGAGTCCGGAGTGAGAGGGGGCAGTGTAACACTCAGCGTGGTTACTCGTGGGCCTTGTCAAGCCCCCGTCTTGGATCCCGCGAGGAACGACCTCACGACGACGTAAGTGACCCCCAGGCTTCGCTGTGGAGGGAACGCTTTGCTTTTGCTGGTTCTTACTCGTGCTATGCGATGCAGATACTGCCTTGGGAAATGGGGGAGAGAGTAAAAGAGAGAGAGAGAGAGAGAGAGAGAGAGAGAGAGAGAGAGAGAGAGAGAGAGAGAGAGAGGGAGAGAAGCATAGGTATAGATACTCCAGAGGTGCTCGTGGGAGGATAGCGCTCGAACGTGCAGAGTTAGTGAAAGTGATACAGCTGGAGCGCAAGTAGAGTAACATCTTCAAGCTCGGCCCGGCTACCTGGCACCGGAGCTACTATTTCGCTAGTTGCTCCCTCGCCGACAGGATCGATACCCTACGGAGCTGTCATTCTCATCGTTAAGTGACGAGCAAGACTCTTGACTTCGTTTCTATAGTCTCGATCTGATCTCATCACATTTTTATCGTACACTTTTATTGACTTAAAAATTAATTTGAAGAATGCTCGAACAAAATCTCGAAATTTATCGTGACATTTACAATACGCGGAATTCTGTGAAACTTTTACACACTGGGCATCAATTTTAAGACATCCAGTTAATATTGTGCTAAAAGAAGACTCTTTGCATTGTTTTTAATTTTCAAATCTACTGATTTATTTGTACAAAATCTCTATTTGCATTTGATACACATTTTGTGTAATAACATTTTTCGCGTCCAGAGATATTTTTAAAGATCATTTTGTAATGACATTGAGTTCATTTAATCTTTCAAATTACGGTCATTAAGGTGCTTACTACGTGCTAATCGAGTAGAGGTTAGGTACAAATGTTGTATAAAACAACATCTTGTAACATTTTTTAATGTTTCATAAAACAGATTACCGGTAAACTTGTATGTATCAATTGAATAAAATGTCAATATTCGTTCATTTATAGAAATTAAATAAGTTTTGTTGCAGATTAGAGTCACTTTGATTAGGCAGAACCAACGATTTTTGTATTATCATTCTCTTGATTCGTGGGTCGAAATTTTTATTTTAAATATTCGCTAAGCGACATTTTTTACGGTTGCGTCAGAATCCTAATAATCTTAATTACAATCCAAATCGTCATGTTCAACGCTGTCTAATCGAAATGTGCATTAAAGTTCTCACAATAATATTGATTCAATGACACGGATGTAATTTTATCGTTTTTTTTCAGTTGAAATTTGTTGCTGTATCGATCGTTAAAAGATTGCACAAGTTTGTCAGTGCAAACTAACATTCGTAATAAAGAATATGTTTCATATTTGACATCTTATCTAATATTAATTCATATTCTAATGCCAATACCTGACGAAACAAACAATTTGGATCCCTTGCTCGAAAATACATAAATTATATAAATAAAATTAAGTTACATATTATGACTTTCTTTGATTTAAATCAGCTTTGTTTCATGAATCGTCGAATTGATTAAACTCAATGTCTCTTCGGTATATTGTTTTCTCCGTCGAAATTTCTTGCTGCATCGATCGGTAAAAGATTGCAATAAATTTGGCAGTGGAAAGCTACATGCGCAATGAAGATTATGTTTCAAATTTGACAGCTCATATAATATTAACTCATACGCTGATGCTAATACCTGATGGAAAAAAATAACTCGAATATCATGCTCGGAAATACATAAATTGTATAAATAAAATGAAGAGTCAAATATTATCACCTTCTTTGATTTAAATCAGTTTTGTTCCATGAATCGTCGAAAGGATTAAACTCAATGTCTCTTCGGTATATTGTTTTCTCAGTTTAAATTGTTCCCGACAAAACAAAAGAAGTTTTTATAGGTAAGTGACAATAGAACGACGCTCTAACTAAATGGGGATGACTTTGCTTCTCTGAGCGTAAGCTCCTTCCGAGGAAAAAGGGTTGTGAAGGAAAGAAGCAGTGTTTCCCCCGACAATCCTATTGCCGAACGAGACCCGCGCGAAACAAGCAATGCACACAAAAGTATCGTACATAAAAGCTAACATCCGCTGTGTAAGTACATAAGGGCCACTTGCTTTTACTGCGATGTTTCATGCACATAGCGACACCGTACGTGCTCCTCGGCACTCTATCCAGTGACTGTACACCATGTCCTTAAGTACAACCACAGCCGCAACTCTATCCTAGGCTCTTCTTGCTTTCAGGAAACGTGCTTCGTTTTATCTTGCACGTGGCGTTGCATTATAAGCATTCTCGCACTATACGCCCTATAAACGATGTACGCGCTCTCGCCATTTTTTTTCAATGCTGCTATTTTAAACACCAATGGAAACTGTTTAGTGCAAAGTTATCGATACATCGCGTATAGGCCGCGTCGTATATGTACACATCAGGGAAATTATTCGTGAGCCAGCGGTAAATTTATTCGGCAATAAAGTTTCTACCGAAGTGGATTTCCCAGTCACCGACCGGTATACCGGTAATCGTTAGCGTGAGTAGCAACATTAACATTATTATAAGACAACTGTCGATTACCGATACACTGGCAGATGCCTGTGGAACATTCATCTTATTGATTACACGCACGACAGCGTCTATGATCGTACAACAAACTGCTTCATCAACGTTCTTAATGTATATTTGACGGAGACAATTTTGTCTACTTGTTGATAATGATAATATCCGAGATTACTTTATCCGATTTTTCAACCGATTATGAATGATCCACGATACAAAAATAATTTTAACGAGCTCTTTGTAAATTATGCGAAGAGCAAATGTTTCTCGATCCTCTTCGGTTATAGCTGTGAGAAGAACATACGGTCGATAGTATAATACAGATGTTGCAACTTTGCCTCATCGTGGCCTCTGAGTATACAGCGCCAATCCATATCGCAAGATCATCGCGCGATCTCGACAAGTGTCATCGCATTGCTCTCCGTACCAGAGAGAGAGAGAGAGAGAGAGAGAGAGAGAGAGAGAAAGAGAGAAAGCACGAGGTTACCGTGTTGCACATACACCGTACAGTGCAATATCGTCCACGAGCAATAGTAGAGTTAAGTGAATCCGGGAATAAAATTAAGAGAAGCTACGAAAAAAAAAAATATATATATATATATTAAGCTGTTTGAGTTAAGAACTAACAGCATTTGAAATAAAGTGGAAAACTTCTGCTTGGATTTATGCAAATTACTAAATCTCTCTTCGAAGATCACTTTGATTTGTCATGGCATACAGTTAACCTGTTATCCAGTTTCCATGTATTATAAAACTAGTTTTTTTATTTCTCTTTAAGAGTTGAATCGAGAGGATGAAACGAAAGCAACGAGGCTAAACACTGTATTAATTGAATCGTTTACTAAACGATCAAACGTGTTACTCATCGTCTTTCTTAGCCAATGTGGATAGACAGAAATGGTTCGTGGGATTCTCCGGTACACGTTACATCGCTACTTCCACATTTAGTGCAATCAGTTCACTCGAGTTGTCGAAGCTTTAGTTTAATTACTTATGTATGCATTATTTTTAATTAATTAAATTTTCTTACGATCGCACCAGTTGAGAAGGACGTTGCGCAATAAAGATAATCGCAACCCTTCGAAAGTATGTCGTTCGGTACGTAATAATGATAAAAAAAAATAAAAAATAAAAAATCAGAAATCTCCGCTTCAATCGGAGAACGCCATAATTGCATAATTACACTCATTTCACGTACTCAAAGGCCGTTCCTCCGACCGAATCGGACATTTCCGGTCCAATTTATTATTATTGTTATATATTTTTTAATTACGAATATTTACAGTGGATGGTTCAACATTTTTTGGAATTATGTCTCGTACTTTTAAAAGAGATTCATCAAGAGTTGATTGATTTAAGTTTGTACGGAGGGTAACTTTGTTGGTTTAATTTATCTTCGAGAATATCATTTGTAATATTATTTTAGGAAGGTTAGAGCACGCGATCGTGAAACTGACATAAAAGAACTGGAATGACGGTACTTAAGTCGGGAACTGACATTCTCGACATTAATATTAACTGCCTCGATAAAAGAATAAAAGTTTTATAAATTAAGGAGCAATTAAACCAACATCGCTCACTGACAAATTCTGCAAATTTTTCTTACAGGCGCATTAATAATTTTTTCACACCTCAAAGACACGAAGAAAAAAAAAAACAACATTTGCTTGGACAGCTAGAGTTTTGTTATCGTTACTAATTTAGCTACTCATGATAGAGACAATAAAATGACTTTGTTACGGTAATAACATTCTTCGACCGAAGCAATGAACTTTCATAACGAAACATACTTTGTTGCTGTAACAAAATAGTTCTGTCCGTAATAAACACCATCGCTGCAGTAACAAAAATATGTTGTCGCAATGATAAAACTAATTGTAAGGTAAATAAATAAAACGACCAATTATGTCGGATTTTGTGTAATTAGATCAAGTTCGATTGAACTTTAATCTAATTACACAAAAATCAATGTGTTCGTCGTTTTAGTTAAGATCTGTATCTTCTGGTGTTCACTCGAGAGATCGACGAAGCCGACAAGATTACAGAGCGGCTTGGTATCGTCCACGTCCGTATGCGCATAATTCACCATAATACTCCCATCGATGCTCCCGATTAAATTGAGGTGACAATAGCAGCAACGCATAGAACCATGCTGGACACAACAGGTCGCGCGACCTTTCGCTCGTCATATATTGCTTCGCAATTCTTCAGGAGTCATCAATCTTTGTCGGACCGCTAATATATTTTTCCTTCATTTTCTCGTTCGTCGCAGCTCGGCTAATAATTATAAAAGAGAAAAGATTCGGTCTCTGGATTAGGAGTATCAGAGACACCTGCTGGTATCGGTAGTTGTCTCGTGTATCCTGTGACGCGTTACACCGATTCGAAGAAAACTGTTGCGGTTGCATTACATTGATCCAATTTGTCAGTAGAGTACGTTTTCAACGTATACTCTGTACGTTTGGATTACCTCGAGCGATATGTGCGAGATGCGTGTTATAAGAAGAATCAGTCTCACAATTATAGCTGACTCAGCCTCCGTTACGGAAGGAAGGAGCAATCGTTGTTACAATTTCTGTTAGTCAACACGCTAGTGCGCACCGTTGCGTGGTAACATCATCAGCTGAAACTCCCTTTGTTCTTGACAATGGGATCGATAAATCTTGTCAATGAAATCGATGAATCGCATCACCGTCCAATAGTCTTAGCGATTATTTCAACGCTTCATTGTATATATTGCGTAACGCTTGATACACGCTGGTTGTATCGTTGTTCCTTCAGGCGTAAGTTTGCGTTCGTTGATCTAAACAGAAATTCAGATTCACCGAGTTCCTATGAGATTAGATTGCAATACGACGAGTTTATAATTTTTCAGTTTAGACGAGTACATGCTGGTATGAATTTTTTATCGACTTATGGTTTTCTCGACTTCCCGTATGCTGTAACAGACAGACGGACAGTCAGACCAGCCGGAGGGTAGACATCGACTTCAGAATCTTTCAGTGACCGAACGTCTCTGGACATTGCTTTTACCTCATTGCACACCGCACCTTGATGTAAAATGTAAGCGAATTTACGATTGGTATATACTCGCGAGACTTACATATGCTTCGCGTGATAACACATTCGTATTACACTACCTGTTTTTCTATAGCGTATGTAAGAGATTTTGTATGTATTACGATTACACGACTGGAGTGGAGATCAAGCTGAGAGCACCGTAGAAACTGTGACCTGTGACCCATAGCGCGAGCACCATGAACACCGCGAGCCAGAACCCCCCGGAGGAAATAAATCAAATGTAGGAACCGCACGATGCGTACATAGAGATATGGAAAACTATGATGACTGTTGCTCCTTCGCCACCAACGTGGATACGAGCTAAATATCCTCGGGCTGACTTTATCCTACATGTTTCAGCAGCAGCTGCAATACCTCGTGGCTATTCTCTTCTATATTCGCAACAGCGAAACTTTTCTCCTGACATCCAGAGCAGAGGAAAGACCTCGCTGCTCTGTTACGCATAATTAAAAAGTCATTAACGCGTTACGGTGAAGGAACTGGTTCTAACGTTCGTGTTCGCGAGCGAATTTTACGTCACGCGCATTGTTCCAACGATTCTGTTGATTTTACACGCTCGTGTCTGGCGTACGGTATCACTTTTGTGATCTTTCGTTATTCGGGAAAGAAGACAGTGGGCCAAGGCGGTTGTTCCACGCTATTTATCCTTCTATCGAATCTTGAATCGCTTTTATTTCTCGTTATTATCGGACTCAAAGGTAGTAATCCGGGGATATAAAACGTGTTGAATTGAAAGTAATGAATCGTCGCAAATTCTAAGGTCAAGATATGACTTTTGGTTATACGTGGCTGCGTTTATCTTCTTTAATAAATAAGCACAGCTCTTTTTCTTTCATAGTTAGGAATATATTATGATGATATTATATATATGATGATCGGCATAGTTATTGACCACCCGCTATTGATTGGCAGATTCCGTTGAAATAAAATGTCGTGTGAGTACCGAATACAAATCAGCAGGAAGTTTAATTTAGTAAGTACATACGCACAAGATAAGATACGGTTGGTATCAAGCATAATTCATTGCGTGATATAAAGATGCTCCGGTTGCTAGCCACCAGCTATTGATTGTCAGTCTCTGTTGCAATAAAGTTTACCTTAGCAAGTGAATAACAAGTTACTCTCGGTTGATACATGTATGAAAAGTAATGGTTGTTTTTTAGCGCAATCGAATGTACGGTTAAAGATGCTCTGAGTAATAATTTTATTGTGTTTAACTAATTAATTAATTAGTAAATATAATCAGTCGGTTGACCAAACCAATTGATTAGGACTGATTGGAAGCAATTGGCTAGGGCTGATTATTTGGGCGAATCTATTAATTAGTTAGCTGAATCAAATGATTTCCAGGTCCACGTTTGATCGTTGATTGTGTAAAGTTAATACTGATTACCTTCCGCACGAGAATAATTCAAATCCCTGTTACTCACACAGGACTTATAAATTTTTGTACAAGTCGATTCAATTAACGTGTTGTCATTAACTATGATTATTTGTTTGTTTGTTTGTTTATTATAAGCGTATGGTGTCGGAGAGAAAGAGACACAAGTGTGTCAATAATTGATTTTTCTCGTCACTCTATCGGCAGACTGCAATAGAATTTATTTTGATTGCATTGTTACGGGGTAAGTTTCTCGTGAGTCAAGAAACGTGTTTGCTCGGTGCTGTCAGAGCTGGGAAAGTAAGAATGGGCCAAGGTTCTGGGATGTACCGATGCGCGAGGATGCTCATTGCGTTCCGCCTCTATATCGAAACTGTTTTATTATTATAAAGATGGGGAGTTTCACGAGCAAATAATAAAAAAGAGCCGTATCGCTGCCTCATATTAATTAATCGTTTGTGAGTGCGTGCGCCTTTGTAGCTTTGTAACTGCGGAGGAGTCGAGAGAGGCAAGGTCGCGCAGTACGAATTTTCATTCGAAACGGGAAAGGCAAGAGTGAGCGATGGAGTTCGCAACAAGTGCTCGGGTCTCCCATTGTTTCAGATTGCGAATCCTGTGCGCGAAATCTCAGTCCCTCCTCGCCTACGTCATTCTTCACTCAAAGGTTCGTTATTTTCTCCTTTTCTAATCCTTCATTCGAGAAACAGACGCACGCGCGCACTTCCTTTCAGTCTCATTGTCACTGATATATCGTAATTGATTCTAAAGTCATTTACGAATCGAGAGCAAATAACCGAGGACGCACACGGGACTCTTTACACACGTACGGCGTGTTGGTACCAAATAGGGTTATTTTTCCTCCTTTCTGACAGGGTTGTCTGACGAGATGTCAGTGAGCGTTGAACGAAACACACACGGATTGACAGTTGATTACGCTTTTTCATATATTTACCTCGTACCTATTTTTTTTTTTCGTACTTTGTAAAGAAACATTTATTTATATTCTCAATGTCGAGTCACAAATTGCTGTTTTATACGAATTGACTCGACGACTCGAGGGTTTTCTTACAACCGGAAGAACAATAATTTCTTTTCTCGATGTACAGCTTTGTCTTGAAGAAAACGTGTACGGATTGACGGTTGGCTACATTTTTCTATTTATTTACCTGCTCCGATTTTCTTTCTTCTTTAATAATTCTTTTCATTCGGATTCTCAACGTCTAGCCACAAATCACTGTCATATACCTAAGAGTGGACTCTACGATTCGCGTTTCCTGCCAGCTGGGACAGTAATACAATGGATTTTTCTTGCTGTAGATATGTAACTCGGAGCCATCCTATTACTCTCTCGGGGCCACAGGGTTTTTGTGGGACTGCTGGCGTCAGATTCGTCTCATTGCCACCCGCCCCAACCCTTTCCTTCTTCTTCTTCATTTATTTTCATCTCAAAAACCGTCGAGAGCTGGCACAAAACTCTTGCGTCATATCTCAACGACCCAGAAAGACACGATGGCAGAAGCACCGCGGCGAAGATGCTAGAGAATCACACTCCTCGACGCTCTTCTCAGCGTTTATTGAAATTAGAATTTAATATCGGTGCTAGCGCATCTTGCCAACTCACCGCACCTCGAGACAGCTGTCGAGCAAACTAGTCCACGTTTACCGTTGGCAACTTTGCAACTAATATTACCATTTCATTCAATATCATATTTGATCAAATTTTAGGAATACCGCACGATGCATCTTTCCATCTTTTAACATAAAGTTCCCTTGTGGATATCGTTACGAAAATTTAATTACTTTTCAAAGAATTCGTACGCAATTTTAAAAAATATCAATCTTCGTGACGCCAACACCGACAGCGAAGTAATTAACCCTTTGTGTACCGGAGACTTTGAGATGGTAACGAACAATCTTCGCTTAACTTTGTTATAATAACAATCCGGACGGAGAGCTCTTTAATCTTTTTTTACCGTCAAAGTAACGATAACTTAAGGTTATTCTCCAAGTTTTAGAAAACTATTCTTTCACCTTTAGAAATTTTTATTAAATAGTTATAATACCGGTACCTCCGAAAAGGAGCGACATCTATTTAAGACGCTGGTACTCAAGGGGTTAAAGACTCTCGATCCATTCAAGAAGTGAAATATTCTCTTTGCCGTTTCAATAAGTTAAAACTAACATCCAAGGATTGATCAAGTATTCCAGATCTTGCCAGTAAAATGCCTCGAGAACGGAAGCTCGTTATATATTGAGCGATGCCGATACTTTCGGAGTAATCAACGCGGAAGCTCTTCGGGATAATACGGTATGTGTCCTCGTGGAAGAGTGATTGATCCGGAGATTGCAATATCTTCAGATACAATTTTGTATCCAATTGGAGGTCAGGTTATCGTGAGGCAGGGTGGTTCGACATCGATGGGCACAAGTGCTTCCGCTGTATCGTTCGTGCTGTCCCTTTGACCCGTGATTCCTTCTCTGAAGTATCCTCAACAGCATTCGAGAGGTCGAGAGTAAAGGAAAAGAGTAAGAAGAGAGAAGATGAACAACGGAGGGGGAACTCGCGAGCGCGCGCGCGCGCGCGCAATTGGGCGTTACACTGTAGTTGCGCAACTCGATTCCTGGCACGCGCGACCCAGACGCGATACTTCCGAAGGGATCGACCCCGAGTTATCTGTCTCTTGGTTCTCAACGATGCTCTTTGGCTTTTTAGTGACTGCGGCAAAGGAGCATAAAGAATCACGGCAGTGCTTTGCCAAGAAGTCCTTGGATATCACACGCGCTTGTTTTACAAAACATTTACAGATTTATTAATGCGGACCACGCATTCTATGCCATCAAGCTTATCGAAGATGGCAAATTTCTTTCTTCTAACGAAAGGATTGTTCTTGGTATCAAATGCATCGTAAAAATCGGATGTTTCACGAATCCGATACTGTCATTATATTGAAAGAATATGAAGAGTATAGACGTCCCGATGTTACACAATCGAGTAGACACGACACTTGTGTACGAAAAGATTCGATTGTCTTTTATCGCAAGGCGGCAAAAGAGAGAGAAGAAAAATTCGCGCTTGACAAGACAATGAGACGTTCTATGACACCGAGAAGAAGAAAAAGAAGAGTCGTAAAACATGACGTTGGATCGCCGGACTCGATCACGATTGTGAATAAATTGTCTGCATAACATATTCGTAATTCATGATTGGGCTATTGATCGCGTTGGATAGATCGATCTGATCAGCGGATAATCGAGAGAGAACAAGGGGGAAAGAGGGTGGAAATCCAAGTTTCTCAGATGCAGCTCGTGCCATCTTCGATTGGATGGACGAGACCGAGAGTCAAGTTGCGCAAGTGCATTATAACCTGTGGCGTTTTATCGATAGCCATTTATCTCGTGAAAGATAGAATTTCCTTGGTACCATCTTAACTTCTAATTAAACGTATGGAGCATTTCTCAGCAGGATGAACAATTTCTTAGCACTGCCTCCGAACAAACCGTTGCGATAACTGATCCAACTGGAAGAGATGCTCATCAGAGGAGAAAGAGAATCTCGATGATTCAATCACGATGCAATTTGTTCCATTGATTCTATTACGAAGTGGATTTGTTCCAAGACTATTAGAGCCGAAGGCACGAAGTCGGTAGAGCATATAGCATATACATGTAGGGGGAAAGAAATTAAAGAAAAAAATATTCTGGGCTACGCCGATTAGTTTGCGAAATTGTTATTACGACAGCGAAGATACAGAGAACGTTAAAAAGAGTTTATAATAAGAGAAGACGATATGAGAATGTATTTAATCGTACAGGAGTAGCTACAAGAGGATCCGGCACTCGTGACTGACAGTTGGCAGGCTTATAGTCCATTTCATAGAGAATAGCCGGTAGTGTCTAGCCTCTTTCGTGAAACTCTTGTAAGCTCTTCGGTACAGAGTCTAGTCTCGTTGAACGAAGAAAATGATCCATTCATTTCTATATTGCGCCACACGATGAGGGTCTTCGTCGTCGCGTTGGATACGTCTTCTTATCGCGCCACGTACCTCATTTCTCCTTGTTCTTAGCTCTCTACGTACAACATATCTTCTTTATGTAATAACAAGAGGTATTAGCGATGCTGAGAATAAAGGAAGCGTACTGACGTATAAGGCTGCAATTCTCGACGCGTCTGGTGCTCGCATCGCAAGATCGCAATATCTTCAGACGTTGAAGCTGCGAGATAGATAAATATTTTATGGCTTTGTCTCTTTCCGAGCGACCCAGCGACGTGGGGTTGGTAAATCGAATTGGAATATATTCTGAAGGGACGTAGATGCTGGTTAAGCTATAAATTTAATTTGCAGTCATCTCGATTCGCATGCTGGTGATGCTGGAGCTCCTCGAGGACATCACAGTGATTCGATCTTCAATAAGTAATATGCATCGAGCAAGAGGTTTATGTCTTGGGACCATCTTTCCCCGTTCCGGATATTGTTTCTAGATGGTTGCTTGAATATTTACCGTGGAAATTGCTAATGTTACCACAGATATTCACGATATTCGCTAAAGAGAAATAAAATTATTTCTACTACTGTTTAAAATGTTATGATGCTTACAATATACATTTAATATAAAAAGTCATACGAAATGTACAAACCGGCTTTAGAAAATTAGTGTGCTTTGCATTGAAAACTTAATAATTAAAATTGTAATTCAATCATTTTATATTGAAATTAATGTAGATGCCTTAAAAATTAACAAATTCGTATATTTAAATAATTTGTTTCGTAAGTGTAAAAAATCTACTTGTTTATAATATATCATAGACAACGAGATGCAAAATATATCTGTGGTTGAAGTTAAATTGATTAGTAAAATAATTATCATGTAACTGACAGTTCGGAAGATGTCGTCGTCGCATTTAGTAAGAACTGGGATCGAAGCCGAAGATAATACAGATTAGGAACGATCAGACTTGGAATTGAAGAATCTGTATTCGGTTGGTTCGCGTAGAAGGAAAAGAGATTTTTCCTCCAGACATATTTTTACATTTATTTCTTTCACTCGTGAGCGAAAAACTTTTCGAATAAAGATTCCTACTCCGCGATCGGATGTAGTCGAGGTCAAAGAGAGCGCAAAGTCCCTTCGTTATGGGAAACTTCTCTGAACAGTTCTTCTGCTTCGTCGAGAAACGGGTACACACGGTAACCCATATATAACCATACGTAACCATAAGAGAATACACAAGAGCGTATGCTACAAGAGTATGGAAGCGAAGCCCGTAGTTTGGGCTCAGTTTGTCTTTTTTTTTTTCGTCATCTCGAAGAATTTATGGACCACTGGGCTGCCCAAGGACGTAGGCTACCTCCACAGCCCCTATGGCAAGATACCTTGAAGAGCAAAACATTAGAAACGTTTCAGCGAGAGCAAACTAGTGGTAGTGGTATAGCTTTGCTTTGCTGCTGCTGCTGCTGTTGGCATAATAGTCTGGCTAAAGTTGGTGCGGTGGTTTCTCGAATCGGGCATCGGAGTTACTCCCGGATGTTGATCCAATCTGAGTCTCTGCGGGCGAGGAAGATGTAACGAATCGCTCAAGCAAATGGATTTGGTTCTATCAGGCTCTAAGCCGCACTCTTAGCCGGAATATCAACAGTTCAATGCTACAGGCGCAAGATCATTTCCAAAAATCGATTCCTCGCTATTCGACTCTATCTTGCGTTTTAATTTACGAGTAACGAATGTCATACTGAGTGAGAGTTACTTATATATCGACGTTAGAGAAGATCGTTCGCGTAAAGTTCTCGGTTGGTGTCACAAACACCACGCCTATTACAGATCATAGATTATTTTAGAGTCAGTTGTCGATGGAACGTCGAAAGTACGAAGCTGAGAATGACGTTAAATAAATTATTTTCTCGTTCCTATCGTCACTTATTTTATCGGTTATTTATCGTCTCTCGTTTGGGCGAGTATTTTCTATGAGAAAGTTTTGACGGTATGTCGTCGTGAGTGCCGATAGCAATAGGAGAGTGAGTAACGAGAGTCAACGATTGGGACGCCAGATAATTCTTCCGGAGGTTTCTTGCGGAGGCTCCTGAGAAGAGTCTCTCTGGAAGATCTGCGGGCTGCGCAGCTTTTCTCCTTTTCCTCCCTAGCTTCGGGTTCGATCTTATTCTCACTTAGCTATCTCGAGATCGTAAAGCCGTTACGTGTTAGCGCACGCCACTGTGGGTTAAATAGTGGTCGATTCGTGAAGTCTGATGGGGATTCAAACCCCCCAGCAGGAACGGTATATACCAACGGAGGCGAACCCTCTCCCTCGGTTCTCTCTGAAATCTTTGACTGCTGGCGTAACCAGAATCGCGGTTTGCTCTCGCGAGAAAGTAATTCCAGCATCGTGAAAGTAGATTGATAGATTCACGGTGAATCAGACGAAAATATATTCGAGTTCAGGGCACCCACCTTCTCCGGATGTCCGTCTGACGGGCACCGTGGAATTTTACAAATGCAGGCTGTACAAGGTAAACGTCCTATAGATCAACGGAAGCTTAAATATAAATCGTTTGACATTCTATGGCGACAGCTATGAAGTTGTGATGAATCTATATATTCATTGTCGTATACCTCTACATTTGTCTATTCTTTGACTTCTTTCTAGGAGTTAACGGGTCATTCTACTCTTGTTCTAATTCTCACAAATCCCGCACGGAAATTTATTATAATATTTGAAAAAATATATGTGAAATACAGAAAATTTTGGTACTCTTCTTTGACAAGATTTGGTAAAATATGTCATACATTTCGTATATATATAATACTTTATACGTAACATACCTATTGTCTAATATATTTTTTTTTATTTCTTGCACGCCACGTATATTTGATGAATATTTGTAATACTACTGTGTTCAAAAAGTAAGGTGAATTTTGTTTTAGAATAACATTTTTAAATTTATTCTTCCAAATCAATTTCGTCCCCCTCAAAATAATTTCCCCTAGCTTATGCCAACGTTTTTTTCCAATCTTTGAAGCATGCTAAAAAGTCGTTTGATCTCTTCAATCGACTCAAAACGATTTCCCCGGAGTGGTCTCTTGAGCTTTGGGAACAGCCAGAAGTCACACGGTGCTAAATCAGGTGAATACGGTGGTCGTGGAGCGACATGAGTGGAGTTTTTGGCGAAAAATTCACGAAGAACCAAACGCGAATTTTGGCACCAAACGCGATTTGACTCTTCTGAGGCACAAATGATCCTTCAAAATTGCTTGCACTGATTCAATTGATATTGCAAGCATGTCGGCAAGGTCTCGAATTGTTAATCGACGATTTTCGAGCACCAATTCCTTGATTTTCTTGATGTGTTGCTCATCAATTGACGTCGATGGTCGTCCAGAGCGTTTCAAATCATCAACACGTTCTCTGCCTTCTTTGAAGTCTTTGTACCACTTGTAAACATTTTTCTGTGACATAGTCTCGTCACCGAAGACCTTTTGTAACATTCGATACGTTTCAGCGGCGGAAATTTCATTCCGCAAGCAAAATTTAATAGCACTTCTTTGCTCAACAAAATTCGACATCGTAAAAATCGCCAAATTCACTTTTCTTTGTTCACAAAACCAAGCGTAAACTAAAAACTAATGATGATATTGACATGTAATTTGTCACAGATATCACTAACAGTCCTACCAATTTGAAAAAAAATTCATTTGTCTAATTCGGTTAACGCGGGAAGTTTAAATTGAAAATTCACCTTACTTTTTTAACACAGTAGTATATGTTACGTGCGTACGTGTAAACGAATTATATTTCAGATATGGAACTTTTGGCTGTGCAATTGAAATAAAAACGGAGATTAAAACGTGTAATGAGAGTCAAAAAAGTTTGGTCAATGACTGCGATATGAATCAAGCAGATTATCTCCTGTTACCTCGATCGCGGGTTCAATCGTCCAAAATACACCTGCATCCTCGTCTGTCGTCCTCTCAATGCCTTTACGTTCGAGCTGTTGCATCTAGCCAGCAGACGAATAAATTCAATGGTAAACCAAGAAGATCGCTGCCTTTTATTCCGCTTGGACTACCGAGCGTCGCTAGACGATTGCTTCGATAGCTGTGATCGAGCGAAGTGACCCCCTTGAATTCTCCAATTTTCCTAAAGCCCGGTGGCAGAGATTCTCGAGATTTGCCACCTCCCTTTCGATCCGAGATACTCTCCGCACATTCTTCCTGTTCAAGAATTTCGAACTCTTTGGTAAAACGAATTTTCCAATCGAGAACCAATATATTGCGTTTTTATGATGCAAATTTTATCTCCTTCGAAGAATTTCAATGAATATACGACGACACGAGACCCAGACGTTCCAATTTTAACAATTGAACCGATAAGTATTATTCTCATCTTCGTATTATTATTATTATTATTATTAATATTATTATCATTATTGTTATTATTACAACTATCATAGTCTCGTTCGAACAACGGCGAATGTACTGGATTCTCGGTAATTCGTATTGTCGGGGCTTCTCCTACCATAATTATGTATAATATGTTGTCCTGTATTTCGAAATGAGACGAGATAGAGAATAGAATTCGCATCTGTCAGGGCCAGCTCACAAATCTCGAATTCTCGAGCACACCTACACACAGAAATGAAAATTGACAGAATGTATCGCAGCGGAGAATCCCCGGAATAATTCGTTGCGCGACATTCGCAACCGTTACCTCGACGGCGTGACTTGTCATCCTCGTCGTTATCCTATCTCACCCTATTCGCTCTATTGATCCGAAATACCGATTTCACGAGAAGGCAATTACGCGAGATTTCTTGATGCTCGTCTCTATTCTCGACAGTCGAGCGAAGTCTGCCTTACGCCCGGCGACAAAGCTGAACATCCCGTTTCCATATAACTATATGCATCGTTAAAACTTAAACTCCTCTGCACATCCTTGAATTTCCACGTATTTCGGAGACTTTGGTATATATTTACTATAGTTGATGTATTCTATACGATATCCCGAATATGCGAAGCACGAGAGGCCGCATTTATCCTACTGCTCTACCGCAATGAGTTTGCTAAACTTTGATTACAGGAAATGCAAAGCTCCTTTGCGTTATAACTATATTGTCGTACGTATCAGTTTGGTTACAGTAAATTGGCTGTTATATGTAACCAAAAGATTTATTAAGTTATAAGTTATCCTAATTCGAGTATAATGTAATGTTGAGTAGGCGATCAATAATAATTTACTAACCGTATCAATTATTGATGAGACGGTTATTATTTTTACAAATTTGTGTTTTTTACTGGTGTTTTACGTTTACATGAACACTTCTTTATTGGTAGTTACTACTACTACTAGCTATTTTTAGCTAGTATTACTACTAATACATTTTATTACTATTACGAGGGTCGATCAATAAATAGTCGGCTTGGTAAAGAAAATCGCGTTTTTTTGGACAAAAAACTTTTTATTTCTCAACATAATCTTCTTGTAGTTCGATACACTTATTCCAACGATTTTCCAATCTTTTGATGCCCTCCGAATAATACGATTTCGGAAGGTCCTCAAAATAGGTCTCTGTTTCGGCGATGAGGTTATCTCTGGAACCAAATCTCTTTCCGCCAAGCCATTTTTTCAAGTTTGGAAACAGAAAGTAGTCGGAGGCGGTCAAATCTGGAGAATACAGTGGATGCGAAAGCAATTTGTATTTAAATTTATAAATTTTGGCCATCAGCTACACGTTCTATTTTATGATCGACAGTGAGCAAACGCAGCACCTACCTTGCGGATAACTTTTTCATACCTAACTGATCACTCAGGATTGAAATCACTGAGCCATATGATATGCCTGTGGCCTCAGCACTTTCAGTCTTCGATCATTTAACGCCATATGGTGGACTTTTTCAATTGTTTCTGGTATGACGACCTCATTTGGACGACCTGGACGTTCATCGTCAACAATGCTCGTACGACCGCGTTTAAATTCAGCTGTCCAATATTTAATGGTTGATAACGAAGGTGCAAGGTCCATATAAACTTCGTCTAGCTCCGATTTGATTTCATTGTTTCTTTTTCAAAAACAAAAATCGAATCACTGCACGATACTCAATTTTTTCCATTTTTGTAAAAACACAAAAGTTGTTTGTCTTTCGACGGTGTCAAACGCAAACTAAACATCGCAGCAAGCTGAAACTTTGACAACAGTCATGTGAAGGATGGCACTACTAAACGTCGCTATTGATTTCTTTCCTCGACCAACAGATGACGCAAGGCCGACTATTTATAGATCGACCCTCGTAATTATTTACACTATTTTATTACTTGTAGCTAATACCGTTACTAGCACTTTTTACTACTAGCTACTATTACTACTAATACTTTTTACTATCAGTTATTGCTACTTGTTGATACTGTACCATTCGTTGACTCTCCGCATTGCCAAGTTTTATTCATTTAGTTTGAAACGAGGATCAACGAAGGGTGATATCATACTTTGGAGACCCTCCATTGATTCTGCTACTATCTTCGAAATACCCTCCGTGTACACTCTGTAAACTCTGCCAAATTGAAATTGAAATCTCCATTTACATTGTAATACGATTCCTAAACATTTTATCGACTACCTTTTTTTTCTTTTAATGTTGATTGGTGTGCATTATACTGAAACATTTTTAATTGGACTCAATTATAAGATTGAATGCTGTTGAGAACTGTTGTAAAAATTAAACGTACATTACATATTCTTCCATTATATAGGGGATGATGAATGATGATGATGATTATGATGATGATGATGATGATGATAACGATGAATACGAGTTCGTCAAGTAATATTCGATGATTGCAAGAATATTTTGCTAATGGAACAGGTGCAATTACTATGGACGATTTCATCGCACCGGGAGTCAATAGATGGAACGTTACATCGAAGTAGTGTCCGTATCGAGCGAACAATAGGAAAGAGCTCAATCACCGAAGCCAGAAGTGGAATGAGGAAGAAGAATCAATCGACAGATTCACCTACTCATCGACTCCTATGCAGTCGAACGAATTTGCTTCCCGAAGAAAGTGCGCATGCACTCCGTATGAGTATGGAGTACGAGGATTGTTGGAGAAAAAAAAATTGTTTGAAGAGAATATACGTTGATTATTGCCTCGATGCACATATATGACTATAGGATCGCATAATACATTAATATACTAATTTATAAGGTCATACCGCGTTCGATCGAAGATACATTATATTCTTCGCTATGAGCACGAGAGCGAAAAGTGGGGATGATTGACTATCGCAAGTGCGCCATCTAGCGGTTTCTATAATAAAACTATTTCGCGAATCCAATGTACGGCCTGTCCAAAATATTTATTTAAAAACGCTCGATTCATTATTGTTTGGAATAATTTTTTAAATATCATTCTCTTGTTTGTTATTTGTTTATCCAAATTAGTTGGTATACATACAATTGAAGGGTTTGCACGATAAATTCAAAAATCGGTACACGCCCATACGGGGCGTGTACCTATGCTTCAGCGCCACCAGGCCTCGTGCGCATAGCGAATAATACACTGCGGATTTGTCAATATTAACACGATCTGTGGGACATCGGTGATCACATCATTATCATAACTACGATACGATACGCGATTCTGCTCCTCAAGATGATGCAAGACAATCGACTGGCATTTTGTAACAACGCTTCCTATAATATTAACATTCGATCAATTCATGAGCAGCGCTCCCGCTTCCTCTGACGGCAAATTCACTCGGTCCGTGCCTAGAGTTTAAGCACGGAATTGTTAACTCTCCGCAACTCGTCGTGTATCATTATTTTTTTATTCATGATAAATACGCGTATCTGCCGCAACTAATATCATATTTATTAACTCCCGACAGCCCCGCCATGTGGAACAAGACGGGAGTGTTTATAGCATCGATCTACCGATCTCACCGCAATTTTTTCTTATTCATGTTTGTAAAAAACAGCGAAATATCATCTCTCGCTAAGTTTGAGCACGATGCTTCTATAATCTGTAGCACATCGGTTGTGGTTAATGAATTTTCTTCATTCGTTGTTTTCCCGCGGAGATAAAGGACTTTGAAATCTTTTTTAAAAAATCGTTAACTCTCGACTGAAAAAAAAAGTTTAATAAGCAAATTAGATTAACAACAAAAAGAAAACCGTTTTCCGAGAGAAAACAATTAGAATGGATATAATATATGTTGATCCATATAAATATATTTTTATTATTCATTTATTTATTTTAACTTATTTTAAAAAATATATTTATTCCACCGTATGTCGTCATTTTTCTTTTACCAACTCCATCTCACCCCTATTTGTCTCTGCAACTGACTTACCCTCATCTTCCGTATCACATTCGCACGTGGACACGGAGAAACTGCGGAAACCCCGTGCCATATGCACAGTTGACCGTTTCAACAGAGACTGGTGTTCCTACAGGAAATCACCAGTCTCCGGAAATGGGAACCTCTCGCTCTATTATTCGATGCCGGATATCAGCTATGATGTTGATACGGCTGACTGCTTAGCTGTATACAGTCGAATAGGTGACTGCTTTGCTGTATACGGCTAAGTAGTCACCCATTCGAGTAATGGTAGCACGAAATGTTGCTTAAGTTGTGGGACTGCCGAAGTCACACGTCAATCGCGTAACTACTACTCCCGGTTCGTGTGTTGATATATATTTATATAACGATTATATATAATTGTAAACGATCTTAGACTTTCATACCTGGTCATATATAATTACAAAAAGTTATTTTATACAATTATTTTCAATTATCTTGAAAATGTATAAAATATCTTTTTTTTTTGTCCGTCAAACTTATTGATAATTATTGAATTTAAATAGATATTCAAATGCTTTTTTTTTTCAATTATTATAATACATTTTACAGAACCGTAATATAAATCTATAAGCAGAAAATTAAATGCTAATACAGCATATCAATACACCGAAGACAACGTCGAAGGCTTTAATTATTTTCGTAATGGCACTGAATTAATAGCTATGTCATAGGGTTAATTGAAAAGGAATATTTCTCTACGCCGATGTTTCTCACGCGGATCCCTGATACCCTCGTGAGTCATCGAGTCTCCCAGAATCGTTCTCGTATTGCTCCTTTCAATATACTAAGTGTATCGCAACGTCCAGCGTCGTAACAATAAAGCGCTTGTGCCAATAATGCTCCAACCGAAGTACTTGGTCGTAATTCGAGAAGAGTACGGTCGTCGAAGAGTCTCTGCGTAATTCGCGCGTATAAAAAATTCAACCGCGGTGTATACCTGCATCTCTTGTTGGTATGACGTAAGTGGAGTTGCAGAGAGCATCAGGACGATAGCCCGCACCTGAGAATAGAATAATAATCGTTGGTCTCGCGTGCTCCATCGAGAGTGATATAGTCTCAGGCGTCGCGTATAAACTCGTCGTTGCTTTGGTATAACGAGAAAACGGTCTCCCCATTTTATCGCAAACTTCTGGCAGCGTCCCAGCGATAGCTAACTCGATAAACGAGCTAGGAGCTATGTCGTTGATGCTGAAAGACGCGCGAGATATCCTTGTCGCCGTCCTCCTGTATCCTCGTCATCCTCGTCATCGTCGGTGCTCGTAATCGCTTTGAGACGGAAAGGCCAGTCAACCGCGCTGCCGTCGTTCTAACAATATCGTCGAAAGCTGCACAACGATCCTTGTCGGTTGAATCAACGCTAGTCGGATAAGTAACCCGTCGCTATCGTGTTTTATTTAAATAAATAATATACATTTTAATTGGCACAGTGTCATCTTGTAGCAATTGCGTCGAATGAAACTGATCGCACTTGCGGATTAACACCGCGAGGTTAATCGCGGCCACGTTCATTATATCTAGCTTATGATGAATTTTGCGACTGGATCGTAGTACGTTGAATTACTCTGAAGACGTAGATTGCATTTGAGCAATTGTAAACAAGATATATATGGACAATTCGATATAAGTACGTAGCGGTTAAAGGACAAACATCGTGGGAAAAGTTTTTCGAAACTGATACTTGTGTTTCCGTCTGTTCTAAATAATCTTTGAGATTACATCGTCCGAGTCACCAACTTCTGCTTCCTCATACACAAACGTTTGGTGTGATGAAAAAATCTTGTTGGAACATTCAAATGCAGTAATTTTTCAGGATATTTGTTATTAAATTTCGTCGATATTAATCAAGAGATTTGCTTGTTACAGGATTTTTAAATTACAAATAATTCACGTTGTCGATCTAATTTACGTAAACGTCTTGAACTCAAATTTTCTGCAGTAAGAAAGTAATATTCAGTGGTGCTGTCATCAATTCAACATAGAACCGCTGAAGGGATTTTACAACATTTTTAATTTTTGAGGTTTTAACCGCAAAATTTAATGTGAAATTTTGCAACAATCACGTTATGCGTTTGAATTTTATAGAAAATTACATTTTTACATTCACGATTGCTGATACTTACAAGAATAAAATACCTGCAACTTATAAATGATTTGAGTAATTGAATTGTAACATGTAACGTCAGTTCCAAAGTATTTTTCTCAAAATTTATCGAAGCAATACGATTTTAGAGCAATTAATAATTTTCTTTATTTCCACTGAAATTACGTAAAACTTTAGTTGCTACAAATTTTTTTTCAAACAAGAATCATTTACAATTGAACTATGAACATTGCTTCGTTGGTATTTTTTCTTTTTCCTGCAACTTCCTTTATGTGGAAGTCAAAATTGATCAAAATAATTCGTTCTAGGCTTTGTGAAAAATGAAAAATAATGAGAAAGCAATGTGCAAGGTTTGCATTCTTGTTTTTCTTTTAGTAATAATCAAGTAGCAATTGCACTTGGTGTACAGTGATTTCACTTTTTTATTAACTTTTGTAAATTTTTGAGGTTTTTTTTAAATTACTCAGCGTAGTTTTTATTTTTTCCATCAAGCATCGGTCAACGCATTTGCACCTAATGATCAACGCTCGTCTGACACAAACCTCGTCATTAACAATTTTATAAATAAAACTAAATAATAGAAACTGTAATTAGCGCAGTGACATTTTATAACAGATCCGTTAATTGAAACTGATCGCACTTACGGATAAATCTTGCGAGGTTAATAACGGGCAGGTTGATTATATCAATTTTATATATTTTACGATCGAGTGCACAAGTTGAATGACTGCATAATTATAGATGTCTATGACTTAGGTATAATTACAACAACAAAAAATGCACAATTCCGAAAGAACGCGCGTGACGGTTAAAGGACGAACCCCGTGGGAAAAAGATCTTTTCAACACTGATACCGATACTCCTGTGTCTGTACTGCATAATGTTTGAGATATCCTCGTGCGATTCGCTTACGGCGACTGTTACCGTGCGATCCAGAAACGAGAATTGCCGCTGGCCATACCGAGACCTTCTGACCGCGAAGAAGATCGATCGTGATGATCCAAACTGGGTTCGTGGCGCTAGTGGGTGGATGATCGATAACTCTTAGGGATTAAGCATTACTTGTCTACACACACATACATATGCAAGGATACATTGTGCTCTTCTTGCACCTTGGCTCGCCACGTATAGACTACACAACAGGTGCCTCAAGATATTCTCGATGCTTCACGGCTTCAAGGTAACTCTCTAGATTCTTTTAGGTGTATAGCAATCCCCCTTAAAATATCTTGTTAAAAAAAGTAAAAAAAACGTATTCCAAATTTTTTTTAAATGGAATTGAAATAAATTACAACAAAAAATGACAAACGCGGATATTAGAGAAGTTTTAACAAACAACTTGGTGTGAACAATCATCGTAATTTTAGGCAAGCGACCTTGTATATTTATGATTTATATAGATATAGCGTATATGTTCGGTCATTAGGATGGATATTTTTTTGCGAAATACAACTCAGGATGCAAGATACTTGATCGCGATTCTAAGCGCGGGAATGAGAGGCTTAATTGAAATTCAATTAAATATAAATTTATTAAGTAACCAGATTCGAGAATTCTTTAACAAAAGAACTGCGAAAACAATTCTTTCGTGACCCTGATTTAAACCGGAAATACCCAGAATTCCAGCCTTTTGCGTTACCAATTACGTCAACGTGGCCCTGACAGAATTATTTTCACAGTTCTCTGTTATTTTATGGAGAATTTTTATTAACTTGGTGTTAATTCCCGTAAATGATACGGTATATAGAAATAAGAACGAGAACACATTGAAATGTTCATTGAAAACATACATTTTCATCTTCTATTTTTCTAGTGCGATTTTTCGCTTCCAACATATAAAAAGTAAAAGAAAAAAATCTGATACGGTTGGAAAAAAGTGGCTCGATTGACAGAGATCTTACTCATATCAAGATTTCAGCGACCGATTTTAATGCTACTGATCGTACTTCGAAAACGAATTAAAATGTACAGAGTAATATTGCATCCTTAATGTACGTCGATTGAAATAAAAATTGGATTAAAATTTAAAAAGGAGGCGGAAATTATCCGACATGACGTCAATAAGAGTAGCGGTAACATCTCGATGTCGACAGAACTCTCACTGCGACGTCGTAAAGAGGATTTAATACTTAAAAATTCTTTTTTACGCTTGGTTTCGAGACGCTACCGCGTCTCTCGGTACACCTCGTACACTCTGCAATACGACTCTCGATTCTGCAAAGCGTTTAATAATTGCTACACGAACACATCAGTCATAATAATATTTATGAAAACGTTTTACACGCTTGTCGAAACGTATATAGACATCGATGCGAGTTCTAAAGAATTTTAAAAAATATATATATTTAAAAAAAAATCTGTAGTACGTGCTTGTATGTACGACTCATGCCCACAGCATAGAGATATTATTTTATTAAACGATCGGGGATTTACGGACGTGAGGCACGCACGCATTTATGCTGTTATTACTGCTTACTATATTCGTATGGATTTCAATGAGTCTCTGAATCTTTCTCGCGTGTAGCGCGCGCCATAGCATTCGCACGTGTGTGTGTCGATATATATCAATCGTCGAGCGCATATCTCTCTCTCTCTTAAACCATTTATCAAGTCATCCCTCAGTCCTGAAAGCTTCCCTCGCCTCGTACCATATCCCCCACCGTGGATCGCGATATTCTTATATAAAAAATACATAATAGCACTTAATGATTATTGAATTTCTCAATCGGATCATTATACCGGAGATGATCGGGGTTTATTGGTACAGTACGATGTACAGGGTTTATCTATAACGCATCAAGTCTCTCTATGGGAATAAATCATCGTTCTCGGAGACTGATGTTCACGAGAGTGCGAGCGAACGTAGCATATCGGAGGGACCTTTGTCGATCGGAATACATACTACGTACACAGAGGACCAATAGGTATATACGATACCGTTTAAAGCTAGTTCGTGGCTTCTCGGGCGTCTATCTACCTATCTATCTAACGATCGATCTATCTCTAGGTTTTTTGCGACGACGCCATCGTGTACATCTAATATACTCTCGAACACTCTAACGAAACGAAAAGTCGTGACTTTTGCGGAGTTCGCTCGCATCCAGGTCTACGACGACGACGATAGGGCGACGTGGACGTGACCGAGTTAGGAGGCTGCGATGTCCGACTGGATGAATCTACCGCGTGTACCATGCTGCTGTGTATAAACAAGTAACAACCAGATCCCTTGATTCTCGTACTCGTTTCTTCTTCGTTTTCTCACCGTCTCGCACTGTCAAGCTCGATCTGGAATATCCAAACCGGAGAAGGTTCGCGTATACCACGTATTCCTCTGGATTTTCTATCAATTGCCAAGGACTTTGTCGATAGAACGGGTTATAACGGCGAGAGAGGAACAGCACGGAGCATCTCCCTCAAGGTTTTTAAGAAGACATCGTCACCGGAGTTTTTAAACTCGAATTGGAAGCGAACAACTTTTTAAGGAAAATACAAACGTGATATATTCAATTTTTCTTTCTTACCAAAGTTACAAACGGTTACATGTCGAATGTCTGAAACGCCCTACTTCGAAATATTTATATTTTCTATGGAATTTTTATATCGAAACGTCCCTCGGGACATTTACGGGAAGCAACCCACAGAATCCTATTTTCAAAGATAAATTTAAAGCAACTAATCTCAACTACGCGTCAACTAATTCGCCTAAAACAATAATAACACTAACGTTAAAGAAAGTTTATCTATACGGATAGAAGGATCTAGTTAAGATTACTAATATACGAGAAGAATTTTTAATAGTCAGCTCGTAGTATTTGTATTAGCGCCACCTGTCAACGGGTCTGAGATTTTATAATACATTTTTTACAACGTTTACGAGAATTATTTCTATATAAATCTCGTAATTGTCAACAGGTATTGGTCCCATCTATCAGAATACGAAAGCAGTTTTTCCCTTAGATCTATAGTAACTTTTACTACGCAGAGAAATTAGGAAAGTCGACTAAATGTTGCGGATTGTCAGCTAAATATTTCATTGAATGAAATAATTTAGTCGATAGAACTTAGTGAATATTATTTAAAGTTAAATATTTAGTTCAACTAACAAGATATTTGTCAGATCGCCATCCGTAGATGCATATTTAGTTAATTTTTCTAAACATTGTAAACATTTTTAATATGAAAATGAATGTTTTGTTCTTATGCAGGAAGTATTTTTGCATAAGCTGGTTTATGACGTTTAGTGTACAAATATGATGAAAAATTAATAAACGGTGTACTAAACACGCTAAAAAGGTCTCGTTTAATGTATAAATACTTGAATATTGCTTTATGGTTGCATAATAAAATTAATATACCGTTGTATTCATAAACTCTTCCTGTACAAGTATATTAATTTTCCAAACATTTTTAAGAGTAAATTATTTCCCTGAGTGTAGATCCTTCTCTTCGTGTAATTACACAAATCACTCACATTAAAATAGTTCTTTCGCGGAGTTAGGAGAGGATAAGTAACCGTCCTGTACAAAGTGCGCGGCGTGTGTGAGTCAGGCAAAGGAAGCGTTGACGCAACTCGATAACTCAACTCTGATAATCGAAAAGTTTCCTTTGAAATATTTGGTGATAATGCTCTTTCGTTGATGTGTGGAATCGTTAAAATCCACGAAACATTATCATTTTGTATTACGAACTATGCATCTAATCGATAAAAAGTACGAAACCGCGTACGCTTCGCGCTATATGCGATTCTGCCATAAACGCACATTTTAAATTGTCAACAATTATTATTTCATCGGAACGTTCGATGATCGAGCCTCAAAAATTCAAAGACGCTTATGAAAGAATTGAGTCAAGACACACTTCAAATAAATATATTTTAATTATCGTTGGTACGAACCAGATGCTTACAAGATGGCCAATGATTGAACAGCTTATGATACCTTCAAAATTTACCGTTAATTTATCATCGGTGTACAGTGACTATCATCGGTGTACAGTGCATTTAACCTGAGCTTCTGATGCAAAAGTGATTCATCGTGCCAGGTCGAATCTTCGTTGGGTATCCGTGTATTATTGTGCGTCACGCTCTCGCTGGCTCACACCATAGACTCGCTCACTTTGATCTCGCGAAAAGTGAATTTAGCGCGCCCACGCCATTCGGAAAGCCATTAACGTGGTACACGATTATCTTCCATGCTGTGAGCGGCAACGACGAGCAAGTGATCCCGGGGCGACGGGGAAGCGAAAGAGGTGCGTTAAACTATCCTAATGGAACAAGATCCGTGCGAGCACAGACAGCAACTAGTCGGCCTCATAGAAGCTTCAGGTGTTTTTCAAACTCGATAGACATCTCTCTGTCTCGTCTCGCGACACACCTGCGCATTTCTAAGGATACAACGGAATAAACGTATTGCGGAATTCATGATGCAAAGCTTTATCGTTTGTCATCACAACGGACGACCATTTTTTTTCTTCTTTTTTTTCGTACTCCATAAGGTTTCGAAGAATCAGTAACACAGCCGAGCGATTTTCAATTACTTTATAGTTGTTCGATCGGTAGATCCGAGGACGATGAGAAGGAACAATGAATTATTTATAATGTTGCAGCTGCGTTTTATGACATACTCGGTTATGATGGATCAAATGTATAATCAGTCGTTGACCAAATATTGTACAACTTCGTTGAAAGAAAATATTGAACGAGGAGTCGTTGCGCTAGATTCGTATGTGTACAGGATCAACGTGTATCAGTGATCTCGAGAGCCTTCTTCGTCGGTATTGGTCGACAACTGGAGGGTTTCTGACGCTTCTGGCATTACGTGTATGATTATTATTCTTATACAATTATTAGTAACCGCTATTATTACGGTTGCACATCCCCCGATTTACATTGGACAGCAACATCAGCAACTCTTGCGCTCGTTACTCGATGGTGTAATTTTACGTTTACGCAAACGCGTCGACGATCTCCGCTTTAATATTATTAGAATATATTATATACGATGGGTTTGTGGCAACACGTGGAGCACGTGTGCGGGGACTTGAAAGAGATATATTTGAGTTCAACAGCGAGAGATCGCAGAAGGCGAATGTCCTGCAGCGCGAATTTTCTATCTCGATTTCCATGTCGCGCAACAGAATTATAGTTCTCCTCGATAGCTTGCGATTTATTTCTCGTTACAATGGAGCGCAGTATCGTTTCATCGATACCCGCAAACATACAGAAATCCCATAATTATTTCTTACGTGAAATGTGTAATAAAAAATTGTTTTTTGATTAGATTTTTTTATTAAAGGAAAATTACTGGGATAATTGAAGAGTCTGACGTTTCTGTATACATCGAAGCTGACGTTGAAGCTCAACGAATGTGAACGAGCACTCGATATCCTCAAAATATTTTTATCTTTAAATATAAACTTCGAAAAGCTTAAGCTTCAAAATGGTCCTTGCGTTACAAAAAAAATCATCAAAGAAATCCACTGATTTTTCATAACGATTTCTGTCCGACGAGTTTCCAACATCAGATTCTTTATCCGAAGTATCATTCGTATAAAAAAAAATAATTATTGATATTATATATGGAAAGTCAAGTGTCGTTATGAATATTTTTTTCGTAACAAAATTATGTTGTGACGTATCGCGGTAGGTATCGTAAACTTTAATGGGAATGTTTTCTTGCAAAAATGTTGAGCATCCTTAAAAAAAAGCAGCAACTGTAGTTTTGTGGTGAACCGGGACGGCTGGGGAGGGGTATGTATCATATCACCTTAATGAGTCGAACAGCAAGAGCTCCTCGTAACTCAAGAACGAGTACAAATAATTTTATCTAACTAGATATTTCATCGAATAATCGATGGAATACTCTGAAATTCATAAAAATTTTAATTCAAACACACCCGAAAGTAAAATAAATATTTGCGTCCCGACAGATTCAATAAATCAAAATATTTCTTCTAAACTCGCCATACATATCAATGTTATTGTATCAATTCTATTCAAGAACTTCTATTTTCGCAAGCGTAGATGAATGCATCTATTTTATTATTTTTTTTTTGCATCTGTACATCTACAATGCTTCTGAGAAATTATGCAGTGAGTCGTTACTACCTCGCCCGGAATGAAAGGGAGAGAGTCTGATACTCGATTGTACGCAGTGTGTGGTTACGATTGATGGGCGTTCGGGGGCAATCACGATGAAGCCAACACCAATGATGATGATGCTGCTGCTGTAATGCGTGAGAGCTGCGACGCGAAGCTATGAATAATTGCGTCTAATAAGGAAGTCACTTGAAAAATTGGTAATCGATCTTCTCGACACCTACGCAAAAGAGCTCGATCTTTATGATCGAACGATCCCACGAATGTTTCTCTCTCTCTCTCTCTCTCTCTCTCTCTCTCTCTCTCTCTCTCTCTCTCTCTCTCTTTTCATTTATATATATCTCGTGTCAATTTCTTCGTTGAGTGCGTATATCGACGTATCCAACTGACGTCTTCTCGATTTTCATAGACCCGGAGAGATCGACATGCAAATAAAGGAACGCGAAAGTTGAGAATAACTAGGAGATCGGCCGTACTATTGAGATTTGATACGAGCACGTTGAGCACGTGCCTATCTTTTAATTCGATTCCGCACGGCAGACACAGGTGAATAATTAATGCTAAGGAGGCGCGGGTGTACACATATGTAGCGGGTCGAAGCGGAGAAGACGTGACGACGCTATTATCTCCGCCTGGGACGTCACTCGGTACATAGGTAGAAGCACAACCTACAGCAGGATGTAAGGAGAATAAACGTACTTCATGCATATGAGTAACGTGTATAGGTGAACATCCGCGTACATGTAAAGAAAGACGAAATCAAAGTTCGTGCAAGGCAGTCATGATGATGCGAAACATGTATGGGTGCGAGAGAAATAGAACTAATGACCCTCATGGCAGAGTGAGGAAGAAACACTGAGAATATGTTTTACATCGTTTTAAGAAGAACAAGAACGCGTACGTTGTATATTATCATATCATCGAAAGTATATACATGTTGTAAGGAATCGTGTATAGTTAAAGTTGCACGAGAGAACGTGCCGAGTGTGACTAATCGAGTAGAGAGCTCCTCGAGTGAATTAAATAAATACAAAATGGAATAAAAGATTTATTATTTATTATTTATTAATATATTATTTATCATTTATTATTTAGAAATGTTTACACAATCGAACATTTTCTACCATCTGGATGCCATTTAATTGTAGAGGTTTATGCTTACAATATTGCGACTCAACGATAATAATATATCTTGCGCTACTCTCGTATCCCAGAAAATTATCTGAGCAACGTACGCATCCGCGTATATTATATTCGCGTGTACTTAATAATTGCACACAGATGAACAAGCAGAAGCAACAGTATAACGAGGGTCGTCGAGAGCTGCAGGAGGAACTGCAGGAGCCACAGCAGCAGCAGCAGCAGCATCAACAGTCTTCTGTAGTAGAAAATTACGCAACTCGCACGTAGGTCGAGCTCCGTGAGCGTCGCTCTATCTGACGTTCGCCTACTCATCCTCCAGTTATGACATTGGATCGCAGCCTTTTCTTTTTATTCATTTTTTTTTTTAAATATATATATTTTTTTTTTTTTCTAAATTCTGTGCAACGATCATCCACCACTTTCCTTTCCCGATACGTAGAGTTTTCCTGCGTTCTCCGTACCTATATACGTTAAACCATTATGTGCTGTACAGTGCACTGTAATATGATTACTATCCAGGTAATTACGTGACGCGTGCAGCCACGGGTTTCTACGTGATTCTCTGCCGGAGACATGACACATCCTGCAGGAGTACGGTATATGATATTATAAACTATATGTATACACGCGTCACATACGATGCCATGGATCATCTCGCACGTCGAATGACGATGTACACGACGTTCCATGTGGACCATTAGTCTCTTCGTTGTCGTCATCTCATCGAGGGCGATCAACCACGGCCATGCATTCCAACGATATGAAAACAATTCATGCTCGATCGTGCTCAACGATGTACTCCACTTTTCAATATATTATACACTTTGATTATTTATTTTTAATTAAATGACAATATTTCACAAAAATGTGAAAACACGTGAAGTATTCTCCACTATCTGGACGACATTTGAACCGAGCGGACGTCTGAACATTGCAAAAGCAAGTGCGTTGTCCAAACATATTCATCTGTAGTAGCTTTTGATTCTCTTATGGTATTTGAGATTATATATTCTCCTATTATCCGTTTTCTAATCTATTTATCTCACTTATGTAGTATAAATGAGCAAAAAGTTCATGTAAATATAACAATAATCGTATATACCAACGATTAAAATCCTTCAGGTACCAGTGATACACCGATGCGTCGTGTAGCTCCTGTAAAATTATTTTTGTAAAGTGCCAAGAACCGTCAAACAATCGTCGAAAAAGTTTCCAAACAATTTGGAGAGCCACATTAAATATTCTTTTCTTTTATTGTATAAAAAAAAATGTATTACACAGAGACGCATTGTTATTGGAAAGAAAAAGAGGCAACGCTGTTCATTTCCAACAAAAAGTTCTCACGTCACTGAATGGTTAATAATTGTAACTCGACAGTTACAAGACCTATCACGATTTCTCTTTGAGTCAAGAGTTTAATTAGTTGGTTTTAAATGTTTAAAAATCTATATCGCGAGATTAAAAGTTGTTCCGCGCAAATTTCGAGTTGAACTTGTACTGATAACTTTGAATTTAATTTCCAGAATTGTATAATACGTACGAGAAGCTCTGTTTTGCAGTCGTTCGATTCATGGTATGACGGTTCCAACATATATCAATGGATAATCCTCTCAACAGAGTGCAGTACCTATATAAAATAAAGTGGAAGAGTAGCTCTTGCGAGGCAAGGAAAAACTTGAATTCGTAGTTTTAAAGTTGGATCGTAAGGTTTGAAGGCGACGAGCAAGAAAAGCGTGTGCGGCTCTCTCAAGAGAAATACTCGAACAAGCGATAAAACAACTTTGCAGACATTCGTGTAGTCAATAAACGGTTAAACAGCTATTTCCTTCTCGGTCGAGTCGAAGGTGGATAGCATACATTACGATCCTGGTGAGATCACGGTATGCGCTCTATTGCTTCTGGTTTACACCATCGTCGATGCTGACGGTCATTCATTCTCGCCGATTCAACGAATTCCTCCGCAAGAAATCCTCAACTCTGAATCATAGACGAAAAAAATTGTAGGGGTTGAGAAAATTTCTATGTGAAACAACGAGTGGACGATTAGCCAGCATCTCCCATCGGGATTCGTCGTGGTATCTCTGTTGTAATAATCCATGTACGAGGTCTAAGGTATATAGCGGTACTTACAAGCACGCAATTCCGCATCGTTATAGGTAAACGTAATTGACTGCCCCGGTGAGTAACACACGCGAATTCATCAGCTGGATGGATTGCGAAACGTCGAAGGGTTTATTCGAGAGTGAAATCAGAGGCATCTAGGGAACGAGGAGCGAGGAGGCAATGAGGGCGAACGATTCTCGACCAATATGTCGAAATATCTATGGCTGTATCGATCTGCGGTAGCACCGTGCAGTGAAACTGCCTGAATTACCGCAACGTCCGATAGAAACGATTGCGGTGAGAGAGGTTCAGCTTGTTAGTATCGAAAAAGTGACCTCTTTGTTTAATTTTTTTATTTCCCCTCAAACGGAGCGAAGTGAAATATGCAACGATTGCGAAGAGTGCAATTAGTTCCGTGGTCGTCAATCATTTCATTCACGAAATTAACGACGAGCGAACAACCGTACGTCTTTGCGATTCGTTTGATAACTCACTCATGCGGTTGCTCTCGCGCTGATTCCTACTCGTTGCCTCAGAGAGTACAGCTTAAGTCTGCACTTTATGTTTGGCATTCATCTGCCTCGAGTGGCAATTTTCGTTAGAGTGTATAGGTCTTTGTTGTTTTTGTTTTAAATCCTCTCTGAAAGAAAAGATTAAAAAACGAGAAAAGCAACGATCTACAAAGAAATTCCACACTTGCGATGTAATCCTTGACGGATATTGTCCCGTTATCTAGCAAAGACTTTTAGAGTTGTATGTTCCTGCGACAGCAAACCTTTCCCCGAAGGATTATCTCGCATAGACGAAGTCGAGAGCGTAATGCCGTATGTCTCTCGCTTCTATTTGACACTCCTGAAACGCTACCAGTCGAGTATCTATAGATTCGCTTACGAGGCTCTTGGGATCTCGCGAGAAACGTCTTGCTCTTCTTTATATCCGAGAGACTGAAATCTTTCAGTAGAACGAGACTTGCTCGCTACCAGCCTCGGCCTCCGACGAGCTCCGTCACGATAATACGACGAGATGTTCACCAACTAAAGCGCACGAGTCTGTAGCTACTTCCGTCCTTTATTTACTGTGCTAATGTAACAAACTGGATCTATACCTGTATAAACAGCGAATACAAGAGATCATCCACTTTCTCTGCTCCGAATCGGCTCCCATAGGATATCGTACGACCGATGTAAATTTATTACATGATCTGCCGAGTCTCCTGTCAAAATATATTTTTCAATCCGCATCACCTCATTCACTCCAACAAAGTTGCACGAAAAAATTACAAAAGTTATCTATTTTCTCTGTTGATAATAGTCAGATTTAAATCTTTTCTGGATTTATGTGCTTTTTACACCGTTTTAGTTTATTACTTTCTATTAGACACATGCCACAATGGGATGTGATGTAGTGTTTCGGAAAATCGCAGGAAATACTTATTCATAGAATTGCATAGATTTAATTAGACACCGATTAAATATTTTTATATTAATAACGTCATATATGATCCTTGCTTGTCTCACGGGGATTCCCGGAAGCTCAAATCCGTTATAAAGAAAAAATCAATGTGGTTACCCTGCTTCTAAAATCTCATTGAAACCGATTAAACGAACAAAAAACCACATTGAAACCGATTAATTTTCAATGGGATTTCTGTCCATTCAAAGAGATTTAATCGGTTTCAATGAGATTTTCCAAGCAGGGTAGCTACGGTTATAAAACTCTGACTAATATTCTTCCTAGTAGAGTAATAGTAGCAGTAGAAAATATCATTTATTGATCCAACTCATACTTTTTTTGCTGTTATTTATATTTTCATTTAATAGTTAACCGTACTCAATGATAATTATTCAAGATGATATCTACGTACGATATTACGGCGGATGCTTTAGTCGTCGGGACGAACGTCAACGATAATTATTCAGGAAGGCGTTGGGTATATTGAATCGGAGTTCAATATTATGGCCGATGGCATAATCACGAGTGAAATTTTCGTCACAGCCGCAACAAAAAAGTTTTTTTTTAGCTAAGGTAATCTTACCTTTAACAGTGACGGAGTAGCGGTGACTGTGAGAGAAATGGACAGACATATCGAGGATAATTATTCGGGAAGATATATTGGCGTCCGATATTATGGCTTATGCTATAATCGCGGGTAATAGATGATATGTTTGCTTTAATGGATGTTACGTATAGCTTTCTCGCATCTCACCGTAGTCACCATGGTCCACCAGGAGGATGCTGAGCTTAGCATCGCGCAGTCTTGTAAATATACGCCATACACACGTAATCGTGTATCCAAGTACTTCGTGTAAACAGCAATGAGCTATGTTTCCTTCCCGACATATCAGTACGAGAGAAGTATGTTTGTCTATCTGTCTGTCTGTCTACTACACTAACGTGGCCCTATATCGTCATGATATAGGACTCCGCCAATCGTAGCGAGATAGGCGACATATTCCGCGTTTCCATTGGCCCATAGAATCCCGTGAGCCAATCAGAATGAAGAACATGTCGTCTATCGCGCTATGATCGACGGAGTCATAACTCGGAATAGGGCCACAGCATAATACACGATGTGCAGTGAGTGAGGGAACGATGAATGCGTAAATAAGGGCCGCTCGTCTCACGAATAGCCATCAGATTTACGACTGTGTCACAGAGCTCAATATATACAGAAATATAGTTGAGGCTATAGAAGCACCAGCACCAGCTTTCACCCGATGCTGATATTGCACGAAGAAAGCTCGCTCGCCAGACGAGACGAGCGCATAACGTGTATGCTTTACGTTGCTATGTACACAGGATTCGAGATATAAAGTTCGATGTAGTTTATGTATATGGCGCATAAGCGCTACGATTATTCCCACGAGATACCATTCGGAGGAACATGAAATACCGTAAATATCGAAATGACAAATGTAATCACAGTTTATTTTTATTAATTTTTTTATGTCCTGTGTTTAATGTTTAGCTTTCGTGGTGAAAAGAATGGAGGATCGGTAGCAAGATTTTTTTCTTCCTTATTCTTGGATCGATCTTGTGTCGAGTTTGGATTTTCGTTGCGAAAGTATCGAATGGGAAAATAGAGGAGGTCAACGCGATTACGCATGTCTTTTTCTTTGTCGTTGTCTCTTCAGATTCACGTAATACAAATGTAAACGTATTGTACACCTCTCATAGCAGCATTTATCAATCTTCAATTTTCGTAATTTACGGTGTTCTTCGTCGTTGACAGGTCATTCTTCGCAATCTAAAAAGTTCATTGAACGATATCTCGCATTTATCGGAAATATCGAGACGCCTTTTTATTCGTGTTGTGATCGGTGAACGTCGGACACCCAGTACAGGAGTGGTTGACACGGAAATCATCAACAATTTCAGATTAGTATCAAATCTGAATTAATAAACGTATCGTTGCAACGCCTGCGATCTTTTAAATTTATACAAGAATGCTGCTCGAGCGACGGATGTATGTATTGTCTAATTTATTTGAATATATCTGCAGGATGAACAGTAAATAATTGTGATAAGCACTCGTAATTCTTTTCAGACTGTAAAAATAGAAATATGTAAACGATATTAGAATAATTGAATAAATAATCGAGAAATAGTCAATTCCATCAGCGTTATGTTTTAGTAATTTCATATGCGTTTACGTCATTAATGATTCGAAGTTTATCGCATTATTGTATAGCGCATGATTGTGAGGGAGCCACAGTGGGCCATTCACGTTTCGATGGTACACGCGAATTAAATGGCATTCGACTGGGTAAGTCACGAGCGACCTAGTTATTAAGACAATTAATTGCATATTGCTGACGGAGTAACAGAAAATTGCTTAGGTGATCCCGGAAGCCTTATGGCGTAATAATCACAATGGTACTCTCGATTATTCGCATGAACTTTAAATCACGCTAACGAAATTCCCGCGAAGGACGAGATTCTTGTGTGCGAATGAAGTGCACGGCTCCTCCCTCCCTCTCTCTCTCTCTCTCTCTCTCTCTCTCTCTCTCTCTCTCTCCGTGCATTGCAAACTTCATTACACAGCGATTAAGTTCTCCATCGTATAACGAGAACATAAAAGTGTAGCAGAGCATAAGAGGTTCAGCTCCCACGCAATCGTCTTAAGGAGCGCCCAGGCGATTATGACCCTCATTTATAATTCGAAGATGGGGGCGTGAGCTCTCGTGCACTCAGCCATAAAGAAACACAAGAAAGAAGCTACGAGCAACTGAAAAAAAAAGTATTTAACCAACGAAAAGTTATACCAAAGCATCACCTCTCTCTTGGGTTTCTTTCGAAGAAGCAAATGTTTGAGTTCATGGATGCACGGGTATTTCTGAGTGACGAATAAAAAATAAAAGGATTAAATAGCAAAGGCAAAAGAAGAAAAAATATTCTTTTGCCTCGAGGATATTTGTATGGACTAATTAATCTGTGTAGCCTCCGAGAACGGCAGCAGCAGTTTCAAACATATATCTCCTCGTGTCTTTATAGTTTGCGCGAAATATCCGGAAGGTTTATGCTGAAATTGTAATTAATGAATCTCGACCGGTGCCCGAGGATCTTATACAACATAATACAGCGATTAACGTTAAGCAACCACGTGTATTTCAAGGTACCACGAGCGCTCTTGTAAACCTCGGGATGTTGGGAAAACGGTCGATTAACCATAAGAATCGTTTCGGACGCATCGTGTGGATGCCGAGTATCTTTTCAAGATTCACGTTTGCTCATCTCGCACTGCACCGTCTCGATTCGATTGCGATTTGATTGAAGCACTCAATCACTTAGCGTGGAATAGCATCGGGAATAGAGAGGATGTGTAATGGGGTGCCTTTACAGGTTAACCCTAATGAGAGTACGAGCACTCTCATTAATTCATTTTTAAGTCACTTCCCACTGCACGGATAATTTGATACGTGCGGTGGCGACGAGAAACTGCAGAAATAAACTGCGTCGTATACCAGTCAATGAGAATTCGATGGACGAGAGATAGAGACTGATGCGAGCATCGGGAGACGCGCCAGTAAAGGTGAGGAATGACGATAATGGGCCTACGTCGACATTCCGTATTAACGCAATAAGAGATCATTCTGGAATCTTGTCTTACGATCTCTCGCTTCTTCATCGTTCTCATATTTTTCCAATGATCGCTACGTCCACGAGATGTACAAATAATCATTTCGCTTCATATTCACTTCGTTTGTCCGTTGCAACTTTCTCCATCGTATTGTCCATTATGGGCTATCTATACTTTGATGCAATTGTGTATTTTCTATTGATCGCACAACTCTCCCGGTATTGTGTATACAAATAATTATTACACAACGAACGGGGATAAGCTTTGTATACTTTTCAATAAAAATCGAACCTTTTATCAATTATTTATTACGAAGAAGATACATTTAATAATTGTGTATAGTGACGTAGACAAAATAGACAAAGGGTAAAGTCACCAGTGAATAAACGAAGCTTTTTTTTTTAGATCTTATGAAACGTTCGGATGATATAGATCACTATTGTCAATTAAATTTGCTTATTTTATTGCTATTTCTGATGCTCAGTTCGAAGATTCGATTGGTCCTTTCGTGCATTGATGTTATTGGATTTTTCGATTAAATTTTTTTTCTTATTTTTACTTCGCAATGAAAATACGATTAAAAAAAAAATTATCACATTTCGTTACATAGGTTGTTGAAAAAAATTGTCACGACTTTCCTGAAACTATTTCTTTTCGTAAAAATCTCTAATAAAAATGTGATTGCTCCGAACTCCATATTCACTGATGAGTTTACTCCTAGTAACAAGTATAAATCTAATTACTTCTATAATTAATGTAGATCACAAGTTTGTACTAATAACTTCCTGTACTTTATACATTTGGCTAAATTATTTATATTTTCCATATTAAGCATACCCTGTGAGCGCCTGCACTCCGTTACTCGTAACGCATATCCTTAATCGCGAAAAACCAGCTTCGCTGTTTATATAAACATTTTAAAACATTTTCTAATAGTCACCATCAACAAGCTACCGCGTTCCTTGATACTACCAAGCGATATACTTTTGTATCATTCAATGTAACATTTGAAATATATTCATCGCTTATTATTATAAGCTATTGTCGTTACAAAAAGGCCGGGTTATGCGAGTACAGTTCATGCTCCGCCGCTAGATGGCCAGTGAGCCAGACGCTTCCCGCAAGCAAAACGGTGACACCGATTATCTATGTATCGATTCATGCGATGCCAGATTATAACAGCTTGACATGGCGCCCATGATTGTTTGAATTAGTGGAAGTCATTGGGTGCGCGCATGCGCAAAAAAGGCTTCGTTCGCTAACCGAAAACGCTAAATCCTGTCATGTAAGAGTGAAATGCATCGTGCTCCATTGTACTATTCAAGTATGTAAAAAAATATCCCATAACTTATTATGATGAGCGAATTTTGTAGTGATGATCAACACTTGAACTATAAAACTGTTTCAATGAACTAATCTTAATTAACACTTAAACTGGTCCTTGAATTAATTATATTTTGTGAATATTTTAACATGTGCTCTGATATAAATTCGGCTTCACTGTAATGGTTGAACGGAGATATCGGAAAAGTGTTGATGCATCGAAGAGAAAAAATATGTACAGCGATAAAACCTGAATTGTTCAGGTACTGAGTAACAATAGCGCCAACCACTGCCCTAATGTTACCTAAATAGTTATTTCATTCGTGTCGTTTACTTATATACAACGTAGGGCAGTTACGACATATATGTGCGACAGTAGTGAAGAACGATGGACGTTATCCTTTCGCGTTTCGCAGCTCGAATAGGAACTTCCCGGTTTATGTGAGACGCGAGAAGATCAGGTGTGAGTGTGTCCATGTCAAAGACCTCGTCATCTTCCGCGAGAACAGCGTTTGTCAGCCAAATGCCCGTGAACAGACCGTACATCGACATTTTTTTCAATTCAGAGTCGAACCACTCGACACTGAGATCCCGGAGGGTATTTTTATCAGCTCCGAGGCTTCGCATCTCCTCGATCAGCGCAGTGTGATAAGTTTTTACAAGGTCATCGTAACTCTCGTCGATAACGGAAGATCGGGCGCTCGAGTAGACAAAGTAGTGGAAATCGATTCCTGGCGAGGCGTGACGCATTATCTGAAAATCGATAAGTTTTACGTCCATGATTTGACCATTATCATCGTGCTTGAAGACGATGTTGTTGTTCCACGCGTCTCCGTGGGTCAGCACATGGTATTTTTCCTTTCGTCTAACAACGAGATCCCTCATAATATCGTAGCCACGATTCTCGTAAGTCTTCAGAAAGTTCACCGCTCTCTCGAGTTCACCGTTGAGTTTCTCGACGGAAGTTAGATGCTTTATAGCGAGACTGAAACTCGAGTCGATGGATTTGCCTAATGAAGGCTCGTCGTCCTGCGGGAATGCAGCTTCCACGAGGATATCCGTGAGGGCTTCAAACTCTTTGGGACTTTTCAGCTTCAGCGTAAGAGAACGTGCGTGTAGAACAGCCAGAGCCTGTTAAAAATGTATTTTATGATAACTACTTACACATCGGAAAACGAAGAAAATTAATGTAAAGTACCGCATATTTCTGATCAGATTCAAACTGCTTGAATTTTCGTTTCATCATAAATTGATAACTGTTGCGAATCAATCTGTATTAATTGTTTTTCATAAATTTATGGTTTAATAATCAGAAGTAATTCAGAAACTAATCAGACATTAACCTTCGGGTAGTTACTGCACTAGACACATGAGAACTGAATTAAAAAGAATTATTTTTACAATCATTCGTATGATCGATCGGGCACACTATGATAATTTTTAATAATATGAATAAAATGTACAACTTAAACAAATCGAATTGACTTTTTGATAGCTTTTTTTAAAATGCTGTTTAAAATTATGAGTTTAAATTTTACATAGAATTCATAGATTAGAAGATACATTGATTTTACTCTATTGATTAAAGAATTTTTTAATCTAGAATGAGTAATAGTAGTTGTGTTTCTATTGCGTTTTATATGCGTGAATGTGTCATTTCGTGTCTTTCGGAGTGTGTCACTCTTATTGAATATATTTATGTATTGATAAAATAAATGAATGAATTATTTTCACAAATAAAACGAGTAACAGTAGTTGTGTTTGCTACGCATTTTACATGCGTAGATTTATCATTTTGTATCTATCGGAATGTGTGTCGTGTGTGAATCTTATTGAATATATTTATGTATTGATAAAATATATGAATGAGAATTGTATTCGATAATAAAATGAGTTATAGTAGTTGTGTTTCTCTGGCGTTTTACATGCGTAGATGTGTCATTTTGTGTCCATCGAAGTGTGTGTAGCGTGTGAATCTTATTGAATATATTTATGTATTCATAAAATAAATGAATGAACTGTATTCACGAATAAAATGAGTAATAGTAGTTGTGTTTGTCTGGCATTTCACATGCGTAGATTTGGCATTTTGTATCTAACGGAGCGTGCGTCGCGTGACTCTTGTTGAATATATTTATATATTGACAGAACAAATAAATGAAATGTATTCACGAATGAAATGAGTAATAGCATTTGTGTTTATATTGCGTATTACATGCGTGGGTGTGTCATTGTATTGTCTATCGGAGTGTGCGTTGTGAGCCATGGGCCATCGACCGTACTCCTTCGGTATTGAATGAAATGATTTATCGAAAATAAAAATAGAACCTACGGTATGGCTTACGTAGAATTTTGCATACATCAAAGATTGTCCATATGTCTAAAAAAAAAATATATAAAAAAATATTTTTTTATTTTACTTTAGATCTTTGCTAATTAGCGCATAGTGCCGCAGCTTCCTTAATAACGACGGAGTATCATTGAACGTTCTACAATACTTTGACGGTTGCTTTGCAGTGCTGCAGATCGAGAAGATTCCTTCGTTCGCACACGACATATCCTCGAGCGCTAAGATCCTCCATAATAATGTCATTGCTGTCAGCGTATAGGCATCTCGGACCGATTGATCCAAAGCGTGGCAGCAATTTTGTGTAAGCGTGAGCCTCGTTGAAGAACAGATCGGCGTTACGTATCAAACTGGCTATCTGACGGTGTCGAGGAAAACGCTTCGTCATGAACGTCGCTCTGTAAGCTTCTCAATAAATGAACGTGTGGAAAAACAAAACGTAATAAGTTGTTATAAAGTACGTGACTATTGCGCGGTCGCGGGATCGCGTGAGCAATTTAGATATGTGTAATACTAACGAGCGCCGTTTCCACGAATCCCAATGACTTTGGTTCTCACAACGATCGACATGTAATTATCTCCGACTTTGCTTCCAGGTTCTTCCTCCGCATTGTTGATCCTAAGATCTTGATCATCCTCGTAGTCCCTCACCAAGGGCTCGAACGTTTTCACGATATCTGCGTGTGACAACCAATCAGTATTTTAATCAACGTCGGATTCATTTTCGACTATACGGTATGGTTAACACCGAAAAAGTTTTAAAACAACAATTTTCGAAAATACTTCCTTAATACTACAAAGATTAGTACATCAAATCTAATTTTAAAACGTTTTTATACGTTGATGAGAGTACTGGATCAAATAAAATAAAATAGAAAAAGATATAATATAATATTGCTACCGCAAAACAATTCGTATTGTTGTGATTAAATAATACGAGACAAGGGGTTAAAGTGAACAAAATCATTATTAAATCTACAAAAATGTTCTCTCAATATTGCCAGAACGACGTTACGCGTCTTCGTTTGGTTATTTTTTCAGCCAGAGTGCAAACAGAGAATACGACATCCCTCCAATTCTACGCTAGATGTACAAAAAAATGTTTTACTCGGGTTTCTTTTAACACTAGAACTACCAAACAAGTAATAATAACTGGTTTTACCATTGTCCATTTAAAAAAAATAACTATGATAATTAAAGAACTATCTGGTGAAAAAGAATGAGCAATAATATTTAGTAAATTATAGTGAAATAATGAATAATCATTTCCATATTAAAACCAGTCACTGGACCAATCACTGGACCAATCACTGGACCAGTCAAAATGACTGGTTTTATCATTGTAAAACCAATCGTTTTGACTGGTTCGGTAGTTCTAGTATTAATATTCTGATTGCTTAACATTGTCACATATATTAAATTGCATAATATTTTTGACATTGATGTAACACTCGAGACAATATCTTGATCTGTGTCATGATATATGAAACATCTCGTAAAAGTAGTGAATAAGCAAATTGCGAAATGCTACATAAGTAAAGTGCCACTTATGTAGAAGTGTCACTCAATGACTATACTTATGCCATATCTAGAGTCAATCTCGCCGTCGCTTCGACCATTTTTTAACTCCTAACTTGCCGCACGGATGAAAAGACTGAAGTTATGCGTTTGGTGTCGATCTACTGGGTTTCACTTTAATTTGTTATCGTCGATATTTGCAAAACCAGCGAAAAATCTATCAACGGATTTCGGTACAACGTTTCATTCATAAATTTTAGACATTCGTTGTTTATTGTGAAGATGAAGGATTTTTTTTTTAAACTTAAAAAAATGATTTTTCGTAATATCGAATTGTCTGCTAATTTTACAGAAAAGTATATACGCGGCTGTTCCTAACGTCACATCATATCGCTCGATCATCAGGTTGGTTACGAGTTACCATTATTAAACGCCAGAGGGCTGCATAACCGATTCTACGATCTCATTCGTCGGTGCACTCATCGCGATTTTAATTTACCGAGGACGAAATAAAAATAGTTTTACAAACATTAAGAAACTCAAGAATGTAATGACGAGTTTAATGAACAAATTATATTTTCAGAAAAAAGTCCAGTAATGAATAATATGAAAATGATTATTCATTGTTTCACTATCTTTTGATAATTATAATTGTTCGTTTAACTCCCTTTTTCAATAGAAAGTTCTTTATTTATTTTTATCAAACGTCATTAATGAAAGTGTGCAATTTTTCTTTGACGATGTACCATTTTGCGTTAGAAAAACGCATATCTCTCTCGCTCGTATCTTCGTTTGCGACGCGTAGAAGGTGACAGTGAGTTTCAACAGATATGGATAGCATGAGTTGGGCGGAGACTATTCCAGTGACAGACTATCCCGGTGTCAGCTCTCGTGACGTATGATCCTCCGATATACCTCTCAATTCCCCTTGTAGCGTAATTCCTCACGCAAATTATATATATGTGTGTGTGTGTGTGTGTATTCACGGGTGTGTGCGTGCGTGCGCGTGTGTGCGTTTGTATCTATATCGATGTATCCTACGCATGCAGTGGGATGGATCAGCTCGGTGTACAGACGCGCGACCGGTATATCGTCCACATAGCATCTAACACGCGGTTGTCGTTACGTCTGTTGGCAATGACCTCAATACCCAGTGACATACCTACATAGCAATAGCCTAGATGCTAGGCTATGCTGCCACCGATGATGCTATAGCGTCATGAGCTTGATGACGATGACAGTGATACGCGGAGGACAGCTAGTGCAAAATCTAATCGAGTTCATCATTGATCGGCCGCTACATCGCAATTATAATCGCGACGCTTTTAATTTTCATCTTCTATGGATAAACGGAATATCATTCTAGCGTTAATGACACAAATTCATCGAGATAGGACTGCGTCACTTATAGAATCGACGAATGCGGCTATTAGGCACGAACTACTCTGCCATTCCCGTGGCTATTCTTGTCTCACGCACAAACTGGATTGCACCGACTGGCTTCTTGACGCTTTCCTGCAGTTCGGCGTGGACCACCGAAGATCGATTCGCGCTGAAAGTTCGCGGCTCATTCTCCGAGATGCAAATCGCGATGAACCTCATCTATCGCGCGGACCCGAAGATTAACGCAATTGACGTATAGTTAAAATAGATGTTCACTGGTGTGCAAGATGTTTGTTGCTTCTCAGTTACAGATTAACGAGTGTCGGTAGGACGCGCAATTTTGTGCTTACAGCTTCACAGTTGTACCTGCGAGTCGTACTTACTTTATTCACCTTAAAATTTTAATGATTGTTTTATAAAAGCGATGTATAGTTGCATGATTTAACTATTTATTGAATCATTGATTTAATTTTTTTTCTGTCTTTTATTTTAACAAAATTCCAACATAATTGTTTACTCTTCGCCATTCATTTTATTTATTTTTCCTTGGCGATAGAGGCAGCTTTCTTTTCATAGTTTTGCTTTGTTTTATCATTGTAATGTCAGGATACTCAAATCGTTTCTAAAATGTCAAGTTGTGTTGGAACAAATGTCAGCATCGATATGTGCGCTTGCGCGTATAAAACATTTGAAAAAATTTATAAATATTTTGAGCTATTCAACTTAATTATGACAGGCAAGTATATCGATCGTCCTCTTCCGTCGGTGATGATTTTTTTTCATAATTTATTAGAGCATTAAAATCTTGTTTAGTTTTTAATTTTTCAAAAAAAAAAAAAAAAACAATTCCGACTACCCTACTTCGTGGAAATTTCGAACAATCGGAGTTAATTTTTGAAGTTCTTAATTTTTATGGCGACACAAAGAGAGTTTCTCTGTTTAGGAACGAACTTTGGTTAATATAGTCCCTTAAGGAGTTTTTATGATAGAAAAAAAAATTTTAAAACAATATACAAATGTAATTTACAGGATTTTAACATTTTTTTTTTCGTAAAATATATAGAATATAAATATTATAGTTATCGAAAGAAATTAAACATATCTAATTGTTGTTATTTTAGGAGGAGAGAGGGCGACGATTAGTAATTTCTAAGAATTCCTGTACATAAACTGTGGAATTTCTTTGTCTAACAGTGAACTATATTAAGTTGTTGCACACGCACAAGAAATATAATAATTCATGAACATATTACATTCGAATAAAGTAATACGAGTCAAGGTGCTCCTCACGTTTAAATAACTTTTATAAGATAATTATAATTAACATTATTTCAATAGTATAATAAACGAATATAAAATATCTTTCAAAGTACTAACAGGCAATGTACATTTTATGCCATTCGGATAATTGTCATCTTGTAATTTCATGAATTTTCGAGAAAATGAACGAAAGCGAAACTTTGTCCAACAGTGAACTGTATTAAATTATTTCACAGGTACAAAAAGAATAATTATTTATTAACAATACATTTGAATAAGGTAATGTGACACGAGATGTTTCTCTCGCTTAAACAACTTTTACAATATAATTAACATTATTCAAATAGTAGACTAAGTAAATAAAAAATATCTGTCAAAGTACTAACACGCAATGCACATGTTATTCCGTTTGGATAATTGTCATCTTGTAATTCGCGGAATCTGCAAAGAAATCAACGAAACCGTCACAAATGTCAAAAATCCGAACTCGTAAGGTACGTTTGATGACGTTCGTTATCTTGTAATTGGATAAATCTACGAAGTAATCGACGAACCTGGCACGACAAACAAAATTTCTCACTGACATTCACGAGTTAATCTTTTAATCTTTCTTTCTCTATTCTTCGTATTTGCAATGAGACGAAAATATGAAATTAATATTTAGGGATGATTCAAGCATCAAGTTCAACGACAATGATGCACGCGATGCGATTATACCTGACATAGTTCGCTGCTCCATTTTCTGTACTGCACTAGGCCTAGGCCAACAACCAACTATTCTGATAACTATTGCGATTGCGTTATTGAAGTGTGTGCAATTCAAGGGAGCTAGATAAAATGCAGCAGCACTGGCCGCTGGCAGCACCACCACCAGCAAATCCGACGAGGCGTCGTCGTAGTCGTAAACGTAGCTGATGCAGATTGTGGTAACAATTAAGACACGGAGAGTAAAACTCGTTGAATAAAAATCACAACTTCCTAGTACGATCTCGGAACAGTAATGAACAATGTATTTCAGATTTTCCACTGCATTGCATGTCGACTACGTATAGCGTGTAGTTGACTATAGTCGTTAGTTTTTCTGTAATCACCTTTGAGCCTTTGATTTTAGGATAATTATTGACAGTTGTGACGTTGACTGCTCGTACAATGCAGGAAACCATGTGATCGTCTGTGGTTAGTTTAAGTATGCATAAATGAGGAAGAGAGGATCTCAAGGACAAGGCCATGAAACCAAGTGACTAGGCAGAGTACAAATAGACCCTGTCTATGCCACGTGCCTGCTCCACCTCTACCGTTGTACCATTTCCTTCGCGGAAAATCGGTGACGCAATTTGCAACAGCGTTCGTGAGAGGAAAATGTCATTGATTGATGAACAAAGTTATTTCCTACTGTTGGAATTGATTGAACCTTCGTCTTATGAAGCTTCATATGTCCATATTGTCATTTATTTAATATGACGGAGACAATTTCACGCGTCTCATCATTCGTGAACCACTGTAGCCTCGGTCTGAACATAGTTTTGAATAAATTGTTAACAAAATTGATTGTGAAGATCTAAATCGTTTCACAGCCGTCGAGTAAACAGTTTAATCTCCGACTGGCTCGATCATCGCAGGTTTGTCGCTCCAATGAGACAGATTTTGATTTCATCGTCAACGAGGTTAAAGTTAAAAATGGCTTTAAAAAATATCCCATGTATGGTACCTCATAGAATTCACGTACCGGCTTATCAACAATCGGTGGGATTCCATATACTCTTCCATAATAATATGCCGGACACGATCGCGTCATGTATCGTTCGAGTGCAGAAAAAAATGCGTGTGCTGCCTTATCGAATAGCGTTTTTGCTCGTTGCTATCGGTACAACGGATAGAGCTGGCGCTGGAAAACCGATAGTATCAACCTTGAATGATGATCGCACCATATAGTTTGATAAATATCATGACTATTATGAAAATCTAAGCGATAATGGGATACGTTGTTTTGGAAAAAAAATTGGAATTGGTCAATTTGCAGATATCAATAACGACACAGATATAAAATATAAATAAATCATTCGTTGAATTCAAATGTGTAAAATACTCCATTTCGAGAGATTCAACGAAGAGTTTTGAAGCTCGTTTCACTGTGTAGAGATTAAAACATCAATGCACGCTTCGCCCTCTTTGCTTCAAATGCATAAAACCTGTCCGGAGGCTCTTTGAAATTAGCTAAAGCTCAAGATACTCTGCTAATTAATTTCATTTAGGCTAACACACACCAAAATCATAATCCTGCACTCATCAATTCTATGCAAGCTTTCTATTGTGGTAAATTATTGATCTTTGAGGTCCCATTTTTCTGAATTGGTCGAGAGATCTCATTAGAAAATGATATCGGAATGTCTGTATCGTCACGTAGAAACTCCGATATTGAACGATATGCTAACGATAATCTATCGTATCATGGGAATTACAAAAATCACAATTACAAATAAACCTTAAAAATGAGATATAACGAAGTTGCAGATACCAATAAGTGATTTGTGAGTATCAAGGTCAAGAGATACGGTAGCGTCTCGACGGCGAGTAATCTAACATTTGAAAATTCACATCCATAATAACATCGCATATCAAAGACTAAATTGAAGATGAAAATTTTCAAAACGTACTTTGAAAAATGATATTTTTTATATTTCAAATTGATTCTTCAATTCTTCGTCCTACATAGAAAAATCGTTGTTGTGTATCACTCAATCCCACGCACTGTTTATGGTTATTACAGTTTCAATTTTCCTAGATTAAAACTACATTGTCGAATTACATTTAGATCGAAATTTATGCCATTAGAAAGTGATACCGGAGTATCTGTGTCATCGCGTAGAAGATTCGATCTTTCAAAGTAACCATTATTGAAGTTGTAATAGACAACACGAAAATATTGACTCGAGTATTACGGAGTATGCATATGGGATTACACGGTACATTGATTTACGGATTGTACGTGATATTATCCCGCATTCAATCCACCCTCTCACCTGAATCCGTCGCGTACGTTAACCTGAAACTTTTCGTAACGTATAATTGGGCGGCAGTTGGAAGCGGGTGGTGGGTAAATGTTGAGCTGAGCGATGAACGCGTCGCTTCGGATAGGCCAGGAATGCGAATCAACGGGGAAAGGGGCACGGCACTCGAGAGAAAGAACATATCTCGTACGGATTATAATATTGATAAACGAAAAAAAAAAAAAAATGTTTAAATAATCCGGTTGCGAGGCTTTGCCACTTTTACTCGTGTTGAGCACACGAAGCGACGGGCAATACACGTAAGTGTGTCGAGTGTCGTGTGAGAGAAAAATCTATCATCGAGGACGCGTGTAGTTCATATCGGTAGATTCATGTTCACGCGATAGGTAAACACCAATAAAAATGTACAAACAATTTTATTAACACGTGCAAGGTATTTCAAGAGTGAAACACCTTCTTACATCACATCAAGCACTTTTTATTTATTCGCCACAATGTATTTACAACAAGTAGCACTTTATTTCTAATCCAAGTAGATGAAATGAGAAAACGTGCAGATGTGTCTGAAAATGTCGCTACATTCCAGTAGAAATTGTTGCAAATATTTCCGGAATCATCAGCGTTTTATAGATTCGGTCTGTGCGTGACCTCCGCTCCGAATCGAAACTGACAGCCAGCGCTCCCTGTGGCGAAATTTCGCAATATTGTTACCGCTGCCTGGAAGACTTTTACACGGGTTGCCATATTAGAAATTGAATGAATGGAATAAATATTGAATGATACTCGAAGAAGCGAGCACTGCGACTTGTGCGTGTGGTATCATTAACTCTGTACGAAGTCCAAGAAATTGCGTTGTAATCATATTTGCTTAAGGTAACGCGATATTTTCTTACAAAAGTGATACAAAGGCGAAAGTGAAAACATAACCTCACACCTATCTGTAGCCATCGAGGCTTCGTATGTGGATTTTTGTTCTTGTTATAATTACTCGACGAGTCTTTGGAAAGAAGAAAGTTCTCAGTGCATTGTTGCGTATTCGATTGTACGAATACATCGGGGAATTTACCAGGTTTGACGTATGCACTCGATCAACGCGTTCGAGTCGGTATCCCACATTTCTGCAATCTCACGATTTTCTACATCGAAAAATATTCGCCCTTGAGTATTCCTTGCGGAGTAAAAACTGTTTCCTGCGTTATTACTTAGAATTATGCTCTGATGCATGTACAAAATTGCTAAAATTCTTCGCAAATGGTGCTGACTCCTTCGCGCACAACTTCAATATTGATGGATGGGCGGATGAATAAATGAAACTACTGTGATCAATAATTTTATTGATAACGCTCAACTATCTACATTTATAATTTATTCCAAAAAATATTTGTTTAATTAATGATACGAAATTCATGATACTCGTTACCATTGGAGCTACTTTGCCGCACGCATTGATCAATGTATCGAATATAAGTACCAATAGGGTCAACTATGTGATAGCATTCAAGTATAAGCAGTAGATACGTTAATTATAAAGGAAAAAGACAAATACGTAACACGTCGTTCTGAAGAATACGCGAGCGCTGTCCAGTTTTACAACGGCACTTGGACGAACTTCCCCAATGACAGAAGTGATGCACGCAGAGATAGAGGGAGAGAGAGCGAGAGAGAAAGAGACAGAGGGAGGGAGAGCTTAAACTGTGAACGGATGCAACGCCTCATTAATCGAGAGGCGTTGGGGTGTGCGGGAGAGGGTGCGGAGGGTTAATTAATTCCTAATCACGGCGTAGAGATCGGACGAGTTACGCGAAGTGAGTAGGAGCGTGCGAGGGGTGGGGGGGGGGGGGGGGATATCTCCTCACACTGGTACATAATTGCAATTTTCGCTGCAATTTCTGTAATATGCTTTTAATGACTCTCCCGCGTATATAAGCAGAGAAGCATCTACTCGTTTACACACACCGTTGTACAGTTCCGTCGCTTCTGTGCCTGATCATTGCATTCTCTCACTATACCATCTGTTGAATATCGAAATGTACTAATAAACTTTACGTATTTGAGAGCAAAAAAAAAATTGAACGTATTTTAATTAAATCGAATTTATCGAAAAAAATTAATTTTCTTTGCTAAATCTTTATCTTTAAGCTCTTGAGCGGCATTGACACACTGGTGCACCGATACGCTTCGTGTCTAGACGCAGTTCTGCCGCTTAAAGCAAGGCGAAACCTACTCAGTCGGTAACAGAAAAAACGAGTTTTAGACAACAGCTTGTTGTGCTGTGAACTATGTAAAAGTTTGCTTTTTTCCGAAGTATCAAGTCTCTGAATAGCATGGTCTGGAAAATTAGCAGCCATCTCTCTCGCACTGATGTACCATTTGGGACATGTTTCACCCGAAAATCATAAAAATATAATCGTGTTGGAAGATATGAAATATTGCAACATGACATAAAATACTACTTAAGAAGCACAAAAATAAAATAAAACGTTTTCATAATTGAAATATTTTCATTTAGCCATGTTCATGTGTGTAAATATATATTTTTTTTTCAATTTTTAACTTGTACATTTGACGTTGCACCGTTTAACCGAATTGTCGTGAAAATATTTAACTTGTAACATGTTTTAATTTTTTTTAATTCTCATCAATTGGTATTTTTTATCGAGCTGCACAATTTTATGGATGCAATTATAACACAATTTCATTTTTGTGATTTTAAGATTACTCGGGATCCTTCATTTGTAATTAATTCGAATAAAGAATGAAAAATTACTCTGGAATTTTCTTTATGAAAGACATTTTGGTCATTTATTTTTTAATTTATCGATCTAAATTGTGCGGAAGTATTTTTTTTTGTACATCGAAAGTGACAAAGAATTTTATTAAATAATTCAACTTCAACTATAAATGTCTATTGTACTTTTAAGAATTAAAAGAGTCCGGTAAGAAAATTTGCTAATATTGAAATATCTCAGTTGCATCAATGAAAAGTTGATCCGCCAGAGATTTGAAAAAATGTTCTTACGTACAAATATCTCAAAAAATGATTGATGCAATACCCTAACCTAGAGGTTTACGTATTTCATTATCAACGAAACTCAAAATATATTGCAAAGAGCTTTAAAACTTCCCACGAATGTGTGGTATGCATTTTTAAATATCCGTTAGCATATGACTAGTTGAGCCTTCCATCTAACTGAGAATCCACAGATCAATCCATCATATATCTCGTTATATTAAATAATTTCAAGAACACTTTCGCAGCAAACGATTTTCAAACAAATAGATAAAGTCTCGATCTATAAAAATCTCCAGAGCTTACACTTTATACAAACTGTACGAAAATACGATCTTCGCGTTTTCGCGCTTAAAGTATGCTCAAGGAGAGCAGCCGAAAGTGCGATGTATAAAGATCCTGGAGCATAAAAGAAACCGAGAAGAATCGCACCTGATGAATTCAGCGAAGCTTCGAATCCCTCGCGTCGTCAATCCTTTACAGCTGACTTCGTCGCAGTCGTTCCTCTGGGATTCTTTTATAAAGAGCACGCACTCAGTCACAAGTGCGAAAGCTCCACCGTATGAGAATCTTTCTTCTTTCCCGTGATAACGTCTTTGTGGTTCTCGTTCTACTCATAGTCATCGATACTTTTGGAGTCTCGAGTTCGGTGTTGATCATTGCTTTGATGATATCCAGCTCTCGAGCTTTTCTTGTAAATCAACTTGTCGCCAACGCTCGTTTCGATCTTTGAATCCTCTTCCGATTTTATTCTATCAGAATTGTCTTGAATATTATAATAATTATTATCATCATCATCATCATCATCATTACTATCATTACTATCATTATTATCGTCATAGTAGTGGTTGCCATTATCATTCAATCCAGCCTGAAAGTATCCATAGTTTACGTACGACGCCAGATCGTTAGTCGAGTTACGCGAGGTCATTGCACGATCGAATTTTTTCCGTTTAAACGATTTGTTACTATTACGAGAAAATCCTCTAGGCACATTATCGTCAGCGGTTGCATTGCCCAGACTCTTAAAACTTCTCGAGTCGTTAAAGTTCTCGCGAACATTGTTCCGATAGTGAGAATGTTCGTTTATTCGTCCGGATTCTTGTCTCGATAAATATCCTACGGTTCTTTGCCCGTTCCTGCTCGGTAACGATAGATCGTTCGAAGGATTCAGATCGTTTCGTATTCTTGAATCTTGGGAATATTTCTCATGGTGGGGTTCGAAAGTTTCAGTGACAGCAGTGGAAGTCTCGGAACTTTCAAAAACAGAGCTAATGCTACCTTCGCTAGCGTCTGCTAAATTTTCTTCAGGCTTCTTAAAGTAAAGATCTACAGCTTCCTGGCAGTTGAATCCATACCACCAGTCGCACACAAAGTATTTCTGATTGAATATACTTCCGGATGGACAAAGGAACGAACTTTTCACGCCGCCAGTGTTGCAAACGTGGAAAACCTGAAACGCATCAAGCTAATTAATGCTCGTGTTATTTGTATACATTCTACTGTGTAATTAATTTAGGTCCTAGTTACATTATCCTGCGCTTGAGCTTCAAAGCTCTCGTTCGAGCAAGCCCCTAGGGGTCGACTCATCTGTTAGAACGCATGCGGGTGGTTTATAAATTAACTATTGTACAAGCTAGTGCTGGTATTGTGTACGTCGGTAAGTATCGAGATATATAATACAACTAAAAAATAATGTTTGTGATAAAACATTTTGATTTTGTTAATCAAAGTTTGAATTAAAACACAAATATACATTCATTTCAGTTAGACATTTAAAAAAAGGATATTTAGTTGATGGATAATCCTGCGATCTTCGATAGGACTTGTTGTCTTCATAAAGCAACTTATACTTGATGAGAAATAAGTTTAATTTCGACAAATAGTAGAAACCGGTACAAATGGTAAGTTCACTTAAGAAAAATTCAAATGTTTTCGATACAAGTGAACTTTTCTAAGATAAATAAAGTTCGACGTTACGTTTACTTGTTACGTTAACAAAATGCTCGAAGTTCTTGCAGAAAAGGGCGCGAATTATAATTTTATTTAGATCCAAGGGGACGTAATGCATCCTCTCGCTCCCGGCTATTCCGTGATCAGTCGGTAGCAAAAATCGTAATTAAATTTTTTTAAGGTTGCCTGATATTTATAAACAAAAAGAATTACGTAGCGTCCACGAAAGTAAAAGACGAAGAGCAAACCCATTTGCTTTTGTTCAAAAACGTTTGAACCCTTGTAAAAACTGGATTACAGTTTTTGTTACCGACCGCGGTATCTCACACATCGTCTCTTACGTTTATGTGACACACCGTTTGGAAAATGTGGAAATACTAATACAGTAATCTGTCTGTAAAAGAAACTGTAATAAAATTTACTTAGAGCCGGTTGATGTTTCAGACCAGGGGTCTCCAAACTACGGCCCGAGGGCCACATTCGGCCCGCGGACAGATTTTGGACTATTTCACTTTTTACCACCGGCAACAATGATAATATGGTTTTGGCCCTCGGAACTTACTGGAGTAATCAGTATGGCCCTAAGGCTGGAAAGTTTGGAGACCCCTGTTTTAGACGAATGCAAATTTAGTTTAACTTCGTTTACATTGAGAAAACTTATGGTAACTTCAACTATACTGTATATTTCCTCTGAGAGAACGTCTCTGCATTCTATAATTTCTATAAAAATTGTATAATTATTTAGTTCATCCCTCTATAAAAATAAAATGCACTCGAGAATGTATCATTTATATAGTCGAGAATATATCTTATGTATAACCGCAAAAAGTTATGTATATTTTGTATATAAAATATACGCAGGATATATCCTAAAAATATATATCTCAGATGTACAGAATGTATACAGTGATATATATAAATATTTCAAGATATATAATAAATATATTTCGTCGTAAGAATTTTCACATCTCTCGTAAATAAATCGAAATTTACTTCCTTGTCGCGTGGGACTGCAATTGTATTTACCACTATATTTCATATATTCACGAGACCTATAAAATATTAATGTTCTTTTTCCGTGAGTAAAATATTTTGTTTAGCACAGCTTACTGTACTTATTCACTTACTGTGTAATTTTTTCTCAGTTTATCTACACTGTAGTCAAACCGGAATGGACATAATATCCTTTATAGCAGAGCTTACTGCACTTATTCACGTACCACATAATTTTGTTCTCAGTGAATTTACTCTGTAGTAAAACTGCATTTAGTTCTTTCTCGAAAATCAATCGTCTCTGAGTAGATTGGATTACAATTTTTTAAAGTGCATCGTATAACCTCAATTACAAAAACGAGCAAAAGTGGCAAAAATGTCTGCATCTCGAAATGAAATCGGCATTAACTTCTTTCTCGTGTGGAACTCTAATTGCAGGTAACACTATATTTCATATATTCACGTAAACTATAAAATATTAATGTTCTGTGAGTAAAATATTGTTTATAACAGAGCTTACTATACTTATTCACTTACTACATAATTTTTTCTCAGTGTACCTACTCCATAGTGAAACCGGTATCGACGTAATAGCAGGGATTACTACACTTATTCACCTACTATGTAATTTTTTTCTCAGTGCATTTACTTTGTAGTAGAACCTTATTTGTTTCTTTCTCAAACATCAATCCTCTCTTTGTAGATTGGATTACAGTTTTATAAAGTGCATCGTATAATCAAAAGTACGCAAAGCTATATACGATTTTTAAAAAAGTGTAAACTGCTTCTAAATTATTATGTACGAATGCAATAATAATTTTTATTAATATTATGTTGGTATTCTTATTAAATGCACGCAAAGCGATTTATCAGTTAAATTAAATTTATTTCAAATGGAAATTAAGATCTATTATAAAAAAATGAAGAGTTTCACTTGGAATTCTGTATTTACTTGACATCCGGTCTCCACATCGGCGTAATATCCTCCAGGTTCTTTGTCCATACAGGTGAACGATGTAACTGGTATCCCGTCGAGATTCGGATAATCCATCCCAGGCGTACCAGGAACAGCGTCTCGCCAACCATTGCCGAAGGCTTGTCGAGGATGTTCGTTCACGTAGTTTCCGTCATCCTGGTAACCCACATTCTGAGAACCTACGGCCGCGGCTAACTCTTCGGCAGAGGATTCCCGGCGTAGAGGATACAAAGCTTCCACTTCACACCGCTGATTCTCTTCCGTCTCGCGTTTCCTTCTCTTTACATTCTCATAATACATGACATGAGGATTCTCCGAAAGTTCCGTTAGCTCTTCAATCTCTGTGGACGTCTGCAAGAACGAATATATATATATATAACCGATCCATACGCGTTGACACATTTATGCAATATGGCGCTGCCAATTCAATGCAGTTCCCTCGTACAATATCGTGTCGTAAAGTATCGACAACGCAATAAACCATTTGTTGAACTTGCGTATCGCTACATTGTTTTGCGTAAAGCCTTGTATCTTATGGGGAATTCCACGTGAAGAGGAATCATTTATTTTCAACTTTTAATTATTTAAAAAAAAGTGTTGTCTTCGGATATAAAAATAAAAATATAGAAATTATAATATTTATATAGATACAGCGTCTATGTCGGTCAGTAGGATGGACATTTTTTGGGAAAAAAAAACTCAGGGCGTGAGATACGCGATTCCGATTCTAAGCGAAGGAAAGAGAGACCTCGTTTTAATTCCGCATTTGCGAATCATTATAAATATCGGGTCTTATTGCTTGAACCAATTAAATTAAAATTTATTGAGCAACCAGATTCGACAATTCTTTTACAAAGGAACAGTGAAATAAAATTCCGTCACGACCCGGATTTGAACCGGGAACACCCAGGATTCTAGCTTGGTGCATTACCAATTATCCTACCATGGCCATTCCAGAAATAATCACACAGTTCTCTATTATTTCATAGATATCTATCTTTAGTTGTTTATTACTATGGAAATTATAATATATGAACCCTGGACAAACACGCTGAGGCCTTTTCAATTTCCTGCTGTACACGGACTCCAGGTCGTTTCGTTTTCTTGCTGTACGGAGTCCAGGCCGTTTCAATTTCCTGCTGTAAGGAATGACATATAGGAGATACCGAACAAAGTAATGAAATGTTACTTAAAAATTAAATGGCTCATCGAGCAAACAACATTTGTATCAATAGTCTCTCTATAAGTTCGCGCTTTTTTAAGTTCGCGTGATTGCATGTTTATAATAAGTCTTTACCAAGAATTTTTTTTTCCTGTATTAACAAGTGTAAATAGACATTCGGTAATTCAGATTTATCTTCATTAATATCATTTTATACTAAAAAAAAAGGAGTAAAGATATGAGTGCTAGCCCAAAAAAAATACGCCAGGATGGGTCCGTACAAAAGCAAAATTTCCAATCTGCCTAAGGTTAATATTATCTAAAAAAAAATAAAAAATAAAAATTAATTTCCCCCAAACACACAATGCGTTCTACATAAAATAAAAAATATTTGTTAGTTACCAAAATTCACGAGTTTGCAATTATTTGAGAATACACACGATGACTTTTCGAATTATAAATATAATCGCATGCGTATAACGCCCCATATGCATGTACACACATCTAATACGATGTATCGATTGAATATGTAACATTATCTGCTCACGCGAGATAGTTCGATACGGTTCGTGTGAGAGACGTCAGAGATGAGGCGCGGCTTGTACCGTAACCGAGTATGTAACGTGCGGTAGGAAGCATACAGTGTGGATGAGTGTGGAGTACGTCACTCGCGTAGAAAGTGAATCTCTTCGTAGCATCTTGCAGCAGCCGCAGCAGCAGCAGCAGCACCTCCCGCATGTATGTTCCACATTTCTGCAGAGTGTATTGCGCCAACGTGGGATTGTGTATTGCACGCTCTCGTACATAGTCTCGCGCGTCAGTATACCAGCCTGGGGCCAACGGTGCAATAGATAATGTAGCAGCGGCAGCAGCGTGCGGCATCACGGTGGCGTGCATGAGTCCCAGAACGCTTATTTCTCTCTCTCTCTCTCTCTCTCTCTCTCTCTCCACATTGACTTGTATAACTTGAGTGGATCAATCGAGTGCCTCGGCAACGAGGTAAGGTACCGCCGTGGCCCCCAATTACCGGAATTTCAAATTAGATTCTATAAACCCCCAATCATCAATCGAATTTACATTGTACTGTAAGCTCACGTACAAGAGTCCTTTGGGAATCATAATAAAAAAATGAGAACTAGGGACTTAATTTTGAAATCATATAAATCGAACTGTCTAATAAAAAGAATTAGAAAATAAAAGAAAATGTGGAAACATTAAAAAAAATATAACTTTATCAATTTTTTTCTCTCAATTCTAGAATGAAAATTTTATAGTATATGGCAATGTGGGTAAGAATTTTAACTGTAGGGATATCATCCGATTTAAAAATCTATAGTTCATTGTTTTTTTAAAATTTCATTTCAATTTTAAGTTATTTTACTTGAAGGAAAATTGAACTGAATATATTATTATTATCGTTATTGCAATTATTACGATATCAGTTTTATCGAAGGGGAAATTTACTCACGACCTTCGAAGAAATTGTTGCACCGGTAGCAAGAACGATTGTTCCAACCGCAATCGATGCCAACGCAAACATCCTTGTTGAATCTCTCAACCGTGTCGTACGCTGAAGTAACATCAAAGCCTGTGAACAATTAAACCGCAAAGCCATATATATTTAAGTATTTGAATGAAATAATGATGAAAAGCTTCACTTAAAAAGTAATAAAGATTAACTTAAAAGAGGCTTACTTCGTACAAAGAGGTATGAAGCTGAAATAGCGAAGCGTAGAACCAGAAGCCTATCGTTCGTTGATCGTTTGCTCGGGCGCGGAAGAGCGAATGTAACGGTAACGGGATGTTGGCGATTGGCATTTATAGCTCATCCCCATACGGTTACGAGGCAACTCGATTAGAAATACGGAGAGAGAGAGAGAGAGAGAGAGAGAGAGAGAGAGAAAGGGAGTGTGTGTGTGTGTGTCTATTGCTCTGCGCTACTCTGACTCTCATAATCGGCTCAAACCTGAAGAGGGGAAGATTCCTCTGAAGCTATAACACGATCACCATCGCAGAAGCTTGTTCAGAATCGGCAGGTAGATATTATATGGTATCGATTGCACCTGTACGTTGCAATACGCGAACGAGGATGATGCTTACTTCATTCCATAGTGTGCCCGTAGCTATAACCACTCGCTCTCGATTCGACATATATACGACTACCGTGCTGTAATATACAGAACGGTAAATTGCGTGGACCTAGGGCCAGTTCGCCATGTTCCACTAGGATAGAAGCGCACGAGTCTTGCTCGTAAATCGACGAGACATCCGATACGCGTGGATAATCCTCGACCAAAGTTCTCTACGGTTGGTCCCTCGATGCATTCAGTGCAGCCAACAGTGTCGCGACCACAACCAGCGATGCGTGCTGATCTGCTCTATTCGTCTCAGCTATTCCTTCTACAGATATAGAAACAAGCTGGGTTGTCACGTGTGCATATTTACCTTCGATCTAGACGAGTAATTCAAAACCCGTTTGATATTGTTTCGAGCGCCTCGGAGTAATAACTATTAATCGTTGGGTCATTGGGCTACTATATTTACAATAAATGATCCTTGTGGGGAATACAACATTTGTTGGAGATGCGACGGCATACCGTTCATCGAATTTGGTTCATATTGCAAAGGTCTAAGGTTGTCGTCTTTTCTAGCCAGAGAGTTTTATTCTGCCCCTTCGACTACTACGATCTTCGTACCTGGCTGCACGGCGGGTTGCCTACCACCTGGTGAACTTGTGTACACTGCACAAAATGTACGGAGGCCTTTCACCAGTCGTCCCGGAGGTAATACGATATTCCATCGTGGTGAGTAGGAAATTCTCGTTCAATCTAGATCTCTCGGGAGCGATGGGGTAAAGAAGTGCATTGAAAATTATTAAAATTTTACACAACTATCGGGTATTCTCTATATTTCATATTATGTACATAAAAATTATTATTTTCACAGCTCTTTCTCGATAATAAATAAGTATGTTGAGTTACAAAGTTCGTGATTTTATAGTTAATGTCGCATGCTGTACGAGAATGAATGTATTCTTGAGGCGTGAATGAATGTATTCTTGATTTTATCTCCTAGCGAGTCCAGCGTTGTGGAGAACATCGAATATCTTCTCGCGTGGTATCTTGTCAGCTTCGCGATCGATAACCTGTCGCATGGTTTTTTAAATATTCATCGATTAATCAAAGTATTTATATCGATTGCATCGATCGAGTAAAATTCAATAAATTTTACCTGCATCTCCTTATTGCCAAACCAAGATTCTTTGGCGAGACCCTCAACGATTCTCGGATTCTTGTAAAAATCATTTTTGAGCTCGCTAGGCAGAGCATCTTCCATGGCTGAATTAGCAAGGACACCAGGATGCGCGTAAGTTGCCTGTGTCACCTGTTCCTGCACAATGTATATCGGATATGCTGTGCACACTCCGATGATCCCCACAATCATTATAATAAATGCCTTCATCCTCTCGTTTTCCATTTCCTTTTAAATGGTAACACCGAATAAAAATGGTAAATAAATAAAATTGAAAACACAGCAGCACTCGCGATATTTCACCAAGATAGCAAGTTTGGCGAAGTACGTCTAACTGAATGCTCGTCCGAGGAATCAGTTTCCTTATATACCACAAGCCCCGTGACACGAAGATTAACCGCCGACGAGAGGGCGGTTGTAGGGAAGGTTAGACCGGTGGCCGCGACTGAGGTTACTCGACTCCAGCGTAAACAACCTTCATCGGGCACCTCCGGTTCCTCTAAGTATAGACTATAGATATAATAATAATGGTAATAATAATCCGACAACCTCCACGGAAACCGGCTTCCACGATGGGAATCGCCGAGGGGGTGAGCAAAGTCCCTGGAATGACCTGAGGGCGCTGATCTCTCCGTTATTCAACCGAGTCAAGGGTGGACGGCCCTCGGCTATTCCATTCAGCCGAGACTTCCGCATGGCCGTACATAAAATCAAAGTGATGACTTTTAATAATGAAAACCATCGAGATATGAACCTTTCATTCGATGCTCAGAGCTCCAGCTTTATCGGTAAAAGAACTTCCGGTCTCTTCTGAAAATTTTATTGGAAATCCTCTTCTGTTCGATCGCTCTCGACAAGCCTCAGGGGACGGAGGATGGTACCAAAGATTCTTGTCAGCTCGTTCAGGCGAAGAGATTAGATAGCAAACGAGTTCTTCCACTATCTAGGTATACGTACATCCTATGGTATGGAAAAAGATATTGCACAGATTTGGAAGGTTCCTCTTGCCGGACAAAAACGATAGTGACAAGGAATGGAAGTCACGCACGTAACCAGAGCTCTGCAAAAAATATTATGATACGTTGCACTCTCCCTGGAACTTATCACTAAAGATGTCTCGTGCCTCGGGTAACTTTTCTTTTTTTTTTTTCGTGATAGACCCTGACCCCGTCACGCAGTCGTTCATTCCTCCTTTCATTATTTCTGATTTACTCGGGACTCGAGATATAAATCAACAAAACAAGATATTCTTACTTTTCTCGTGTCTGGTTCTAGCTATCCTGAAAACAATAGTTTTGTTGAATTTCTTCAGCAAAGATGTTCTGCTGCAACGTAATTCTTGACTAATCTTGTTTTGCGAACTTTATTCGTTGATCATCGAAGTACGTCAGTTTGGTATCCACTGTGCATCGTTATACTGGTCCGCAATAGGCATTGAAGTACAGAAACGCGGAGACTTTGACTCGGATGTACGTAGTTGTACGTTGAGAAAGTATTAGGGTCAATGTTACGACCTCAGCGCTAACGAACGAAGGAGATAAGGAGCCGGAGCAGCATCGAGCACTGGTTATCCTTGCTAGAATCAATCGCCGACGTTTCCGGAATAATTCGTCATTGAGCCGTGGATTTACAACCATCAATTACAACGTGGTATGATAGAAAGTAGACTGCTTAGCCCAAGTAAAAGTAAATGTATGAAATCAATGTCCTCGGTTCGACGTTACCAGATTTATTACTCACTACTGAGTTTGAATTGTATAGATTTATTTAAAGCAAATTGATTCTCCTAAATCAGAAGCTCCGTGTAAGAGGATATTCTATTGTTAGTAATTTATCATACCGCAGGGAATATCGTAGAACTCTGAACCACCTACCATTGGTTTTCCAAAGAAGAGGAAACACTGAACGAACGAGAGAGTCGAACGCGACCTTGCTCGCAATTCCCAGACGTCATCCACAGAGTGGAATCGTTCTTGGTGTACGTGGCTGTCTCACCAAGTTGTGTGTTTACTCACTTTCTATATAAGAGCCGTAGCGTGACCACTCGATTCTCCAGAGCTCGAGCGATTATTCTCGGGGAAACATCACAGCGACAGCGCGTATAATTTTCACATTTGTACGGTGGTACCTATCGATATCTGTATAAATAAACGATAAAGTTGGCAACAACTCATAGAAATAAAACAAACGAGATACGTATAAGGGTGTATTTTTCTTAACAATGGCATACAATTTACGATTATATCACCATGATACAATAACTCTGTTTACACGCGTTGAAAGCAGTTACATAGTAATATTGAATTATTTAACAAAGAAAAGGGTGCTTCAATGACAAAACGTTGAACCATATAATCACTATAAGTGAACATGATTACTGATAAAAGGCGATATTTCGTATTTAATTAAGTCAGTCTGATCCTCCGCCATTATCATTGATGTCAGTAATGGATATTTCGATCTTTTTATAGTTATTATACATTTCGTATAGTAAAAAAAAGGCATTTTACACGAGATATTGAATTGTTTGAAACGAAATATCGCGCGTAATCAAAGTAAATTGATTCATTGGATCAAAGTTAGGAGAAATATCTGATCAGCTTCAGTAGTATCGATGGTAAACGGCTGGCGTGATTGTCTTCTGGAAAACTGGGACAGCGGCATGAGCGACAGCAGGGGTCAAAGCTTTTCCGATTACGGGCACCGAGCCGTGAACCTGAACGTGATCGAGATGAGCCGTTTTGATGAGGGTCGGTTGCTGAACGGAAATTCTCTCAAACTTTGTCGCTGGCTCAAGGACGTCTATCTCTTGCAGAGTTTCCACGGGTTTGCTAACGACGACGCGTCTCGTGGAGACTCGCTCTCCCGCGGGTTCGGCGTATTCGGGAGCCGGTGTCGCCGAGAGAACTCGGGCCCTCACGTTTCCGGCGTCTCCCAGGGGGGAAGAGTTTCCATCACGACCAAATCCCACCTGTTCAATACGAAATTAAAGAGAAATGGTTAATTATTATTTCGTTTGGCATACGAACGGGGTTAATGATCCGTTGAATTTGCTCATTACTTCGGTAACTCCACCGCGAGCGGTGAGAAGATCGATCAGTCGCTGTTGATTGGACCTGTTCTCTTCGGGGCTCGATCTAGTGCTGGGAAGTACAGAAGGAGAATCTTTCTGAGATGCAAAACGAGCGATCGTTTCCAGTGGGATACCGTTGGACCTTGCGATGACGTTAGGTCCGGATCTGTATTTCGAATCCTGTTGTTGTTGTTGTTGTTGTTGTTGTTGTTGTTGCTGTTGTTGCTGTTGTTGGACCTGAGACTCATTCTGCTGATTGCGAATATATTCCTGGTACTGAGATTCATCCTGCTGTTGGCGAAGGTATTCCTGGTATTGTCTCTCCTGACTTCCGGAAGCAACTTGATTATCGTTGAGTCGCTGAGAACTCCTGAACAAGGTTCCACGGAACTGAGCATTGTTCGATTGGCTCGCGGAGCTCGAGGATTGGCTACTGCTGAATTGAGCGCTGCGGAAGTCAGCATTGTCAACGACCACGGATTCATCATCGAGTCTGCTGGATTCTCCGAAAGACGGGGTTGGCAACGATAATGCTGGATTATGAATGTGGGAGACAGGAGCGTGAGAGATTACGGGAGCTACGGTAACGTGAACCGGAGTATGAGCGACAATCGGAATCGCGTTGAGTGAGGATGGAGCGTGCGAAAAGGCGTTTGAGTGAGCTACCAGGTGATGGGAGAACGGAGATGGCGTAACAGCGACGTGCGAAGTTTCAGACAAAATAGCCGGACCTCGCTGAATCTTCGAGGTTGGCTCGTCGAGTTCTACGAGAGCCGAGCCCGCTGGACGGATTATGACGCGCTCTTCGATGTCGTAGAATTGCTTCTGAATCGCTGGTCTGCGAACCTGGTACCGGTTGTAACATTTAGGAGTGGCCATTTATGATGAAATTGGTTTAATCGAAGAAACTGATCCAAACACAATAACGTATTTACTGATTGAAACGAGAGAAGTACGCTGTTTCAACTTGGCTCACCAGCATTTCGGCTCTGTCCAAGTCGAAAATGTATAGGATCACATCCGGCGTAAAATGAAAACTGCTGAGGTCATATTAAGAGCCATATGTACCATAACGGGGCCTTAGCATAGCCTGATTAACAACAGATATAACGCTACTGATTTCCTATTGGGGTGTTTCTTTGCTTGATTATCTCACGAGTAACTGCCGAATGTGAGATCCAATTTCCACAAGTCGTTTAAAACGTTCGAAAAAGAAAAATAAATCAAAACAATTCGAGTGCAAATATTTCGAAAAACTCGAAATGCTAAATATTTGATCAAACAACAAAAAATTATCTGATTTTAATAAATGTTACCTCGTAATTTTTAGGATGATCAATTTCAAATTCAAAGTACCTGGGACGATATGATTAACCATAAAGAGGAAAGTGATTCAATTTGGTATCCGCAATAATTTTAAAGCAGAAAAATTTGTGAGATCGACTCTTTCCCGAAAGAAAATATTACAATGTAATTATTCCGAATTGTACCATTTACCAATATGACATAAATTCCTTCGTGTACCGGAAACAAAGTAAATAATTTACCTCAAATTTACGAGTGGATACCGCTGGCTTAGCAACATCCAGTTGATTCTCGATAACACCATGATGAGCTTCGTAACGAGTAACCGGGATGTTGGAAACGGTGGGCACGTGTTTGACAAAAGGTACCGCAGCGACAGCGGGTACCTGAGCAGCCGCATAACCAACGTGATGAGCCTCGACCTTGGCAGGGTAAACAGCCGCTGACGGAGCTGCGTAACGAAGGGTTGGTTGGTGCTGGAGTGGGGATTGATAATGGAGACCAGCGGACTGATACGACGTGTCAGCCGTAGCCGCCTGATAATGAATCGGTTGTGCGTGCGCGTACGTCCCTGTGTCTGAGGTTCCGTAAGCGTAACCGTCCGGACCTTGGTAACCGTTTACGTACGTAACTCCTGCCGGATTCAAATAGGGCAGCCGCACCGACACGTGGCTGCTGCAGGTGGCGAGTTGCAGCAGTGCAGCAATTGCCACGAAGACCTTCATCTTTGGAATTCTGAAATGAAAGGACATAAAAATTTCCAATAGTTTAAAACAGAGACTACGCTATTATACTATCGATCCTCATTCTCCGTTTTAATTTTTTTAATCGTTCAACGATAATCGCGGAAATAAAATATATCTGAAACAAAAAAAATGTCTTCATGCTTTTACGATGAATAAATGTATTTTCTATTTCTATCTCATTCAGTGCGCTACATATTTTTTCGTCTGTCCCTCTTTGATTTTTTTTATTATGCGATAGCCGAATGGAAGCCGATGCAGTTGAAAAGTTCTTGACACTCGGCAGAGATACGATTACGCGAACGCGATAGAACCTCAAGTCTGGAATCAATTCGGGAATCACCGAAACGGGAAATACACGAAGGAGTTCGCGATAGAAGCAACGCCCTGAAAACAGTTGGCGTGGAAACAGCTGGCTTCGTCACACAAATGAGAAATATCGGGTCGACGAAGCCAATGACTCAACGGCCACGACGGTAATTTGAAATTACTTGGAGCTCGGTGGACCGGTACGAAAGGTACTTTGAGCTTTACTCGCCGAGGAAAAACTTTGATCGAGTCCCCGGTAACCGAGGGGTCTAAATGCTGTCGACCGTGTGGTACAGCATACATTCTCTGCTATTCCTCTTTACTTCGCACTCCTATTATTCCTTTTAATGCTGTTCGCTCGACTAACGTCGCGAAAATTCCACTTTACTAACGTTTCGTCAGTTACCGTCAAAGTTTCAACGTGCGATTAGTTGCTTTTTTTTTCTTAAAGCTGAGTTTCGACTCGAAGCGAGACGATATTGGGGACGGCCATGTAAAAGTTTAACGCGGTGCAGAGACGACGCTTCAGTACGAAAAGTTACCGCACAGCAAAGCTCTTGACTCAGACTCCCGTAATGGCTACCCATCGAAATCGTCGATAGACGATTCTACAGTTTTTCAACTATCCAACGTACAACATTAACCGTAAAATATATTACGTTTTATTTTTATTTCTTCCGACGAGAATTACCAATACGAGGAATGAGGGAATTGTGAGACTGTGAGCTTGACGTGTACCGATCCTTACTTATATCCATGCGAACGTGGCCCCTCCCCGATCTTTCGCTTCCTCTACGCCCTGTAACACCAGGGGGACCAAGGGGACCAAGCACATTGCGCCCGATGCCCCTCCCGATTTTTTTGGGGGCGCAATCGAGTCCCCGCTATCTTCGTGTCTCGAAGAGAGCCGGACTGGCCGGTCCGACGGCTGAAACTGGGTCGCTTGGTCAGAGCTGTTGAAGCCAAATTCTCTCGACTATTCGAAGTACAGAACTTTACTCGAAACTTGATCACCCGAACCACCCGGGCATTATGAATTATTACCGGTTGTCTCGTCTATCACGAGTCTTTCGTAATCAAATGCTTGTAGGCAAATATATATTTCGTAAACAATTAGCATGCTTCGTTGCGTTAATCACTGATCTATCATTGAATTAAGTCGACACGAATGACCTTCTTTCGGCCTCGATTATTCTAATTCCTGAATTCTTTCGAAGAACATTAATTTCATTTATTTTTCATATCTATTATCGATACACAATTTTTGTTTTTGAATGCAACTTTTAATCATTCATATCAAATACGTTTATTGACGATGATTATTTTAATTTACGTAAAGAAAATGCCTGAATGTCAGCAACGAGCACCGATCGATTAAAAAATCATTTAATTATCATGACAATAAAATTATTCTGACAAATTATAATTATTAAAAATCAATTACTTTAGACTAATTTTGTATTGTTATTGTTTCAGAAATGATCATCGTTATATGAAAATGTACAATTATTTTATCGAAATAGAAATTGAATTGATTTTTTTTTCCATTCGTACGATATCCGTCTCACTTCTGCAAATTAGAAAAATCGTGGTCATTGATTTTCATAATAAATTATTGTATCGATGCTCAAAAATTCTGTCTTCCAAACATGTTTTTGTTTATTCAATTCCGATTGCACAATAGAAAATAGCAAGTTGCAAATATCAGTCGAGAGAAAAGTTGAATCCCGATTGATTTTTTTTTTGTCGTCAAGAGTAGCAACATACGTTGCGATCCCTGTTATCGTGAATTTTTGATTCTCTATTACATAGTCGATCGGTCAGTATTATTTTTTTTGTCAACCCGTCCACGTAGCAGACAGAGTTACAGTGGAAGGAGAAGAGCGTCGAGTGGAAAGGAGATGGATATAGTTAGGTGCTCGACCTCGCTCTAGAGCATTCTCTCCGTCGAAACACGACTCGTTAACCCTCGCGGTTACTCGCACGCAGTGGCAAATATTTCACACATTGCAGATATTGGGAGCACCAACGCGGCAGCCGATGTAATATCGCACCAATTAATCGAGGGCACGTTCGCGTAAACTTGGATAAACGTTACGCGTATATTGCAACGTCCGATGTTACTATTTACATCGGTTCGGCGGTTATTAAACGTGGTTATCGGATATCGTTTATTAAAATAGAGGAGTAATCGATAATTGTTATTTATCGATGTCCTTCGAGTCATCCCGCTATACTTTTGACAAGTCTATATTTAATTATTTTATTTATACGCCGTCGTCCCTGACGTACACGTGCAGCCAAGTAGCATTTGTCATAAAACTTTTATTACTTATTATGGCCTAGTTATAAAATTCTGTTTAAATTCATCCAAGTGCAAGTAGAAAATACAGGTACTCTCGCTCGTTCAGCGAAACGCACTCTCGTGTATTATTCCAGCCGGTCACTCTCGTTACGCAATCTGTACAAGTCGTATACATATCGTGCTAGTGCGTTACGAGCTCCAGGAGGGAGACAACACAAACCAAGTGCCCAAAAAGTTTGCTTGGCTTGTCTGGACTATACCGGAGCTCGATCGAATATTTTGTTTCATGGTTTCACTCTCGCCAACATTCGTGCGTATTGTATACTCGAGTATATACGCAAGTGCGCACTTACATGAAAACCAGAGTGACTCGTGTCACTGAATCGAGTGCCAGCTCGTACGGTAGGTAGTCAATAATGCTTACGCTGCTTTCTATGGAATAACGTGCATACTCGAAAGTATGCTAAACTGTTCAAGCTTTTGTCAAAAAATGTAATGGCCACCAAGCGTATCGAGTGTACGATTGCTGATAGTACTCTCGATATCGTTACAGTAGAATATCGCTATACAGAACCAGTGGGTAACAATAAAGTAGAAAAAAAAACATCGAATTTTGAGCTGCGATATAGAACAATGACAATCGATCGGTCTTCGTTCGTGCGTGACAATGGACGATGACTCGTCCACTGTTCAAAGTGTCGGAGAAAGAAGATCGTTATTATGCACGACGTAGCGTTGATCGGTACAGCAAGAACTGAATTGAACTAAATTCTATAGCCACAGTGGGTGACTCTCGAAATTTTCGATTTCTCGTGTCTTCTGTGGTTACAGAAGTTAAGACAAATGTGTCATCATCGGCGATAAAGCTATCTAGAAGACAACTTTATGGTACAACCTTAATTATCGAGGATTCGTAAAGTCTTCGTTGTTTTAAACAAACTAAAATTCATATTGGTATTTATGTAGTTACTTGAAAACACTGCAAGGAAATTTGATGAATTCGTTGGTTCTTTTATTGTTATTTTTTTAGTTTGCTATAAAAATGTCATATCAGCTATAAAAATATTGAGAGATTCGTGATCGGTGTACAATTTCTGATCAGGAGCCCTCGAAGCGAAAAACCAAACATGGCGTGCAAATTTGTAATTTTCATATTTCTTCCTCGTGATTCTCGCCAATCCACAGATTCTCCTCTACGGGAAATGATTATCTTAATTCTAGCTTCCTCGTAGAGGAAGTGATATTAAAATTTTCAATAAAATCGAAAATTTGGTAAAATTGCAAATTTCATAAAGTTTAAACCCTACAAATCGATTCTCACCAAATTCAATAACAAGTATCCTCTTCTCTTAGCCAATTTGTTAGTGAAGCTTCAGTTTGGTAAATAAACATTTAGAAAAGTTAAAGCAAAAATAGATTTTTTACGAAAAATTACAAAAATTTATGATTCGATAAAATCTAACTTTATCGATTATTTTCAAACTCAATACAGAATAACCTTCTTGCCTGATCTATTCTTGTAGAAAGTTTGAACCTGATAGCTAAAAATTTACGAAAGCTAGAGAGCAGTCTACCTTTTTTTTTTGGAAAAATTTAAACACGCATAAAATGAAACACCCGTTAGCAATTTGATCGAAAATTGCAACAAACTGACGGGGGGTTTGACCCGACCTGTGTGCAAAGTTTAAGGATGATCGAATAATCCGTTCTCGAGATATATCCATTGGAATTTTGCAAAGTTATCTCACTCACTCATCGCACTCACTCATCTCACTCACTCACTCACTGACTTACACGAATACCGCGTACGCGCTGTGTGGACATTTAGAAAAAAAAATGATTTCTCGACGTTTTGGGACTTTTTAAGTACTCTAACATAAAAGTCTGAAGAAAAATGTTATTCACAAAAGCAGCTTTCTCTGTGAGGAAGCAAATATAAGTTGTTCAATGAATATTTTATGCTACCTTAACAAGAGAAGGCAATCAAGAACAGAAATAGTATTTTTCATAATCGTCAATGATGTGAACATTGAAGGGTTTTATTTATACATGCAGTATAAATAAAAGAAAATCAAAGACAATAATGAGTCTATTTATCTGATTGAACATATTTTTAAAAATTATTATTGTTTCAAGTTTGCTTACAAATTAAGAAACTTTGATGTTTGCTTCGATAATTTTTTTACTTAAATTTATCAAGAGAAGGCAAAAAACGAAAAATAATATTTTTCAAGGTGAAAAATTGGTTAGACATTAAGGGGTTCGTGTATGCAGTATAAAGAAACAAACTGAAGAATAATTATTAGTCTACTTGTCTGATTGAACATTTTTTTTTTGTTATTACAACTGTCTCAATTTTGCTTTAAAATTCAAAAACTTCATATCCGCTTCGATGAATTTTTAACTCCAATTTATCAGAGAGAAAGGAATAATGAAACATAATAATTTTCAAAACCATCAATCAATTAGATATTAAGGGGTTAATGTATGCAGTTTGAGACAACAAATTCAAGAATAATCATTAAAATATAAATATTTATTCGAATATATTCGAAAGATTACATGTTGCTTAAGTGTGCTGTAATAAAATGTCGTAAACACCGATTTATATAATTCTAATTGATAAAAATATCAGCGAAGAATGATCCATCGTCTTAGGAGTGTCGGACGAACCGTTGGAGATCAAGATACCGCAGAATTTAACATAAGATCTGAAAACAGGAACGTCTAATGGGTCCAAGCGACCGCGCCTTCTTCGCCTTTTTCTTCTTGTTTGCTTGGTCTCTTCCTTCGTCATCACCTTCGTCTCGGCACTTTTGGTGAAAGGAAAGGTTCCAATGCGTTCGTAAGTCACGGTTCTCAAGTTCCCTTCATGATGAACAAAGGCCTACGCTTTACATGCTATCTACTCATAAATACGTGGATGAAATATTGGAACGACGTTTTGTTTTAAAAACCAATAACTGTAAGAAGTATTAAGCGTTTATCGAACTGTTGAATTTCACTAAGGGTGCCACAACGCGACGAGACGACATCAGAATAAACCATTTGCACAGACTCTTATATATTTACATTCGTCGTACAGTTTCTCAACGCCTCCAGCATCACTGAATCGCTTTCGCCCGTAACAACAAAAATAAAAGAAGAAAAAACATAAATATTTTTCAGTAGCAGAGAACACCTACGCACCTCTCGGATTGTAATACATTAACTGGCGTTTCTGTTTCATCTCAATCCGGTGGATCGACGTCTCGAGAATAAGGAAGCGTCGAATAAAAATTTAGTACAACCAATGACGTTCAAGCCCATCACTCGCGTAATCCGATAATCGATTTGAAACGTCAGCGAAAGATACGAAAAAGAAAATATATTTTGGCGCTGCCTGAGCCGGATTTACTGGATCGGATCCTGTCGCTCCTTCGACCAAACCAGAAGGCTTACACGATTCTTCGCACGATCTCTCGCGAGGATTACGCGTGATTCCTGCTCTTTGATTCAACGTTTAAGAGGCACTCGACGTATACAGTGCACCATACCTTAATAGCCATTATTATCGATACGATTCATGTCAGCCTAAAGTACCGAGTTATCTTCGCAATACAAGACAAGGACAGACGGAGTATACCTACGACCTACAGTGATCGGTACCTCAAGTCTTTCTCATATAACAATAAAAGCTATAATATTAAAATAAAATGAAACCCTTATAACAACGCAGACGCAGGGTGCGTACGTGCGGACTACACATTTACCGCACACTTTTTCGCGTGTCTCGTTTAGTACGTCACGTCACGCACGTTCCCGAAACCCATAGAATGCCTCCTATAGTGTAAGTATTTGGGTTGTTCACGCCGTTCGACAGCAGACATAAGAAAAGATAGCGATCGTTTCGCGGTGAACGGACGTTACGACGCTCCAGGCTCAACATTGAGATGCATCGTCGTTCTACTCGTGCGACTACCCCGTTCATTTCCCTACGAAAACCTTTCGCATGTATAATCGATAAGATAATATATTTTATTTTCATTCCACGCACGAATTGCCTGCTCAGGGAAAAATGACAGCGAAGAAGATTAAACCATATATTATTCACTGCTGACTCTGTAACGAGACCATAAATGTACGTAGCCGCCGGGCAAATATCGATTAATAAAAGTCTCATTGAATAACAATATCTCTCAATGCTGCCAGATGATAAAATGGAAATAACCATTCGTTTGTTGAAAATTTGTTTCTTCGGATGTACTTTTAAAACTAAGTATCGTAAGCAATTTCGACCACCCATATCCCATTATCGATGCCTCTTTTGTATGCAATTATGGTCATTACGCGAGGCGTATCTCGAGAATCGAATTAGCCTTGACGAGCCATAAAAAATACGTTGCGTAACGATACACTATTTAGTTAAATCGTTTTTTCTTTTTACCATCGTTTTATTTTTCTTCGTTTTATTTTTCTTCGCACACGATATTCACTTAAGCGAATTTCTTTTTCGAGTACAACAAATAATTATAGTCTCGTTGGGAAGAGCGAAGCATACGTAGAATACACCGAAATGTACGAACCATCGAGAAAGCCAAAGCTAAATAAGAGCTCGAGGCAGATGTGAAATATTCCTCACGCTCTCATACTTGTAATAACGTTTCGGGTACCATCATAAATTTGTTGTCTTCGATCTGTATATCGATTACTGTACGAGCTTGTAACGAAATATTTTTCGGATTATATTAGTTACTTGTACACCAGGAGGCAACGAAGACACGGAACGAAGTGCCAATTGCATTGGTACGTGAATTATCTCTCGATTAATAGATCATTCGGTTGAAAGACGATGACAAGACACCAAAGTACTTACAATCGACCGAAAGAAATATTCTTTCATATATTTCATTGTGAGCCACGGGCACAAGTGCGAAAATAATTTTGAACCGCGCCCTCGAAAGATCGGCTTTAATTAAAAGGTTTTAATTGATTGTCAGTGTCCGGTGAACAAGTGAATAAAATATTAACTCAATTGCCGTGACGTCGCTCACGGGTTTCAATGACGAATATTTATAAAGAAAATTTATAAAGTGAAATGTGATGGAGATGTGCTTTCTACGATCAGTCAGAGCACCGTCAAGAACGGTGTATCTCAACGGAGATATCGTTTTCCTTCGTGAATATTTTGTAACGTACCGCCAGTCGCTCACAGTGACTAACCTTATCTGTTGGAATTATTTGCGCTTGATGCTGTATGCACGTATACGTACTTCGTGTAAAAGTGACGATGACTTGGCATAATTTATCAAAATTATTGACATTGAAAGCGCGCATTGAATTCGTTACACTGAAATACAAATTCATTGTAGATTCATAATACGATTAGTGTGTTAGCGAGAAAGAGAAAATATTCTGTTAATAAATTTAGAAAATTTTACGAGGAAAATTCGTACGTTGCAGATTTTCAATGAATCACTGTTCATCCGGTACGGTTGTCTTATCATTCCACGGTAAGAACGAACGAGAAATGTTTATTTTAATAGCGGATACCATCGTTAAAGTTATTGACATCGTAGCTGCGTCTTCGAAAAGATTTACTTCTGCCCCCAAGTGGATGAATAATGATTGTTCAAAGCGCAATCTCACGAGGACGAGAACTATTTCATTCGACTTCTTTGATGTTACTCACTCAAGCGTGGGAATCAGCTCGTGTACTTTATTTTCTATCTTCGAGACTCGTCAATGTTGGTACATTGTAACCGAAAAGCGAATTAATAAATCCTTCAATTTTAATTACTTTCATAAGCTACAAGATATCGGAAAATAAATTAGCTAATGACTTGAACGTGACTAAAATTATCTTTGTACTGAGAAAAATAATGATACAATATCCTTTAGTTAAAAACTTGATGCTGCCAACAAATTATTCGAGAAACAATTAATTTTATGGCCTAACAAATACCGAATATCGAATTTTAATTAATTAATTTACCGCTGTCAATACAGTCGGAAAACGTCTCATGAACATTGCAAAACCGTCTTTTACATATCAAGAAACATGGTGGCATCTGGACTCTAATTAAAAAAAAAAAAAAACAATACGATATAGACGTTTTCTAACGCAATAGAAGACGTCTCCCGATTGTAGTGACAGCGGTAAATTAATTATTATAATTTAGATATCAATTTAACTGAAATTACATCGAAAGTTACTTCATCCTTTTTCGATTTATTTTCATAAGAAAACTTTTTAAAGCTAAAATCCTGTTTATTGTAGTTTATTGGAGTTTCTAAAATTTTTTATTTTGTTAAATTTAGTTCTTGAGAGTATACGAAAAATAATGTTAAATACAATTATAGTGAATTCAATAAAAGAACCTTTGTAACAGGAACAATTAGGTATTGACGTTCCCTCGGTGAAATATATCATAAAATTAAATTTATCATACGCTTACCAAAATAGTATAATGAAAGATAAACTTACTACAGGATTTTTCGTGTACGGTCACTATTATGACCTCAGTCCAGGTTTGGAAGATCGTATTCCACTCTTTCCTCTCGATAAAAGAAACTTGACAAGACACATATAGAAACGACGTTGTGACGTTTAATTATAAAAAGTCTTTCATATTAAATTTTATGTTAGGTTTGACCTCGACGTTTATTGTGACCTCGTTGGGAAGGTCGTTTATTGTCCGCGACGAGACTATGGGTGGAATGTTTCAGTTGGTTAGGAAACCGTGTGCAAATTGCACTCGGAATTTTTTTTATGAAACCTTTCACTCGATAACAAGTACGTGAGAATTGTTTATATCACGGATGAGATATATAGCGAAGCAACGAATCGTTGCATTTGCAACGTAATCCTCCTTTCTACCGATTTAACATAATTTTTATCCAAAAAGCTCTCACGCTGATTACGATGAGCTTCGATTGCAAAATTACTCGCATTGACTGCAATCAAGATCTCATCGAAACGATCTATTTGCTGAGTTGAATATAATTGCAGTAATAAAAAACGGCTTACAGCAATGAATTTTCAATTCAGTTATTTAATTTTCTCTATCTCTCTCTCTCTCTCTCGCTTTTAATTTTTTAAATTACTTTTTCTTTCCTTGATCAGGTTATTCATTTCACAGTATAGAATGCCGAGTATGCTGTAGCGTCCAAAAGTCCACAATCTATTGCGGTTAACAAAATGGACCTTAAAGAGCTGAAACTTTAAACGATAATTTTCACGTCAATTTACTCGATTTCATCATCACCACCAAACTTTGGGATTTCGTAGTCGCTTGAAATCGATAACCAAAAGCTTTCGCAACCCGTAACTATAGTACTTTCGGGTTGGTCTCGACCACAACAGAAGCTACCAGGGCATCGTATACAATACCTATCACCGAAATTACGGCACCCTCCAATTTTGTTAATCTCCGTACTCTGCTACTGCTTTCTGGCGAGCTAATTGCTTTTATATCGCGTTTCTACATCACCCTTGTTCTCCTGAGAGTCGAATATTACAAATTCTTAAGGACCTGGATAAATTAAACTTAGGCGAATCCTTACACACTTTATAATTTAATTGAAATGGTTGAAAATAAAATTGAGGCGCAACGATCCAAGGTTATTAGGTGTGTTCTGGCGACAAATGTAAACGACATCCACCAGTTATCAAATAAATCAATAAAAACGTGTCTGTCCGAGTAATGCAAATGGATTTTCAACAATTTTATTAGTTAAAATTCTAGTATTTACAAACAAGTATAAATTAATGAACATCCCACTCATCAGCACCGTCGGGCTCTCATTTCGAAGCTTTTTCAATGGATGGATATGACAGCGCGCTCACAGGAAACCTCTCGATGCCTCAGCCCGCTTACATAAATTCTCGTGCGTTTGTGTGGCCTTGAATCGATGTTCAATGAATAATTCAAATTTAAAAAAATAATAAAAAATAAAAACGTATGAATACTTATGAAAGAGTGATTGAAAATAGGAAAAGTAGAAAAGAGCGAGCGAGCGAGCGAGAGAGCGAGAGAGCGAGAGACAAAGAGACAAAGAGAAAGAGAGAGAAAATACGAAAGAGACAGAGAGACAGAGAAAGAGAATACGAAAAAGAGATGGGAAGAATTAGACCAGTGAGCGGGAGGAAGAGTGATAAAAAAAGAGTCGTGCTGCGCATTTTTGCGGATGAACTTGTGCCCCATTGGACCTTCATCGATGCACGACAATGCATCGACAAAAGAGAAGAAAACAATCAACAGCATCGACGCGCTCGAAACGGTGAACGAAGAGAACACAAATAATACAAATAATACAATTAATAATAATAATAATAGTAATAATTCTATAGAGGAGAGTGTCAGTGTGTGTTTGTGTGTACCGCGACGCGAGTAAAATACGATGGGTACAGTAAATTGAGATAATTCGCAATAATTCGTATAGGTTGTAATCCCAAATGAAGAAGGGATAATCGAGTCCTCATCCTGACAAAGTATCTAACACTACGGCGAGAGGTCAATCTTGCCATTGTGATCTCAATCTCGGCATTGAAAATAGTGTGGTACAAACGATTATTACACGTGGAACAAGCCAGAAGGCGCATGGGTCGCTTTATTCTTCGGCAACGTGGCTGCGTCTCTGGGGTGGTCGTCGAGTGCCATAAGCTGCAGATTCCAGGGGTACCAGATAAGTTACTTTCTCGTTACCATCCGCCTGGCTCTCCTGATGCTGCTGCAAAATCGGTCTCTGTTTTCTAATGGGTCTTCGCTGATGAGGACCAACGTCGGAGTACGCGGCGTATTGGGGCCTGGCAGTGGCAGAGCCGTGCTTCTTGACGTAGTAACCAGTCGAGGTGTTTTCAAGCGCGTAGTTAGGGCGTTGAGTAGGTCGAGCTACTTCAGGCACAGGCGTGACGGTATATCCGGCATTTATGAGAGCCTCGATATCAGCCCGAGTCAGCGGGGTCTGAGCCTTGGCCGCGGGAATCCTGATTATCTGAGGGGAATTGACTTGATCCTGTTCAATGATCTCTTCGATGGTGAGAGACTTGACGGGTGCTTTCTTGAGCAATCCTGATTGCGAGACGTAGGTCGAAGCCTGGGATCCTTGATGAATCTTGTGTTTGTGAGCCTGACGCGGCTGATTTACCTGATGAGCCTGAACCTCTTCGGAGGAATCGGTGGAAGGTCGCGGAGCAGAACGGGGAACGTACGACGATCCGGATGTCTGGTACTTCTGAACGTCGGAGCTAGTGAAGTAGCTGTTGGGTGGTGGAAGCGGAGTCGAAGGGTTATTCGGCAGAAGGTACTGAATCACCGGAGTGTTCTCAGGATCGCGTTGTCTTGCTTCGTGTTGGGCTTTCGCGGCAGCCTGAGCCTCCTTCTGAGCCATGGCACGCGCTCGCTGATGTGTCTTGTAAAGAGCTTGGGCCTGAGCGTTAGCTATCGCCTGAGCCTGAGCCTGAGCGCGAATCTGATTCTTCTCGAAGTTCAAAGCGTAGTTGTGAGCGTCTTCCTGAGCCTTGAGGTGAGCCTGTTGTTGCGCCTGGAGAGCGAGAATAGCGTCAGCGTGCGCCTTGTACTCGGAAGCTTCCTGAGCTCTTCTCGCTTCAGCTGCCTCCGCTCTCGACTGCGCCTTCAATTTCGACCTGCAAGTTAAGATGCAAAATAACCGTAATTTCGTAATCAAACATATACCTCGTCAATCTTACTTGTATCAGGGTCGGCTTGAAATAACGTGTATGATAAGTGAAATAATCCGTGACGGAGATATGTATTGCAATACAGAAGGTTTCAATGAAAAATATTTTTATTAAACTTCCTTAATAACTATTTGAGCCAGGAATGGTTATATAGAATATTCTAATAAAAATGGCGGGTAGTATCACTCGTGTTACCGGTTCGGTCGATAAACACACGACGTTCGCGTGACAATAGAAAATGACCTTTCGTGAATCAGGCTCGGATCTCTACCTGTAAGAAGCCTCGGGATCTTTGATCTCTTCCTCGATCTGCGATCGTCCAGCCTCGCTCACACCCGAGCCCTGACTGATCTGCTCGAGCGCGCTCTGTTGCCTATGACGTTCGTTGACGATGCGAATCTGCTCGAAGGCAGCCTGCTGATGATTGCTGTGGGAAGCCTGACTGATCTTCTGGAAAGCAAGCGCCTGTGCTTCCGCGTTAGCCTGAGCCTGAGCCACGTTCTGGGAAGTGTATCCCTGAGAGTTTAGCTGAGGGTGAGCAGCTTGCTGAGGCTCTCCGTAGTACTGAGCCGATGGTCTGAATTGCTTAGCAGCAGGCTTCGCGTACTGAGGTTCCTGAACAGCCTGATATTGAACTTGAACCTGTTGAGCCGGTACGTAGGCCTCGGGTACATGCTGCTGTTGATATCTCGACGCTGGTGTCTCGTGATATTGCTCCTCCTGAGCAGGTTCAACAGTGGGCTTCGCGTACTGGTTCTGATAAGCGAGTACACCTTGCGAGTACTGAGGATAAGCCTGTTGCTGGAGAAGCCTCTTGGGTGCTCCTCCTGACAGCTTGAACTCCTGAGCCTGATTCGCTGAAACGAGTTGAAGAAGTTCTTGCTCGAAAGTTCCGAGCTTTTGGTCCGGATAGGTAGCTGCGGATGCTAATTGATAAGCGGGCCTCGTTTCAAGTCGACTCTGAGCATCCAAGCGAGCCTGATAATCAGCCTGAGCATCAGCTTGAGCCTGAGCTTGAGGATGGAGCGTAAGACGCGGCCTTGGTGGCGCCACCGCCGGAACTCTCTGGTTCTGATAAGCTTGCTGCAACTGCTGCTGCTGTCTGGCGTAAGCTGGAAGAGGTCTGCGAGGTGGCGGTCCCGTTCTTGACTGTTGCGGAGGTGGCGCGTACGCCTGAGGTTGCGCATTGGTGTATCCCTCTAAGAAGCTCAGGTATTCCGGAGCCAACTGAAAGCCATTAATTTGTCAATCAAAACATGTACGTAATGTGCTCGTGGCAAGTCAGTGGAATGTCGAGTATACACACGATTTAATGTATGTACATATGCACGATGTAATTATATGAATTACTAAACGTTGCCTCTCAGCTAATTATCCGAAGAATTATGTTTCGGAGTTGTGAATGTCGAGTAACCAATTAGAATGAGAAATGTAGTGAATGGATCTCAAAATTCGTGAGGGACCCAACGTGTATTCCAGCGTATTATTTATAATCGCAATAGCAAATATCAATCAAAGTCTGTGAAGCATTAAAATTTACTTTCTAGGCATATGAGCATTAAGCCTATGAAAGTCACTGACGTGTCGTCGATCGGACCTACTCGTTGCACGCGCGCAACCATCATTATCACAAACAAATAAAATTCTGCTCCGCGATTGATCGAATATACTTTCATAAACAAAATAATCTCGTGAAAGCACCCATACTGCGTATATGCCCAAGTGCGCAATGTGCAACAACATCGCCGCACATTATTAGAAATCTACTTTCGCCAACTGCTGGACACTCTTGGGCTATTTCACTTTCTACAATCTTATCCCGATCGAACTTGACTTTATACAATGCTCGTAATATAAATACAATGTCCGGTATTGAGAGTATACGGCGAGCAAGTAAAAGAAAAAAAAATGAAAACCAAATATGAAGATATCGCAGTGCCCGAGACCCAGTCACGCCTACGTCGACAAATCGGAGTTGTTGAGCTTCCGATACCTACGCTAATGTCTATATAATTGTACAGTACAAGTATATCCTGCAACGTACAGCATATCGCATATACATATGGTAACCGAGCGCTAATCCGCTCTAATAATGACTCAGTTGTAATGGGAAGAGAGGTTCGCGAGCCCGGCAAGGCCGCGTATGACTTTTAGTCAGGAGTATCGAGACGGGGAGTGAGCGATCGAAAACTAAAGAGCGAAAGAGAGAGAGAGAGAGAGAGAGAGAGAGAGAGAGAGAGAGAGAGAGAGAAGGGCAGCTAGCTCAAGGCGCGATAATAATCATCGACTCTGGTGGCTAGAGTGTCTCGGACTATCGTTTATCGATATAGACGCGTGTACGGGGGGCGGATCTATGTTTAGTGCAACTTTTGCCGGAGCTCTAAGATCGGGACAGCTACCAGTACCACCGCTGAAACTACAGCGAGCTCTGGGTGTGGTTTTACCGGTTCTCTCGGGTCGCGGCCGAGCATTTTGCCGATTAGAAGGCGGTCGAACTCCGATATAAGTATACATATACATATATCGAGTACGGCAATGCACTGTTTGCCGGCACGCTCTCGATTATGCAATGTATGCAAGCCTGCGTGGCATTAACCGGAGCGGCAAAGTGTAGATATACTTATATGTGTATATATATGTGGTCCTGGGACCTCGATAGCCCGGTTCTCTTGCCACAGAATATATAGACTCACTGCGAGATATCTTACATTTTCGCAACCGGCGCGAATTCATTAACAACAATTCAATGGGACACGCGCGATAAATATTTCACGCTTGCGCTAGTTGCGCTCGGTCCTACGGATAATTGCGGCGAATAAGAAAGAGAGGGTAAAGGTTCGAGCTCTTTGACCTCTTTCATCGATGGATAAGGAAACTGCATAAGAACTTGCAGGAGTGGGGCACAATAAGCAATAGGGCACCTTTGCTTAGGTTCACATAAGTTGTTTTTTTTTTCTTTCTTTTTCTTCGAAGGATAGCTGTTCATGAATCGTCCATTTTTCCCGCATAACTATGAGCTGCGATGGAAAGTTATACACGCAGAAAAAAATGACACAATTTATGGACAGCTAATAAACTAATATGAACTTAGGTGTCCCGCTGATCATTGTGTCCCACTCTCCCTATGATCTTGTCTACCGGTGATACCTAGGATTTAACGCTCAAACCCTGTGCTACTTGCCGTTCCAAACAATTTACTACGAACTGGTGAAAGTAAAAAGTTAAAAAAGAAACAAGAGGAAAACTCTCGACGTGCATAAGAGAGTGGCGCGCAATGCGATATGGGACATCTTGTGTAATATCACTTATTAGAAGAATAACGGTTCATAAACAGTAACATTCAGTTGTCTATAACCGTGAACTAAATTAGACTGTTACATACACACATACACACATACACACACAAATATACAACTTCAGAATTTATGAACAGCTGCATTCCTATAAGCTAACGTGACCTAAGGTGCTCCTTAGCTCGTTCCGTCCCACTCTCACCTGTATTCTCGTGTACCTGTTGTATCTAAGATTTCTGGGTGAGACCCTGCGCCACTTATCTTTCCAAAGAACATACCATGACCGAGTGAACGTAAGAGCTTTGAAGAAAAAAAAATAGATGAAGGCTCCCGGTAATTATCAACGTCCTTGGTTCGTTGACGCAATGAGAGGGTGATTCGTTGTAACCCCGGATCTGAACAATACAGAACTTTATTTACAATCTCCTAGTATAATTATTACTTAACTATGTTTCTTTGTGTTACTCGATTCGTATAAATGCCTTCGACAGTTGTTGTGCTAGGAATTTCCCGATATCTTGAAAATACCTCGAGGCTTTATCGAGAAATAAAAATTACGTACGTCGCCGCACTTTGATTCTATGGTAAAACTTATTCGGACGAGTCAGCATCGAACGACTCGTTGCGACAGAGAGAAGTACAGAGCAACTCGTATCGCATATCTCGAATACTCGCGAACCCGACGAGATACGCGTGTGTGCATTCTGCCATGCGCCCTCTGTCAATCTTTACCATGCCGGACGGTATGGCAGCGGTTAGCGAATGAAACCAAGAAAAAAAATCAAACTAGACGGAGCTCTCCTTCATGGCTACTCGGCCGGGACGGTGGATACGCCGGTGATAGGCGGCCAATGGTCACGGTTGACCAACGTGCCGGACTCACACTCGATCTCGGCCAAGCATACAACCACCGACCAACGTTTATAATGCATATACTCTCCGCATTTCTAGACGTACACTTCTCTTTTTCACTCTCTGTTTGTGGGAACTTGAGCACTCATGAGAATTAGTATTATTACGCGGGAAAAGCATTGAAATAAACGTCTATGGGGGTAGTAATGGAAAGCTATAAAATAATAATCGTGGATTGCAGGATGTTTATGTGGCATTGAACGCGATCTGTGACCTCCGATTTGCACGAGAGATCGTGAGAAATATTATAATTGTAACATTATTTATAATTAATTGTCTCAAAGTACAAAGGTGTTGGGTACAATTTTTTTTTTCGTTATTTACTTGCGCGCATTAGCGTGTAACGTAATAATCGAGGAAGAATAATCTCATTTTTCGACGAGGTGCGCACATCGTGGGTATTTACTAATTGTACGAATCGAGATATATCGCGTGATTACAATCCAAAGAATATCTTTGTTACGCATAAGCACATGCGATACGTTCTTCTGGTTTTAATTACCTTACGATCGTATGTCAATTCAGCTACTTTCTTCTAACCTTCTTAGATATTTCTCATAATTATACAGATATCACTAATAATTCTATGTGTTTCTTCAGAGTATTTTGTTTGAAAAACGTTTTATTTTTTTTTAGTTTAAAATGTTACAATTATTGGATTAAAAAGTCCATTAAAATGATTTATCCTTTACTTTGTACTTTTCTCGTGCGGCTATTATCTCTTAAGATATAAATAGTTTTTTAAAAAATTGAACCCGTACATATTAAAGAAAATATAAAGAAGATAACAATGCGCTACATTGCCGCGATGCATGTCATCGCATTAAAGAAAAGAAATCACTCTTCATACTAGCTCCGTCTGGTTAATTATGAGAAATATCTCAGAGGGTAAAAAGTGGTTGAATTGACAGAATATGTCTCGTATACGCTATAACGTTCATCATAATGATGATGATGTGTGCCAAAGAAAGTGCATCTACTCTGTGGAAAAAGAAAATAAAATACGTATGAAGATTTTCTGCTTTCTCACCTCTTGCGCATCGTCACCGTGACGGATTATGTACTGACTGGGCGATGCACCATAAACGGCACTCGCGCTAACCGGAGACCTCTTGGATGGTTCCTTAACGTCGATCTCAAGGAGCACCACATCGTCGGCATTCGCTGATTTCTTTGCGGCGGTAGATTCGATCTCCTTCCCGACCGAAGTCGCTAATAAACCTGGTGAAAGTAAAAATAGTTAATTTAATCATAACTAAATTGACGTTTCTCTATATTTACAGTAAAACTAGATTGAAAAATACAAAAATTAAGTGACAGCGAGAAGCTATTATATATTCACAAAGGTGAATACAACATTTTATTGAAAATTAATTCGCTGCAGATAATTGGCAACGAATAAACTATCATCAGGTTGAGATTAAAAAAAAAATGTATTCAATTGAATTTGTTCTTCCAACGCAATCGAATAATTTGACTTTTGATCATTTGATTTACAATTTATATTAAATTGCATTTTAAAACGTTACAGCATTATCGTAAGTTAATGAAAATAAACGGATATCATTTTTGAAACATATGTCGTAACGAGCTAATTTCTTTTCCTATAATTGCCTATCATTTCACTAACAACGGAAAGAACACTCCGAAGCGTGAGACCACGATTTTCATAATCCCCTTTATCTCCGTAACTCTGCGAGTCGTGCGGTTCGATTTATTGCGAGATTTTTCATATCACACGCAGGGTGGCTGGTATTTTCCGATCGTGAGAGTCGTTGCAACGATGCAACTGCAATTGCCGGACAAGGTGGTGCAGAGGCGTTGCGGGAAAGTTACCATATAGCGAATAGTGTTTCCGTGCGGATAGCATACAGACAGGGAAAGTTTGCGCCTCTCTGTGGTTCGAATTGGCTTGTACGGGTGGAGCGCAGCCGCGTGTATGACGCTACTGCATCAGTTACCGTTCCTGGGTGGCTGCGGGAAACTTTTCCCACGCGGGTTTTGCGTTCAATTATGCGAATGGTCTTGCGATGCTCGAGTACCCACCACTGGAGTCATGATCGTCGAGGACGATATACTCGCGCGAGAGACGCGACGGGACTAAATCTCCGCGGGTATGATACGTGTGCGCCTAGAGAAAATGAGAGGAAGACCAAGTGCATTACAGGGTATCGACGTAATTGATGTAACCCGATGCAATTTTTTCTTGCTCTCTCGAACACATATGAGACAAGACGAGACGAGAGCTATTTATCGATTGTATTCAAAACGATCTGACGTATAATCCAACAGGAATTAATTAATTAATTATTAGTGTACATAGATTTACAGCGCATGCGCTATCGAACTGACTCACCGAATATACAATCTTGATCAATTTGTTTCATCTATCAGGTACTAAAGGGCCGTCGAACGTTATAATAAGGTAAAGTCAATATTTGGTTTTTGAATAATCATTTAAATGAAAAAAAAATCGATCTAATGGAATAGTAAGTTGATCGAACGAACGGTTCATTGAATTGAGTGTTTTATTTTTCATTAATATGACAACTATTTCATTCAATCAGAGAAATTTTCTTTGCAACCCGTACTTCCTAATTAAGTACTTTCCAGTGTTTTAATTTATCAGTCATTCTTTGTCATTAAGAGATTTTTTAATTATACATAATGCTCTATGAGGATAAGATTGTACTGCCAATTAGTTGACATCTAAACAGACGAATGACGTGTTTACCGATAATGATCTGTGCCAATTAAAATATTTGTTTATAAAGCTATTAATAGTTGGTAGATAAATCAAATCTTTTGTCTACGTATATAAAAAAGTATATTTAACTGTATAGTTTAATCACGGAGTTATAATTGATAGCACGATTATTGTATTTAAATTATAATGAGTCTTTCAATCAACCACGTGAAAGATTTGCTGTCAGCTTTACAAAAAAAAATTTTAATTGCTATTGATTTCCTTCAGTCGGTATACGAATATTTCTCCTGAAATTCCGCAGTAATTATTCATCAGGATGGAACGCGCGTGCCGCAAAAGAAAGAGCGAGAGAAAGACAGAGATGTAATATAATCTGTACAGAGAATCAACTTTATGTTCGCAGTTATACCGCACAAAATGTTTCTATGTCGGTACAACGTTTCGTCCGTTAACTTCCACTTGCGTCTGTCGTGACCAAGCCACGATGCATGCATGGTACGTACGCGATATTCTCCGTGTGCAACGGACAATTATTCGTTTTAGTTCCGTCCACTTATTAAAACACGAGCACTTTCCGGAATTTTAATTAATCATGCAATGATGAGATAATTACATAATGATAAAGATCGAAGGAGAAGTGGCGCTATAATCCATATAATATAAATAATTCAATTAATAACGTAACACGTTCTTCCGTTGAATCACAAAATAACTTCCGGTTCTCTTGATTACTTTACCTCTCTCGCTCTCTTTCGTTCCCACGATGTATTTACTCACGAGAACTAATAGAGTCTTCGCGGGCACGAAACAACTGCCTCTACCACTGATGTTAAGACCACGAGAGTTTCACGTTGTGACGATGTGAAACACGTATGAGTGCCATAGAGATAGAACCATTGGCGCTTATGGCATAATTAGAGATAAAGACAGAGAATATATTTTTCACATATCCCGGTAATGGCATCGAAGTCATAGGAATTCAAGACAATTTCTCAAGGCACCAGAAAGTAAAGTAATCTCGGTCTATGTACAAATATCCTTTCTCGAGCTTCTTTCACTCGATGTGGATGCTTGGAGAGCAAAGACACAGGATATGCCTCTCGGTACAACCGGAAGGAAGAGAGTAAGCTTTTACTTCTAATAAATAGAATGTAGTTCACTACACTCTCAAAAGAGAATAATTGTTGAAACGGTGTAGGCGACGCCCGCGCGACTTTCATAATGAATCGTAGTTTCGATAAGAATCGCGAGAGAGCCAATTCCTCGAGGAAAACGCACACAATCGTACACACATATAAATAAATAGTGCACTCGGTGCATCAAGGCATTGTAACCGCAGCGAATAGAGAGATATACATACGTATTACATACTCTGTGTGGCGTTTGCTCGCGCGTGAACCGGAAGACTTTCACGAAGTCCCCAACGAACATTGCGGAGTGTATGTATTTCCTGTAAGCGGATACATCTGACCACTGACAGCGACGACAACGTAGATTAAAATAAACTGCGGTATACAGTGTTCGATGGTTGTCGGCTATCCGATCGATGCACTTGAATCACATCCGCTCTCGATAAACTACGGTTGCACGGATACGTGAGGAATGTTTTTTTTTTTTTTTCATCTACCATCGAGAGTTGTAATTAATTGAATTAAAATTAATCGAAAATCAATGTAGCCTCGAGCACGAGCGCAGTCTCTAATTATAAAAAATGAAAACATTACAACGTGTATGCTCAAACTCGTGCGAACCGGAAGCTTTATTGCGCGGTTTATTCGACGTTCGTGCGAAAATCTCTCGCAACTCCGGGGAAATATATATCTGGCTAAGACGTTATTATTACTTGGACTGTCTATTCTTGGTGTGCGAAAGCTGATGATCGCGGGATACACGCTGGGCTAGAAGGCTCTCGCTTGGTATAAACGTCGCAATTTAACGCACGAAGAAGTTTAGCTTCTTAGATGATTCATAATGCGACGAGGAGAAGGTCGAGGAACAAGAATCAACGATCTGTGGAACACGCCTGACGGACATTCGCGAATCGCAATCGTGACTGTAATTTATATATATATATATATAATGCACTTCCAATTGTGATGTTAGGTTGTATTCAACGAAAAGTATATTGAAGTCACAGGAAAAGGTTAGATCATTGTATGTATATATATATATATATAATACTCTTGGTCGCTGAAATCATAGCTGGTTGCCTGTAATCTATAAAGAGACACGAGGACGACGACGAGGAGACGCGTCGTGATACTCTCTCTCTTGAAATCCTTTTCGCTATTGGTTTATAGCGAGGTGTAGTGACGAGAGGCTGTTGTTAGTTTACGCAACGATAAAAGAAATAGGTCGGCCCGGTCCTGTGACTATACAGTCACCGAAGCCCGAAGCGTTTGACTTTTCTGGTATTCTCCATTGAGATATAATGAGAAAGAGAGAATCAATCTGTGTCTTGGCTACAACCATATCGGCAGTTATGGTAACACGATAAGGGTCTTGTTTCCAAACGATAAATAATCAATATTTATTATGTTTGATATTTTTATTGTTATTTATCATCGCTATGATTAGAATTTAAAAGAAAAATGTGTGATCGAGGTAATCGCAACTCGTGACTTTCTCGTCACATTTTAATTAGTGTGAAATTATTGTCGTGAAATTTCTGAATTGAAGTTACGAACGATGTAGATAGAAATTTTGCAATTTTGTAATTTACGTTCCTCGCTAAATTTATTTAACGTCACGTTACAAAATACATAGAAAGAAGGCTTTAGCGAGATCCGTAGATATCCAAAGATCTTGGGCTTTAGCAACGTGCTTCCTCTCATCTTGACTCTATTATTGTCGCGGCAGACTCTCTGTCGTATGGCTATCTCAATAGTTTGACAGGTTTACTTCTTGGCACTCGTCAGATCAAAGTTATCGAATTTTATGGTACGTTAGTTGGTATTCCAAAGCCACAGCTGGATAAGTTGATTTGAAATATGTTTATCAACGTATTTTTTCATCAAAACAGACAGATAGATTGACAATTCTGGGGAACTCAAAACATTTATTTAGTCCACGATTTGACGATTGCTTTTTTTTTTTGGATTACGATACTTTCTCTCTTACATATTTCATACGTGTTGCGAAAGTAGAAAAAAATTTAATTATCTTGTACGGAGGCTTAAGAATTATTTAGTGACACGAATATAGCGTAATGACCGAGTGTAAAGAGATGTATAGATAACTGTGTACTCGACTAGTCCCGTTCCGGTATTGGATCATTCGGACAACGTAACATAAGAGCTTGCAGGGCTGCCCGAGGAGACACGTAATTAACGGCCAGTCGAGGATAGAAAAGAGAGTGAGATGCAGCTCGACTCGGGACTTTTACCCAACCAGCACGAACGTTATACTTGCTGGGTAAGTCATCGCCATCGTGCAACAGTGTGAACTGCCACAGGTGCAATGAGAATTTGCGGAAACGACGAAACCTGACTAATCACGAATAGATATTAGAATCTCCGAGCTGTGTCGGTACAATAGCAAAAAAAATATTGAGAAATATCTCTGGGATATAAATATAAGTCCAGAATCGAATGTATTCGTGTAGACTCTCATCAGTAATGAGAGAAAGGTGAGAGAATGGAAAGTTTGAATATTCAGTATTAAGAAATTTATTAAGTTAAGTAAGAAATCAATTTTAAAAATTATTTTTAGAACAGTTCTTATGTACTCGTAATAATTATTTGGATAATCAATTAATGGATTCTACCGGTTTAATTGGTAAAAAGATTTTCTCAACGGTGTTACGATATTCCGATCGTATTTTAAAAATTCGCCCACAAAAAAATATCATAAATTGTAGAACGGGAAGCATTTATTTTCAATATTGTTTTCTATTTAAAAAAAAAAAAAAAAACTCCTACACTTTTCAATATTCTGATTTTGGGATTTTTTCACGTGTTCCGAACACCATTACAAACAATCGTACTTATGGAATGTTTGGTACAATTTTTTTTAACCCCAAGAATAAATATAACATGATTTTATACTAAAATCGTCGGAAGCTCCTCCCTTAATGATCCAATTTAATGTTTTTATATAACGCTTCACAGTTTATTCGGGTCACACGGTGAATAAAATATATGCGCACCGATGGTAACTAAAGTTTCTTTATAATTTATTTGAAAAATTGTAATTAACAACACGTTTTGTTCTCACAGATTGTCAAATTGTTACAAGATCTCGATGAAGTGAAATATCAACTCTCGGACCAGATATCGACGACTCGCAATACAAACTAACGACAAACCTCTCGACTATAATAATAATCACACGTATGTAACTGTAATATGACGGGAGGTATAGGTGCCGCCGTATATAATGGCAGAAAGAAGTCGAAGGGAACAAGTCTCACGTTTCTTACACGCTCGATACGCAAGGATTCCACGTGACCACGCAATTCGTCCGGTTAGGCAATGCGTGCGATATGTAGGTACAGTGTAATAACTACGCGTACACGTATAGTCGAGGCTACGAAGTGTACGCGGGTGCGCGATGATCGTATTGAGTAATATCCTCCTCTCTCATTGTTACTAATTCTTAGCTAATTAACCTCCATGTGAGCCACACGTCTGAAAGGTGACTCTCTGTCTCTTCCTTTCTTATTTTTTTCTTGAGATACTTGACGCAGTTTTGTGCTGTTGCGTATAGTTTGTGACTACATCAATCATCGAAAGGACGACTCTAATGAATTTTTTTTACTTTTTGATCTGAGAGAACAAATTGAAATTAACTTCGTTCGGTTCAACAGGTAAAATTGAAGAAATTATATTACTTAAACATTTATCGTTGAAATATGTAGATGCAAAGAAGAAAATATGAAAAGATCTCTACTCTGACTCTTTGCCAAGCAAGCTAAAGCTGCGTCGAATCACGCAGATTGCACGCGAACGCTTCGTTGTCATTTTTTTTTACCACTTTTGTAATTTCAATCTTCTTTTTCGATCTGTTTTATTTTATTGAATTTTTAACGAATTCAACTTATCGTTAAATCAAAGACACCGTTTCGTGCTGAATATCAGAAATTTAGACACAGAATTTGTTTATGTTTTTATTGTCATTGTGAGTATTTAGTTTTTAACTGATTCATTAAGTAAACAAGATGCCAGATATTTTTTTAACCTTTCAAGCGAAGGTCCATGTATCGATGGTGATTCATCAATATTTTTTTTAAATCCCAACTATTTGTTTGGCAGTAATAGATATATTGAAAATTTGTAATAGCAACAAAAAATGCACTCTTGGGAAATGACAAATGTCACCATGACATCCGGTGGATAAATTTCAACGACTCCATCTCAGTAGTAAAAAGTTAACATTTTTTTCGACAATATTATATTCTGCAATATTTAAGCCATTGTTCACATTGGCCAATGACTTTTTCTTAAAAATATTTATCGATATTGTAATATTAGTAATTTTTGAGGATTGTAAACTTTCGACCGATTGGGTTTAAGCGATCATTATTTCCTTTGTGTTGACTCTCAATAGTTTACCCTCGATTAGACACGTGAGTTTCTACGTTTCAAGGAACCGTAAGAAAGTCGGTATCGATCATTCGGCAATAACTAAAAGTCTTTTACGAATTTACGAGACACGTGAATTTATGGATATTTAATTACCCAGTCTTGTTCACGAGAGAGTCGAAAAGTCGTAATATCAGTCTCGGTCGTCAGCATCAGACGCGTCTCGCGAGGAAGAAAGTGTTGGTTCGGCGTCAAGGAAATGGGAAAGTCTGACAGTAGTAACGGCAGGTAGCAGCTGATTATAGGAAGCATCGTGAGATCCCTGCCCGGAACGCTCATGCGAATAGCATAGACCAGAAGTTCTTATATACAGAACTGGTATATATTCCACTAAAGCGACACGTAATTCCTACGAAACGTGGAACGCCCATTCAAAGCTATTCATTCTTTGTAATATATATATATATTACATATATATATATATTACATATATAGATATATTATACGATTTTACCCAGCAGGGTAGGTTCACTGACCGCGAATTTTTACTGTGAGAGATTAATGAAGTGGAAAGATTGAAACGAGTTACAGTGGATCCTGCGGTGCCAGCCATTTCTCGGGATGCCTCTCGGATCTGACAAAGACGAACCTTATCTACTGGCCTCAATGATTCGCGCATTGTCATCCACCACCGTGGAGAGAATTCTTTTCGAGGAGTTCCGGTCTCTCGATTCTTTTACCCATTTATCCCCTAACGTCATGACAAATCTTTATGGAAGCTCTCGCTCGGTCACTTATTATAAAATAGTTATATCGAGTAACCCATCAATGATGCCGAGAGCAAGATTTTTCGCAGACAAATGATGCACTTGCGTCGTGCAATTTAGTACACTCGTACAATAAACTCTGGCTATATCTCTTTTCTTTGTAAAATTCGTACTCGAGAGTTGTTTAATCGCTAACTTTCCACAGGTTGCGATGCACGGTATTAAATATTCTGAGAGATTTATTTGACAATAAATATTATTTTAAATGTACGATAAAATATTAAATATTAACTCGTATTCAATTATACTTAATAACTTAATTAACTATATACACAATATAAATATTGCTGTTTTCGTTGTAGGCATGAAAACTATTAAAACTTAACTATTTATTATTAGTCCATACGACTGTTTATATATTTACATTAACTCAATTAATTGTTACCGTAATTACCGTAACTAACATTAGTTACGGTAACGATAGAAAAATCTCATATAAATATAAAATAGTTGCATAGACTAACAATGAATATTTGAGTTTAAATAGTTTCACCGAACCTACAGTACCTACCGTAAATACCGTAACTAAAGGTTCCTCTCCTTTGTGAAATACCTATCCAGTGATCATTTAACTCCTTAACAACGACAAGCTTGATGCCCTGTGCCAACCTTTTTCGAGTTATATTTAACAATAATTTTTTTTCAGAAAAGTATTACAAAATACTAAATACTGCATTGAAAATAAACTCTGAGTGAATTTTTGTCACAAATAATTATTTACTAAACTTTTGACAAATGAAAAACTGTAATTGTAATTTATAATAATTTTTATTTCTCATCAGAATCGGATATTAGAAATAAAAAGTCCATTTGATAGGTAAGAGGTTAATGGTCCATCGTGATAAAAATTATTATAAAGCGCAATAGAGTTTAGTGTTATTTCTTTTGGATAAGAATCCGCATGGTTTGCGAACCGAGTTCGTGGCGATTTATAATCCCGTAACAAGGAGAGTAGCCACCGGTGGTCAGACTCGCCAGGCTCGCGCACCAGTGCTCTAATTACCCGAACAGTACAGAGAGCACCAGCGGTTCCCGAGTCTAGCGCACGCTTGCGGCTGTTGTATCCTTTTCACTTTCCGCTCGGGCGTCGACGTCCTTCGCCAACTTCCGTCTCTCCTATTCGCAACGGAGTAAATAGAGTGCACATGCACACCCGGAGAATCAGGCTCTGGTACAGTGCCCCGTTTCGAATTGCGCCAACAAACTACGGACGATCGAGTCACCCACACCTGCCTCCCTCGCGCATATTTCTATCTTCGACTCTCGCTCTGATATAACAACGATACCCGACTCTGAGAATTGTCCTACAATCACGTCAGCTCACCTCAGATCTTAGGCTGAGCACGAATCTCTCGTATTTCCAATAAATATATAGTGGGTGCAGCCGTAACTCGACAGACACCGATGAACGAACGTTTTTGTCTGTGCAGATAATTCAATAGCAATTTGAAAGTGGCCGAAAAAGGGTTTCAATTGAGAAAAGTAAGAGTATCGGTAACGTCGCGGTATCGATAGATCGATGTAACGTCATAACGAGGTTTTAATACTTTTTTATTTATTTATTTTTCAATAGATGCCGACGGAACGCTAACGCGTTTGTCGATATGCACGTGCTGCTCTGTACCATGTACAATGGACAGAATTTAATAAAACTTCGATGAGTCGGTCCAAGAGAAAGCGTTTTACATTTTTATTGACAATGCGATTATACTGCATTAAAAAAAAAAGTGATTGTTTATGTTAATTCTTTTATTCGATTGTGACAAATGTATTTAACGAAAGAAAAAGTATCATAGTTTTTTATCTAATACAAAAAATTGAGTGAAAAGTGGATTTGAGATTGAAAAACTTTTTAGTTAAAGCGAAAGAGCCATTATTGGTAATTTGCTTTATGTTTTGAATTGTGTACTGTTATATTTGAAAGGAAGTTACCACGTACATAGTAAAATGTCTCCACAATACTTTGCCATTATATTTTATGAGCTAAATATGTTACGGTTGGACATAAAACCGATTTTACAGCCTTCAATCACTGATCTCAATGATTCATTTTGCATCCTTAGAACAACAGTGTAATGAATAAACAAAGAAATGTTTAAGTTACCCCACGCTTGTCCGTGCAATTGGTAACGGATATTGAGAAACCACGGATTAACTTATCTGTCCAAAATATTAAATAACAATTCTTCTAAATTATCATGAAAAATTGGATAATCAATTGATAAATAAAATAGCAATTTGATTTTAAAAAAAAGTTACACCGGTATCCCAAAGCTGATAATTTATTGGTTCTCAGGCTTAAAGCCTACTCGATTCCCACGTTAAAGCTGAGCTATTTACTCCTTGAAAATATTGTAATAATCCAATCGACTATACCACCAAGACCCGGTAGCACGAACTTCGTACATAGATCGTTTGGTATATACAGTTTGGAAAGAATTATTTGTCTAATCTCAACGGTGGCTAGAGACGATGGCAAAGAAAACGAATAAGTAGAATGTATATGTGCAAAGCGCAAGCCGAGAAGTTCCTAGTGCAGCCGCCGGTTAGAAAGGCGATCGTCGACCTGACTATCTTAAACATACAGGTAAACACACGCTTCTGGTATATCTTATGTACAATATGCATCAATGTGTACACGTTAGAGTCGAGAGAACCCGTGACTATGCACAGAGAGCGCACGCTTGCCCAATCCGCGATACACACCCGACGAGGTGCAGCGTGTGGGATAGATTTCGCGACCGCCCTCATTTCCTTCGTATCGCTCCCACCCTCGTTGTTCCCGCGGTTACATACACACGCTCTAAACACCTTTGAATATCTCTCCGAGGATCGAAAAATGATCTTTCTCGTTTCTCGCGTCATCTTGCCTTCAATGATATCAAAAAAATGTGCATAGCAAAAGTTTTTTGACGCCAAGAGCTCCGAGTTGAAATCGAGATCTCGTACAGACGGATTCTGTAAAGCCGACTCTCAAAGGCCCAGAGATTTTATGATCCTCTCAGTCTCGACACAAGAGAGCAGCTACGATGATTTACGCGCTCGTACAAGAGAAAGTTCTCTAGTTTTGAGCTCAGAAGTGCACACTGAGTAATAGGAGAAGTTATAGTTGCGCGAAGGTACGTGTAACATAGAGTTTGTCTCGCCAGTCCAAAAGTCGAACAGGAATTGCGACAACCCGAATTCCCGATATTACGATTTATCCATGTGACATGTCTTAGTTAAGGAGTGCGCGGCTTCGTGTTCATCGACTATGTATACAGCGATATACCAACGGAGAATGCATATATAGTTACAGTGACGACTGGTACCGCATTTATTTTTAACTCTTTCCCCTCGAATGTGTAACAAGTAAAAGTAAGAGTCGACGAGACAGTTTCCGGTTGACCGAGTATTATTCCCACCTTCGATTAATTCCCTTTTGTCTATTGGAAATTCAGTGCACATGTATCGAAACACGCACGCCGATTATTCGTCTCTCCGCGTTCCAGGAAAGTTGTCGCTGCACGGGGCTCGTGCCTGAATCGCCAATCGTTCAACCGCGAGGGACTTACGTATATAGATCGAGATCGGTGAATAGATAGATCTATACGTACAACTCAACCGACTAACAATCTGTATAAGAACGCGGTGAGACTTATAAATAATAGATACGAATTTCATCGACTGATATTATGTGCAAGATACCAGCAGACCACTCGTATATATATATATATTCTACACGATTCCGATCTCTGACACCCATTTTTCTTTCTATGCACTGATTCTTTATCGAGGGAAATATCGTTGAAACGTGCCGACTCTTTCTTTCACGAATTCATGTACCATCTCAAATTTATCGCGTCGACTTATTAATCATTTGCCCTCTCGATTATCGCGTTGTAACAAACGACAATTCCCTGGCCAATTGTCCGCATTCGTTTTGTATCAATGAAAACTTTCGCGTTGCACTTTAACAATCAACGATTACGTATAATTATCACTTTTTTTCGGCACTAAAGCATTTTTTTTTCATCTTTTTTTTTGTTTCAATATGAAGATTTCACGTGTACACTCGGGTTGACGATGAATAAATTTATGAAAAATTTAGCGTTCTTCGAATCATGGTTATTTCCGGATACGATGATTTTTGATAACGGTGATGACAATTATTATTATTATTATTATTATTATTATTATTATTATTATTATTATTATTATTATTGTGATGGGTTAAAGTCTGTGCACTCACCTGCGAGTATGAGTAGCCACATGGTGAACAAATATTGGGTGACGGAGTTCGCCGGGAGAATGTACGATGGAAGTAGTCTCCCCGTGGCTTTATAGACCCAGGGGAAAGGCCGCGCCTGATACGGCCCAGGTGGGGTGCACTCGCTCGCTCTCGCACTCGCAGTTCTTTCGGTCCAAGCCAACTCGCGTTTTTCGCAAACCCCCGCGATGTACCTCTTCCACTACCCTCGTTAAAAACTATCTGATCCCGTTGCGGATTTTATATCCGGACTTCTGCTGTGGGTACCACCGTTCGACACTTCCGGTCGTCGTCTTCTTCAGGGAGTAAAGCTCGTCGTGAAGATACCAACAAAAAGTGTACTTAAACAGTTTCATTATTTTCTTTGCCAACAATCAGGCATTTAACATCGTTGAAACGATTTCTAAAAGAGACGAGAGCAATACGGATCAGCAAGTAACATTTGTACTTTAACTACTTCTACAATATTTTTATAATTATATTTGGAGATATTTTCACACGATCGGAACACTTTGACGAACAATTATTCGTGGGAAATTTCCAATACGATATTTTGTACCGATAAAAAACACTTTTTTTTTCTTACTTAAATCCGTGAATCCTTAAAAATTATTTACTTTCAGTAAAAGTAGAATGATAATAATCATTTTAACTTCATTTTTATTAAATCTCTTCTACGTATGGTTCACAGAGAAAATATATCATTTTCATATAATTGTACAAACTTTAACTTTAACGAAAAGAAAGAAATGACTAATAATTCAACCATCGATTACATTGTATCGAAATTACCATGAATGATGAGGCCCATAATGGAGACAGAGGAAATCTTTTATTTTTATAATAATTGTCAATGAGATATTTATGAAAATGTATAGTTAAGAGCGTATATATAAAAAGTACGCGCGATGATTTATCCAAAGAATCCAACAAACATTTTATCGGATCATTCGAGTAATTTTCACACATTCACATTTTGTTAATAGGCAGGGGGGAAGGTAATGGAGGGGACGAAGGAGTAAAATACACTAAATAATTGCATACTCGCTATTTTATCATCATGTAAAATATAAATGTTACTGGTATACACATTAATTTTTATACGTTTATAATTTTTAATGGCGCACGACGGTTCACAAATTATAGTTCACGCCGGAAAATATTCACAAGCAATTCTTTATTGTAATGGACACAATTATAACCCAAACATGAGTAATTACTCTTGCGGCATACAGAATTATCAGTCATTCTTTTTTTTCCATGTAATCATCATCGATGTCCCTTCGACCCTCCAACGAGTTATTTTTTGGTATAGCTACGAATCATCGAGGCGTGGGTGCGATAGATTCTGCAATTGCATATGCAATTGCTTATCGTTTTTGGAATTCGATCAACAGCGCCGACGTATATCACAGATTCTATTGAATCTCGTACACATCGTAAAAATAGTTTTACGAGCGTTCATTACCATAATTTAAATATACATTTCACTTCCCTTTGGTCACACGATGAATATTTCTCGTGGTATAAGGGACGTGATAGGGCGAACCAGGTGTTATTCTTCCGAAGGATTATCTACCGCGTACACGTACACCCGCACAATCATTGCATACGTTCGATATGAGTGTGATACACGAATTGTATTCGAGTCACAATACGTTACGACTATTCTCAGAGAACGAGATGCAATGCCTTCGAGATTTCAAAGTAGATCATCGATGCATTGAACACGGAGACGAGAGATAGCGATGTCGTACTAGAGGTGACTGTGGTACCACGATTGCATCATATCGCAAAGGCACACACGCCCACGACAAGGATTTCTCATGGCGCCTTGTACCAACGCCAATCACCAACACAATCACTACTCGTCTTTCTTGCTCTGTGTACTCTGCTCAACACTACTATTTAATACCAGTGCACGTTTACATTCATCTATTACTGCATAATACATAGTAGAGTACATGTATGTACGGCAGCATTGTACGAGGATTTTCTGTGTACGAGTCGAGTACAGAGAGCGGCAAGCACAGGAGACCGTGATATAAATGGGCGTCCATGCTTCAACACGAGCCGCCGTGGGAAAGGTAATCGGTCAAAGGAAATGCGGGCGGCTTGCCGGTTGAACCAGGAGCGAATAGATTTAACCAGTGCGAAAAATCTCTTTTATATTATAAATATTGCACATATATTTAATGTACTTCGATGTTTTTATCGTGAAGCGCTAATGTAATTTAAACAGTTTGACATTTATTTCAAGCGGATTGTATTGAGCGGATAAATATATTAAATGTATTAAATATATTAATAAATATAATATCTTAAATATTTATGGAAATAAATAGTCGGATATGAGCAATAATTACGTTAAGAAGATCCAAACGAATTAACTTATTAATTTAACCAACTAACCGATTGTCACGGTCAACCGATTAGTTATTAATTAACCAACTAGTTAATTGACACACAATCGAATACATTTTTAGAGTCCCATTCAACGATGTACATTAAGAGGAAAAAAAATTCTACTGGCAATTATTAAAAGTGGAAAGTACTAATTTTTAGAACATGCAAATACGTTTATGATCACCGTAACTATCTTTAATTAGTTTCTGCTTGAGCTAACAATTTTTTCTCCTTTCGCTAAGTATATCAGTGAACGCTAAATATATTTAATTTAATTTACTTAATATATATTTGAATATACGTGCAATTAAAAATATTTTTTTTCTGATATTATTTTGTCTTGTCAAGTTAAGTGGTAATGGACAGATGTGGGCGCGTGTCAAGAGCCGAGCAGAAATAGGGAGAGTGTGTTACACGCTATGCGAAATAACACACCCCGGAACCTTTGGCCACTTTTACCCACGTCCCGTTATAAGTGCATTTACCTATCAACTTAATATGCGCTCTCGTACACTCGTGTCCCGGTTAAGTCACTGCTCGAACGGCGAGACTAAACGAAACCTTTGCTGTACGGCCTTGAAAACGATGCGGTACTATTCTGCATCCTTAACTGCTAATATTCAGTTTATTAGTATTTCTCTGTAAACGAATAAGATATCTCGAGGAGAAATGATTTTATGAAAATATAGAAATATTGTATTACCATTGAGAAGACTACGAGACTTTCTTACACGGAATACTCGTATGACGGGAGTTAATGTGATACAGCTAGCTCCTTATTGGCAGCTGAACAATCGAGCGATGATTGATATAACAACGATAGTGACAGACAGAAAATCTAGTTTCAAATATTAGCTACCGTTAATTTGTATAGATGAATAAATACGAGAATTTAATTTCTCATTGTAATTGTTAATATTACTATACATTAAGGTGATTATAATATATCTTCATAGTCATCTTCACCGTCAGAATTTTCATACTCGCCGGAGTGCAGCTATTTTTTTTTTTACAAGGAGCTGATGTTCGTATTAGAAAGATAGGAATAAGAAAAAACGCCTAAGTACTAAAATTCTGTTGCATCGTCGATCGATCCTAATAATACATAAATATACTTTCCTTTTGCAAAGGCATTCAGAGCCAGAGATCCGGTAAGGTCGTACAATGTGAATCATAGCCTTTGTGAGAGTGAGAAATTGGTGGAGCAAACGAATCTTTCTCTCTCTCTCTATCTGTCTCCCCCTCTCTCTTCACCATAAAGTGCATGGTCGCGCACGACGTGTAATTGAATAATGCTCCTGTCCGAGTGTAAGGTTCGGGGTACTTAACGCCTGGCAATCATACACTTTTACTCTCGTCCCATGCTTATATATATTATATATTCCCTTTGGTATATAACTAGCAACCTAATAATCCACCAGATATCAATTTACCGAGGCTTACTATTTAAGAAATATTAACAGATAAATTGAATATTGTAGAAGCGTTCCGATTCCGATAGTTCTTTGATAAAGTGTACTTAACCGTTATTTTTCAGTGTTGTATCATTAAAATCACATTCTCTCACGGTCTCACGAACTGCCAATTAATTTTATGCAACATACTCATGTCTTTATACGTAATCTATATTCTGGTTTGACTTTGTCGTAGATTAATTTAGATATAATGAAAGAAAAAAGATTATATAATATTTACAGACATATCCGTCAGGGAAAATATCCTTATTTTATGGAGGAATAAAATATTAGCGCTCGACTTACGTGGGCACTGGGATGAGACAATGGTTATAACAATGAACCGTGTGACTATGAGGAAAAATGGTGGAAAATTTCTGGTAGCTCGCAGCGAAGCATTGAAGCGAAATAATGAAAAAGCGAATTCTAAATGTGTTTATATATTTATTTAGAAAACTTCAAAGTTTTACCGGGTACGCGGTCGGTAGCCACTGCAATCTCGAGAACGCAGCATCAGCTGGCCAAGTAAATGCACTCTGCAACATTACATTTTTAAATCGCTCACTGTACCACCATAGTAAAGTAACATGGTATGTAGCTCGTACGGAGAAGTCGTTCCCTGCAATACGTTCGTGAATACTTGATTGTTGCCTAAATATATATATATATACATTGTATGTATATATACTTGATAGGATATACCAATGCACGATCACCAAAAAGAAACGAAAATCACATTGGCATCGCAAGGTCTCATTCTTTATATATTTATTTAGGAATCTGAAGAGTTTTACCGGATGCTCGGTCAGTACTCACTGTAATCTCGACAATGCAGTTTTGCAGTCGGCCAAGTAAATGCACTTCACGAGATTACATTTTTTAAATCGCGCACTATAAACCATGACAGCACTTTTAGGAATTGAATCCACTTAATGTAGAACGGTTAAATTACGAACGCTGGCGATTATTAACGATTCCAAGAAATTATACAAATCAATGTTTCGTTTTGCCTTCAGAAAATTGTGTCATTTGAAAATCCTGAGAATAAAATTGTCGTAAGCGTCAGATTGCAATCAAATTGGCCTTGCAAGGTCTCATTCTTGATATATTTATTTAGGGATCCGAAGAGTTTTACTGGGTGTTCGGTCAGTAGCCACTGCAATCTCGACAATGTATTAATCGGCCAGGTAAATGCACTTCATAACATTACATTTTTAAATCACCCACTGTAAACCATAATAAAGTAACATGGTATGTAGCTCGTACGGAGAATTCGTTCGCGATACATCCGTGAATACTTAGTTGTTATATATATGTTTGCCTTCTAAAATGACAGCACTTTTAACAATTGAATCCACTTAATGTAGAACCGTGAAATTACGAACGCTCACGATTATTAAAGGTTTCAAGAAATTATACAAATCAATATATTCCTTTTGTTTTGCCTTAAGAAAACTGAGTCACCTAAAAAGGATAAAAATAAAAATGTGTGTCAATTTCATATATAAAACCTTGTAAATTGATAAAAAATATCACTTCACGCACACCAAACGAATTAAACATTTTCCAGTATGCCAAGTTGTCGTAAGGGTCAGGTCGCGATCAAATTGACTTCGCAAGGTCTTATTCTTAATATATTTATTTAAGAATCTTAAGACCCTTGTCGAGTGCTTTGTGAGCAATGCATCCATGAATACTTGGTTGTTGTCTATATATAAATTAGCCTCCCGAAATAAATCCACTTGACGTAGAACGGTCAAATCACGAATGCTTCGCGATTATTAACGATTCGAAGAAATTATACAAAACGATGTATTCCTTTCTTTTGCCTTAAGAAGACTGTGTCATCTAGAAATCATGATAATAAAATTGCGTGTCAATTTCATATATGAAATCTTGTAAATTGATAAGAAATACCACTTCACGTGCCTAGTCGTCGTAAGGATCAGATTGGAATCAAATTGACCTCGCAAGGTCTCATTCGCTTCGTAATAAGACTGTGTCCGGTCTGACAATGAGTATAGGAATTTTCATTTCAAGCTCTTACGCATAAGTGACAGATAATAATTTACTGAGAAACGACTGTGTATAAAGAATAATTTAATACGAAAGTAAATGTATCTTCCGTGCAAGAGTTTTAAATAGAAACGATTATACTCGAACCGGACAAAGTGTTCGTACATAAAGAATGGAACCTTACAAAGCCAATTTGATCCATCGGTGCAAAGTAAACGTTACGACGAGTTGAAAATGAAGAAAATAAAATGTTGCACCCATAACTGGGCTACGTAACAAAATATTTGACTTACGAAAATGTTTTATTTATTTTGTGATTGTCAAGTGATATTTTTTATCAAGTTTTTACGTCTAACACAATTTTATTTTCATGATTTTTAGGTGATTCGACCTAAAAATTATTATTTTATTTAATAATTGTTACTCTGTCAGATGAAATTAAAATGATAACGGCAAAGGATGCGAGAGGATGAAGGAGGAGAAGGAAAATGAGAGGGACGGTAAATAGTGGCTAACATCCGGTGTCGCAAACTCGCCACCCAACAGTACAAACAAATGTCCCAACCCGGGGAATGTGTGGCGAGAGATCTGTTATGACGTCGTGTGTTGGATTATTTTGCTGTGACGCAGAGTCCGGAACTTACAGTCGCACGACCAGCCACCAATTCCTCTCTCTCTCTCTCTCTCTCCCTCTTTCTCTTGTAATTTTTTTAATTCATTTTTCTGTTCTTGATCAGGTAGTCTCAGGTGGTCAGACATGAAGAATTATATATTAAGCTGCCCAACTGGGAGGTGCTTTCTTGTTACGTGTGTCTAGTTTCCCTGCATCTGTGCGATTTGCGATCGTCTCTCACTCGTAGCTTCTATCTTGGGTGCGAGAGATAGAAAATTGTGGGAGCGATATATTGTTGTCGTGAAACATTAGTATGGAGCGCCATAGTCGTGGGATTTTACTGGCAAAGTTGTGCAAAGCGAGTAAGGTACGCCCAGCGTATATCTAAACCGTTGGTTCCTGTACGTTCGTGGTATTGCTCGTGGCCTGCGTCTTACGCAAATCACAATGCCACTGTTTATTAAGCTCGTTAAACGTGGTATCTCCCGTTACCACAAAATACCGAGAGCGTGTTAACGAGATCTGTTTGTGCACAAATTGAATAGAACAGAAGAGAGTAACCCTCGCAAAAAAATATTATGCCAATGATCTTTCTCAGCCGATTCGATAGATATGGCATTGGATAATATGGTAAAACGAGAGAAGTTTTATTGGATGCAAATAACCTTAATTTTAATGTCAGCCCGTTATAAATATATTTCAATCAAGTAAATAATTTCACTGGATCAAATGTACGCGGTGTATCTCAAGATATAAAGTAGAGAAAAAAAAAAGTTAAGTCTTCAAAATAGCATAATTACGATAATTTGTGTTAAAAAAATTTATTTTATCTTTAATAAATTGTTTACGGCTGTTACGATTCTTTACATCCTGTTCGAGTCTCGTTTCCAACGAGACTAATCGAAATAGAATGCGCTCTTGTCCGAGCAGTGAGAGTAATTGAAGACCACAACCCGAGCCTACGATCCCCCGTTACTACATTAGAATATTCAACAATAAAACTTTTACGTATCAGAACGGTTCGATAAGATCTTTCGATCTAGCCAGCTGGTAGCGAGAGAAACACCAGCTGTCGCTGACTCGCAAACCCAAAGGGTCGATATCACGCGGGATAACGCGTGAATGTGCTGTGCGATTGAATACGTATCAGAGAGCGCATGTCCAAGTGAAAATGACTGAGTGACCTATCCCTTGTTGCAGCCCCGAGCGGAGCATTGTAATGAGATCGAGAGCCGGACAGGAGGGCAACCGCAGCGAGTACGGATCACGTTTGAGACTTGTGCCAAGTCGGTATTGTACCTCGTGAATCGATCAAACGTATACGAGAACCGAGTGAGACCGATGCGAGAGAGACGCCTTTGTATCGTGTGCCTTGCACAGGTCGCTTGAACGTTGATACAACCGAGACCGGGACGTCGACGAAATGCTCGTGCGAGCGTGTCCACGTTCGCGTAAGGCCTCTGTGCCCCGGGTTGTCTCGATCTCCGGCTTTCGAGAACGTGCCCCAACAACGTCCTCGACTTTCCTCCTACGCCCTCCTTCTTGCTCGCTCGCACGAGTCTACACCGAGATTGAAACGCCCTTGCGAGACTCGCAACGAGACCGGGACAGCGTGTAGTAATTACTACCTGGATTTAAATAGACACACTATAGTTCTGTCAGACTAGACGGGCGGACGTTGTTTCGACGAACGCTGTAATTTCACGCACCCCGAGATCTTTTGCGCTCGGGAATATACATGTTCTCTCGATATATAGGTCGTTCTTTATTGTTCGGATAAGCTTAAGGCGAGCCTTTCAATCTAGTCGAATGAGAGAACAAACAAATGTTTAATTGCTCGTAAACACTGCCAACGAGAAAATTACAAATTTTTCTTTTTTATTTCCAACAATATTTATAACTCCAGTCCAATGATCAATCAAAATGGATTATATGCCACTTTGTTTGTTGAATCATGTGCTCGTTCAACGACATTCTTCATCATGTACGCTGTTTAAATATTTTCAAAGAGGGAGAATTTTTTTTAATGCAAACGAGATATTACCAGTGATCGGAAAATTGAAACAATTGATTACTATAGCTGCATCACCGTACGTTATCATTTTCCAATATATTTACTGACCGTCCATTGGAATACGGAATAAATAACCTCCGGACTTCGTAGAAAATATTTCGATAAACAATATCAGTCAACAAAAAATGAAATCGAATGAAATTTATGGATTTTACATGTAAAAAATTGTCCTCATAATTTTTTTCTACTTTTTTGCACATTTATATATCTATCGTCTGTAGCTTCACCAAATTATAACTTTACCAGATTGCAAACAGCTGCCCAAGCTCTAAAGTTAACAATTCTATCCGAGTTAACGGCAGCTTATCAAGTATTGGAATATTCATTCTACCGAAATCTAGAGCTCCGGCGTTAAGCATTCTCCTATCTATCGCTCGAGTGTTGTATTTCGGTAGAATTGTAACGCCGCAGACTTATAAGCTGCTGTTTGATTTGATAGAGTTGTATTATGATAGAGTTTAGGCGCAGACTTTTATTCTGGTAAAATTGGAGTTTTAACCGATAGAGATATCAATGTACCGATTCTTCGGATTCGATCACTTCTTGGAATCTTATCGGGTGTTGCAGTAAATTTAATTTTAGGTTGCACAGCAGAAAAAAAAACATTTTTTTTTATAAAATAACTAACACCGAGGACTGTGTTCTCTTGAAATTTTCAAATACGAAGTGTCTGTAGCACAAATTCAAATTTCTACATCGATTCGATACTTAATTCGCACTATATATCGTTCTAGGACTGAAGCATAACAGAACATGATGATTGAACAAAAATAAAACAACATTATTCTCTTTATTCGTAATAATTTACAAGCTGGCCTGTACAACGAGTTCCATATCCTATTGGAAAATTGTTAATGAATATTTTAACCTTAAACTTCGTTAAACTTCACCTCAGAAAACAACAATTTTGAGTTTCTCGTCGATTTCTCGTCCTTTCAAAATCTCCTCCTGCTTTGCTTTGGGAACGAATGGATTCGTCGTGGCGTCTCCGTTCAAACTAAAATTAATAAAATCCTCGGATTAGTTCGTCGTTTAATTATGGATATATCAATTTGTTGTTATTCGCTGTATCTTACCTGTACAATCTAAAAGAATCGTGGCACTTAACATTGTACCACCAATCGCAAGCAAATTCGTTCTGATTAAAGAGCGTCCCATTGCTGCAGAGGAAGGAAGCACCCTGATCACCCTCTCGACCATCGTGGCAGACGTGATATACCTGTGTTGAAATATAATGAACAAAATAATTAGAACAAAACTACAATGAACCAAAAGCGTATCATTAGTATTTTCATAAAAAAAAAAAAAAAACAAACTTCCTTCTATGTGGAAGCAATAGTCAGGATGTGGATGTACAGAGTGTTCGGTAGATGAAAACGCTCAGAGAGAAAACGGTAACGTGCCCAGAGAACAATTTATTCATAGTTTATAGGTCACTTTTAAACATCTGGTACCATAAACTCGTGCAATAGCACCGGTAGAATTTACATAACATCGAATAGAACGGAAGTCAGTACCGATATAACAATTAACCGTTAATTATTGTGCATCAACGCTCGTCTTGGTTCGCAGCTGTAGAGAAATCCGTACGTGGATTAGGTGCTCTTGTGCATCGCGTGGCCCGAACTCATCGAACTCTCGCGCGATAATCAGCCACTGGGAACAACAATGTGCGAGCTAAACCTCTAGCAAGATCACTCTACTGCAAAGCGTTTACGAAATGGACAAGAGCTTGGCCCTAAGAATTTCCTAACTCCTAATACTCCTGTATATCTCGAAGCTACAGCAGTTAAAACCTCGCCTTCGATATAGCACCGGTATTTAGGTAGAATGTACTGCAGGAGACTTTGATTTAACTGCGCAAAAACACTCCAATTTCTCCGGTTAAGCTATCTATATGTTCACGTTGTAGCTATAAACTCGAGCACGTTTCTAATCGATCCTCGGGGCGGTGGGCTAACAGATCGATTTCGTTCACATCGATCTTTTAGCGTGTATCCTATACCTAAACTTACAAACCATTCGACTTCGGTGCTCCTTGATATATCTTTACGTTGCGATTCAGATGGAGTTGCAACAGTGTGATATGCACGATGTAGAATCATAACGGTGTGGATACCCCCTTGTGGGTGTCTTTCACCCGCGTGACGCCCGTGCCCGACGTGCCCCACGCCGTCTCAATCGCCTTGAGGCCTTTCCAGACTGTCTCTTACATAAGGAGAACGCTCTAATTCGAATATCCCTCCTTTTTTACCTTCAATGACGACTCAACATTATCTCGATCTTGATTATTAAAATATTGTCTAAATCTATAATCTTTTTATTTTTCGTTCGACAAATTTTTGTTATATCGTAACTTTAACTCACAATTTGTACAATATTATAATAGATTTAAACAATAATTACAATATTTTCAAGATAATATTTTATTCTTAAAATTTTGTATTAAATTATAAAAGTTTGCGACAGTGTTTAAAGTTTTTCAGTTTTTAATACATTTTCAATGTTTGTGGCAGAATTTTATTGAATCAATGATATTCAGTCTGTCAGTTCAAAACAATTTATTTGCAACATTAACAATCGTGATTAATGTACATTGAGAGAAAAATATTAATCGAATAATACGAATTTCATTTGTTATTTTATTTTTATTAAATTTTACTTCAAGAAGATCGATTAAGCATAACCGTAATTAAATTTAATTCACGATTAATGAAGTTAGTTCGCCAAACAAATAGATTTTTTTATTATCCTTCGTACACGATGTATTATTTAAAGGAAATAAATGTTTTTGTAAGCGAAAATAAATATTAAAGAAATAATAAAGTTATGTCGAATGAAAAATGCAGAACCAGTGCAATTAGTTCTACTAGCTGAAAAAGTTGGAATTTTAATTGCCCTGTAATATGTGAAATTATGAGCAAACCGGTAATTGTCTTGATACATTACAACGGCAAATTTGACAATTGCAACGTACATACACTGAGAGAATAAAATGGCAACTAGCAACTATTTAAAGTGTAAACTATCAATTATTAGTCCATGGAACTATTTTTATAGTAATGGTAACTACCTTTAATTGGTTTCATTATAAAAAATTTTTTTTTTTAAAAACAACAATTGCTTGGACTAATAATGAATAGTTGTCAATAAACAATTGCCAGAATTACCACAATTTTTTGAGTGTAGTTGAAAAACTTTATTGCAGACAAATTGGTTTCTCAGTGATTCAACGAACCGCTCGTAATAAAGTGTCAGATGAAATCCGTTGAGATATTCGAAAGTGTGCGTACGTAAATTTAATTCCATAAATTTTACGATTTACACAGCCTTCATGTATTTTACAACGACGTTAGAGTGTAATATTCAATGTACTCGTATTTTTTCTCTTTCCTCGTTATTCAATCTCGCTCGTTCTCGCGTCGTTTGTCTACATTCGTCGTTATAACCAAGCTCCAAAGTTCTCTCGCTGTCAATTCTTTTTCCGACCGCATTAATTCTACACCTAAAACGATGGCTCGCTCAATCTTTCGTGATGTAAACTTAATGAGAATTCGCAGGCCATTATTAGACGGTCTACCATTATTCTATTCTTAAATGCGTCGAATAGAATAGTCGCGAAACGTCGGTGGATCGGTCTTCCGTGTTGCACAATGAAAACCAACTCAACGACGTTGACGACCACCACGGCTGGTGGTCTCGCTTCCTTTCAGGTGCGAGCGCTCCACTTTGTCGCACTAAAAATTTTTTTTCTCTGTCTCTTTTAACTCTTTCCTTCTTTCGCATTTACCACGGAGATCGCTTGCTCACCGATTCAACGCTAGTTTTGTTTGTGTACACACGCTATTCCGCCTACACGATCGATATCGTAGCCGTAACCAGAAGCGATTGTCCGTTCCTTTGAGTATACTTTCATCGGTTCTATCACGGAGACCTTGCACACCTGATTACTTAATTTGCATTGAGAATGTACATTCTCGGCACCCTTTTCATACCACCGACATCAATCGTGTGGAATACGCGCCGGTAATATCATGTTTCGTTCAATAATTTCAATACGTTATTGAACAAAGTCAAAATCTATTTTTGTTGTTACTTCCCAAATAACTATTGTTGTAATCCGTCGCTTACTAAGCTCATGAACTTTATTAATGTTGCAATTTAAATAAAATATTATTAATTATAATACTTAATCCCTGGATTGTGCTTCGACGGTGTAAATACCAGTTATCACCGAAGCACAATCATAGCCTTTTCAACCGACGACCACAGAATCGATTGTCATTTTTTTTCTTACATTTATAATCACATTGTTACATTGCCGTTTGATAGTAAGAGCGAAACAAAGATTGGAAATGTTATAATAGACAAGAAACGATACTACTAAGTAGACTGACTATTGACCTAAAAAATGTGCCGGAGAAACGGGTGGTTAGGTGAGGAAGGGAGGAGATAGTACACAAGATCTATCATTAATTAATCATAGATAACAGAAAATCAACCTCACGCTATCTTCGTATGATTCTACACCGACAAGCGTATCAGTGGCCAGGGTTCGATAACTGGTGTCAATTTGTATTATAACTTTGAAACTTTCAGCGCGTTTTACTTGAAAATAGATTAATAACATTTAGTTATTATATTTGGATTGAATTCGTGCCTCAATTCTACCTTGAATTGCTCACAATCGATTCATTTTCATAGACTTTATCTCATGATTATAGTTTTGTGATGTGAGCCAAATAATTTTAGCCCGCACGTTTGTGTGTATTTGAAAATGCGAAAAGTATTACTATTAAGACCAAACACTGGGTGAACACTGGTCGAAAAGTCAACACCAATTGTCTTTAACACGCTGAATTTTTAACTGTGTAGTAATATAATTATTCATAACGTTAATAATAATTTTAGTATAATTTTTATTATGTTAGAAAATTAGAAAATGTTTCTGATCGATCGGTTTTATGATAATTTCTCATGTATTATATTTATTTATTTATTTATAAAGATTGTGTAGAAAAATTGCTCACCTGACAGCCAGCCTCGACGTTCGCGTACATTCCAGGCAAATAAGGAACTTGAGCGCATGAGAAGCTGGTCTTTGGGATTGTGTGGTAAATTGGAAAATCGACGCCTGGTACACCAGGAATTTTCGAGAAGTCTTGCCCCTCTTTCTTCGGTTTCTTCTTCGGGGCAGTCGGTTTTACGTATTGAGACTTGTACGTATCCTCGAATTGCCGCTGGTACTGCTTTTGGTACTGGTTCTGATACTGATCAGTTTGGTAGTTTTGTTTCTGGTGCTGATCAGCCTGATAGTTCTGAATTTGGTGTTGATCGGCTTGATAATTCTGGTTCTGGTGCGGATCAACCTGGTAGTTCTGCTTCTGGTGTTGACCAGTCTGATAGTTCTGAATTTGTTGTTGATTGGCTTGATAATTCTGATTGTGGTGGGGATCGAGCGCGTAGTTCCGATTATGGTGCTGATTGGACGGCTGGTTCTGATTCCGATCAATTTGGTAGTTTCGATAGTCCGACGATGGCTGTTGCTGTTGGTAGTCGTCGTACACATTGATCCTAAGTCGATTATCCTAAACAACACCAAGAAAACGCTCGATTACAATGTAAACACTGAATTGATCGAGAAGCAGGTGTTTCGGGTCAATGACCCCAACCGTAAAGTGATCATTTTCTTTTGTCACTACGCTTAAGTAGGCGCACAGTGTGGTTCAACGCTTCGACGATCACTCGCCGCAACAACCGTCGATGATCAAGTAGATTGAATAGCGGCAAGAAAAGGAAATATCGTGCTGACAGATTCATCGAACGCTCAACGGTTTTTTTTTTTTAGATCATTGTCTTGGTCAGTCATTGCCAAGGTTGCTTCGTTGAGTTATGATACGAGCAATTATAAAATTTATGAACCAGATGCGAAGAACAGCTTTAAGTGGATAAGGAATCGGGTGCTACGACGATAAGTTGGAACGTCATCAAGAATAATATATAGCCTCCCTGAAAATATATGGGACATACCTGAGCGAGGGTGATGTTGAATCCAACGAATAAGATGATCGCTGCGAGGGTATAGAGGGAGCCGCAGCTCTTGGACTTTGCTGTTGCTACTACCATGACCGCACCGAGTTTGACGTTGAGGTAAACTGTTCTCGCGGTCCACAGTTTCCATGGTCTCTCGTGTGCACCAGCCTCCCGGGATTTACACACCGACGACTCAAGCCACAAGAGTAGGTATGAGAAATAATTATGTCACGGAGAAAGTTACTCGCGCGTTGCGCTCTAGATTTCGACGCGTGGATACTATACATTCGTTCACAGTCAAAGTATTATGTTTGTTGCATTTTAAAACTAATCGTACTATGGAAAAAAAATTATTTTACATGGAATTTACATACTTGGGATACTTTGTAGATAATATTTAAGTTATATTTATTTACAATAGAAGAAATAGAACAATTGGGAAAAAAAATTACTATTTTTGTGTCAGCCTGTACATCCCTTCTCCGCTTCTGCAATAGCGGATAACACGTCCAGCAATAAAGCCACTCAACAAAAATGGCATCGTATCTCCTAGTCACGGATATTGGATCACTATTTTTCTTTATTGGCATCGTAAAGTATTTTTTTATTACAATTAAAAAGGTAATTTCTTTATACAAAAGATTGAAAATGATATTGACTGCGAGAAGGCGTACAAACGTTGAGAAGACAACTATCAACATTGATGCAATCCGAGAAAGAACGCGTGGTACATTAAAGAATTTCTGAATTACTCGGTCATGTTTCTCTCACGAGTATAATAATATTTTTCTGAAACCTGTGTTTACGGATAATTTCACTGGGGCGGACGGTGAAAACAAGTCCGTAAATTGTAGGAAGATGCGCGTACGAACTGTAGAAAAACTCGCGGATGTACGTTGTAAGTCATAAGTTTCCACGGGGCGTTTATATTTCTCTCAGTTTATGGAAAGAGATTCTTGGATTTTTCACCAATGGACAACAACTATTAATTATTCATTTACGTCTCTTTTTATTTTTTTTTTTAAATATATAATTCATGGGACAGAGAATGGAATAAAACGATTCAGAGATTAAACTGCTTTACCACTTCGCGTTTACTAAACGTCGGTACATCAGCGCTCTCTCTCTCTCTCTCCCTCTCCTTCCCTCTCTTTCTCTCTTTCTCTCTCTTTCTCTCTCCTGGATTACCGGACATCAATACGATTAGTCGTCGATGCCACAGAAGGCAATTCAGAGATTTTCATTCACTGACTCTGACGCACGAAGAAAAGGTAAAGCAGAATTCGAGTTATCCATCAGTCGTTAAGTCCCAGAAGATAAAGGATTTTCGAATGTCTTTATAAATCCATCGTCACGTCTGTCATCTTTTTATTTATTCATTTTAGTTCTCTCAGTACCTGATATATATATTTTACAGATCTTCATATTATTTAACGTACAGTGGCGATGATCCACGTTATTTAAAAAATTATCATAGAAAAATTGAGATACCAATTTGCCATATGAAAGCGTACGATGAGATTTTATGCATACAAAGAAATGAATTATTGATCGGTGCAAAGTTTGTAAAATTAATTAGTCGAGGTAACCGATTGATTTGTTGAATCAACCAAAAGAATCGCACTGAGCGTATTTAATCATTAAATTTTTTCGTGTATTTCGAGGATAAGATGTACGATTTTAATGACTTCTACTCACTTGAGATCAATATATTCATAAACAAATTGGTTAAATTGTTTAGTATCTACATAACTATGACGTTGATGCTGGAAGAATTAAAGTTTATAAACGAAATATCAATAATCAATATCCTAATTTCTCATGTACCGAATAAAATAATATCAATCAGTGTTTAATAGCACTTTCATGGTTCAGTTTACAAAATTAAATGCGAGTGATAAAAAATTATTTAAATCTAAGTATTAATAATAACGTTATAAAAAATAATATATGGCTTAAGATTGTTTGAATACTGCGCAGTGATTCGAACAAATCATTGTGGACATTCCATAGTCTCATAAAAATAATTTTCAAACGCGTGTACGACGATGATCAATCATCCACGATATAATTATTTCATAGATGAGGCACATTGATTGGTCGCAACGCACAAATTCTCGGAGATGACGAAATGAAATCAATCAACGAGCTTGATAAGCACAGATTTTTCATTGAAATATTTAAGACAAACTTTTCGAGAATGTACATCACGTCGACGGGAGAAACGGAGCCTCTCGTCTCACGGACTTAAAATCTTGACTTTGCGGTGAACTTCCTTGATGGTTGCGTGGTCTTCGTTCAGTCAAGCATTCACTGTCAGCATAATTGCATCTATCACGTTCGTCTTCCGCTATTGGATCGAACTGTGCGCACGCAAAGCGTTTTTTTTTCCTTTCATCAATCGTGGACTCGTTGATTCTCAGCGCCCTCGCTGACACGACACAAGTTTTTAAAATTATTTTATCACTATAGAATCTTCATAGAAATTAAGACATCTGTCGTTAGCGGAGACTGTCGTATTTAGTGACGTAAAAACTTAAATTGTAATACAACATCTGCGACGTTCAGGCTTATGTTTCATTAATTTCTTTTATTTATTGAGAATCGCATGTCACGGTATTCCACCACTCGCAACGTTTCTTTATCGCGCTATAGGCCGTTCCAGCGGGGCATAACGAACTCGTTTGTGACCATCCGGAACACTCGTGAAAGACCTGTAAGCAATTATATTAATCTTGCAGTAATATCAACGACACAAGTTTCGCTATTGACGACAGTAGCAATGGGATATAGTAATATCTACAAAGAAAACACTCGTTATCGGTCAAAAGTCATATCGGATAATGACTTCAAACAAATTCAGTATCTCTAATACAAATGAAATTCCAGACGAGCCGCAATACGTATTCATTGCTCGATGATATCATGTCTTATCAATATGTAAACGATTTACCCTCCATTGATTCTCAATGTTTATTGAAAAATATTTAGCATGACTGGACGTACTTTACCGGTGTACGCGAGAGTTTGCAAAACTGGTTTTATCGTATCATCCTTGCCATGGACATCGCTCGCATATATATAATCGATGGGATGTGTGCATACGTCAAACGAAAATAGCACACGATTTACTCGGGTCACGAGTGTTATGAGCCTGAAGCGTGTGAGAATATAATCGTTCAACGCATTAAGCGAATAATCATTTCGCGATTATGTAATCACTGCCGCTGTCTTGTCTATTATAGAATCGAGACTGGTGTATTACAAGCTCCGATCTATGCTCTCTCATAATCATTTACTAACCTATCAACGAGACTCAGTGTTGAGCACTTACGATTCTTTAATCAATGCATTAAAAATCCAAAAACATAACTTATCATCAGAGGTATACATTAAAAAAATCGGCAGTTATGTCGTTACTTTAAAATGTCTCTTATTAAAATTCATGTTATTAATATAATTATTGTAACAACTAGTAGTCACGATGGACATTAGACCACAGGTATCATTTTTATTCTACATAATGATACCGGATACCAATGTTTGTTGTTAAAAATCCAAAATTATGAGTGTTGTAGTTTTTTTTTCAACAAGATCTACACAAAGTTGTGCAATCTTACGTGACAAGCTGAAGCAATCGGCCCACGAAAGTAGAATTAGGGAATTTTCTATGGCAGTTTCTGTTCGATCCGATTGAAAAAACTAATATTTCGAAAGAAATACTTTAACACAGCTGTTACCTCTGTTTGAAAATTATTGACGGCCTAGTCACTGAGATTTGGTGGACAAACGAATCACTTTCAGAATCTATTTATCTCCTTTCGACTTGTCAGTCATGCGGCGAACGCTTTTCTCTCGCTCACTGACTAACGCGTTCAGCGTAATCCCTCTCGGGTTACACTACCGCAGCTTTGGTACAAGTATCCTTAATTCAAGGATCGTATACCTTGTATACTTATCTTGCTGGTAGACCACGAAAGACATAAGTGACAGAGAGAGAGATACGCCTTACAACACTATCCAGGCACTCACTTCTATAGAATTCAGCCTAAGCAGTGTAGCGCGTTAACAAGGTAATTGAGCTAAAACCAGCAAAGTTTCGAGAAACTGAGATTCCATGACACTTCACTGACAGCCTAGTTCCATATTACTAAGAATTTCGTTCATGCAACTACGATACAATTGAATAAATAACATATTTACCGGTATTGATATTAAATATTTCCTTTTGCTCCGTGTAAATTCGCAATAATAATTTAAATACTGACGATTTTAATGAAGAATTATTATAAATGAATTGATTGTACGTTTCATTTATGTAGATAGAAATATTTATCTCGCATCAAAATGTTAAATACCTGACATTTTGTCTCAGCGTCAACGAACGTCCCCTTTCTTCCATCACAGGAAAATCTCGTGGTTGGAACACTGGTCAGATTCGTATAAGACAGAGATCCGGTTCTTAATATTGGCGTAAAATTGGTCCTCTCAGATTTATCAATAGCGACATCAGCCAATCGTCGTTGATCGGAAAAAGTGTTGGGTCCTGACCGCTCTCCGTTACCCTTGGAAAATTTTTCTTCGCTCTCTCCTCCCTTCGGTGATCCTATGTGGCGATAGGAACGTCCGTGAAAGGTGTTTAAGAATCCCTCGTAATCCATGATGATCTAAAATAACGAAAACATTGAATAAAAATTAGCCTCATCCGCATCTAGGTTCTCACGACGCTATATCGAGTCCGGAGATGTAAGGATGATACGTCGATGTAGTTTTACATCTATCCGCAACGATTTCCTGTCATTGTGTACACGTTGGGTAGTTATCGATCCGAGAGAACATATTTTTTTACTTAGCAAGCAGACAGGCGAGAAAAAAGTGTAAGGCAAGTCGTAAAGTGATTGAACTTAGAATATTTAAAGTTTCTTTAGTTACAATCGTATGCGATAGAAAGAGTTGTACAACTTTCCCCGTATAAGCTTATGCTGTAAACACAAATGTTATCTTAACACATCTCGTATCATCTTTTACACAACTCGTAATGTGTAAGTGTGGTAGACTAATCGAGTGAAAGAACGATCGGAACTATCTGTGTAGTTTTTGTAAATGGTAGATTTTATTGATTTACAGTTGACAGATAAAAGCGTTTAGTGAAATTTTTATATTTCAACCTCCAAGACGGTTCCGTAGAGTGAAACGATGTTTAAAACCCTTCGATTAACATCCAAAAATGTCATATTGTAATAATTTCAAGTGAACGGCGGATATTTGGAAGTGTCCACACTCCAATTTGAAACTTATTCGTGAAATTATCACTCGCAAGATTCGAAGATACTTCGAATCATGAGAAAAGTTTTAACACAAAAGTTCTTCACGATAACTCCTTTGCTTTTGCTGTTTACTCGCCTGATGAGAATCGAAGAAATTGCTATTGTCCTCGATGAACAGTGGTTCTCGTGATTGATAAAATGAATTCCATTCGTAAGACGAATCCCATTTGGGTTGATTATTATAACTGCGCTGTTGTAAATTCTGCTGATATGGTTTCCTGTAGTAAGTGCCTCGAGCTGGGATAACGAGAGGAGTGATGATAGGCTTGTAGATTGTCGGATATTGTCGCCGCTGGCTTAGATGATGATTCGAGGGTTGGGTGTACGGCACGAACCTGTGAAAGTTCGCGTATCCGTGAGCCTTAGGGGGACTCAATCCTTGGGGAGGTACTTTTTCTGATTTTCCATAACCACCGTTGTGCTGTGCATTATTATTGTTGTTGTTATTGTTGTTATTATTATTTTGTTGATGGTGATGATGATGATGATGGTGAACCGGAGCGTTTCCAATTCCATTCAGTCTCTGCTGCTCGCTTCCGCCGTGATGACCAACTGGTTTTCTTAAGAGGTATGTCGTGTCCACGGATTTAGGATGTTCGTTGTAATGACGTCCCTCTGGTGGGACGTAACGAGGATCCTGAGTGACGTAGACCTGTCGCAGGAAAAGGAATCTTATTGATATTTGGTGTTACGAAACTAAATATTAACAAATTTTAATGCCAATGCGGAGTGTCAAGAATATATAAAAAGCAAAATGCAACGTACATTTGCATTACCGATCACCTGGAAACCTATCACCATCTACGATCATCGCCAAAAGCATCTTTTGTTGATTCTTATTCAAATTTCGTGCTACGATACAAATCATTAACAAATTTTTATGTCAATCCAGAGCGTCAAGAATCTATTTTTTTAAAATGCAACATACACCTGCACTACCGATCGCCTTTAATCATCGTCAAATGCGTTTATCTTTTGTTAAATGTTATTAAAATTTTACGAAACAAAACATTAGCAAATTTCCATTCGAGTCCAGAGCGTCTAGAGTATATTGAAGGAAAATGCAACATACGCCTGAATTCCTACTACCGTCAGCAATCATCGCCGAAGGCGTTCATCCGTAATTGCATGTTATTTTGTCTGCGGAGAAATTGCCCTCTACATGTTGTACTTTTGCGGTGATGACTGAAGACGTTAAATCATCGTGAATGAAACTCATCTTTAAGTACAGCAGAATCACAGACGACAAGAAAATTTCAATGCATAATAAAGATCTCCGCATAAGGGAGGATTAAACAGTTCGGAGGATCGTTACGAAATCCATGGAAATATTATCTTCGTCCTTGTAGCAATTTAGCTGTCGACCACGAATCGATCGAACGAGATTATCGCGTAGATCGGTATAATAGAGACGAATCACCGATTATGCCTGATCGATTGTATGTCTATATCGCTCTGATGACCTCATTATTCTCGATAGACGAAGCGGAGTTTATGCTCGAGATCATGATCTTACTTGAATGATCTCCGGCTTGGATCGCACGCTGTCCGGATTTTTGTCGTGATGTCTTGCCTCCAAGAGAACTCCATCGATAACAGTGATTCCCTCCTTGTTTAATCGATTCAACGCCAATCGATCTGTCCTGAAAGCCTCCTCGGGAATCTTTCCACCGAGTGCAGGCAACACCTGCTCCCTGTAGATCTGCCGCTTGTGCTTCAACACCGGAAAGTACAGTGAGAGTGATAAATGTAACATTCGCCACGATATTATATTTTTATTTGTGTTCGAGCGCGAGAGACGTCGAGCATTACACACACCAGACTCGAAGACTAAAAAAATCAGCCGCGTGTTTCACATTCATAAATTGCCCAAGAAGAATTTTCTACCGTTATACGAGTAGTACTCGGTGTTTTACTGGTCTACAACAGGGGTCTCCAAACTACGGCCCGAGGGCCACATTCGGCCCGCGGACAGATTTTGGACTATTTCACTTTTTACCACCGGCAACAATGATAATATGGTTTTGGCCCTCGGAACTTACTGGAGTAATCAGTATGGCCCTAAGGCTGGAAAGTTTGGAGACCCCTGGTCTACAAGATTCATAATACAGTTCAACCACCGATATTTTTACCACCTAGGAACGAAACTCGAGGTGTACTATGTAAAACAATGAAAAAAAGTTAGGACTAACTATTGTATTTCTTTCTACAACGTCTGACTGTATCGACTCTGTCTACTTTGAATTACAGAACAGACAGCGAGTAAAGATATTCACTGTCTTATGACTCAAAATATTATCCTAACAACACACTGTTATTCTCATTACCAACGTACTTGCGATAAATCTTTCTGAATCCGGTTTTAAATAACCATTTTACTTTTTTCATTGTAGACACAGAGGTAAGGATTCGTCAAGTCTTTTGAACACCTCTTATGACACATGATCACGTGTTTTGCTCGAATTTATCGTCTCTTCGATATATTCTAACGTTTGCAACACGAAGCTCTTGTAGTTAACGATAGATTTTACAACTTTTCTCTGTGCGGAACCGCATAGTGCTCTGCATTCCGAGGACGCGACCGAAGCTAAGATATAATGAACCTTCCGTGGTTGGTGTTGAGCAACAAAACTCTAACAGTCGACGGCCTTCACTCAATTCTACTTCGGCTTGGTTCGTTCGTTACTGTACTCTTGTTATTTTTACTCTTGCACCACCGTCGACACGGTCACAAGACCCGATTCATCACTGAAATACTTCATAACTGAAGTATACGAGGCTGTAAGAAAATCTGTCAGTATGTAAAGCCAGACCGCGTCTTACGGAGAGACCGAAAGTGGTCTTTATCTTTTTTCTGCATTTATAGTTCTAGCACTAATTTATTTACGTAAAAATAACTCCAACATTATTTAAGTCCAAAAAATATGTTTCTAACGTATTAAACATATACGTTATTGTATCTCTACCACGTAACCATTTTCTGCTTTGTTACCATTATAGAAATGTCTGGGAACATTGTCATCGATAGGAATGTCAAGGAACTCTCACAATGATAGAATGTATTTAGTTTGAGATATTAAATCCGTAACAATGTTTTCTTAAATGAAATTATGGTAGAGTTATCGATCGGAAACATTATTATTAGAATCAATATTGTTTTCGTTTTCTTTATGCCATTTCTGGACTTTGTTTCACGTGGAGACCGCAAGTGGTCTTTATCTTTTTTCTACATTTATAGCTTTAGCACTAATTTATTTACGTAAAAATAACTCCGTCATTATTCAAATCCAGAAAACATGTTTCTAACGTATTAAACATCTACGATATTGTATCTCTACCACGTAACCATTTTCTGCTTTGTTACCATTATAGAAATGTCTGGGAACATTGTCATCGATAGGAATGTCACGGAACTCTCACAATGATAGAATGTATTTAGTTTGAGATATTAAATCCGTAAAAATGTTTTCTTAAATGAAATTATGGTAGAGTTATCGATCGGAAACATTATTATTAGAATCAATATTGTTTTCGTTTTCTTTATGCCATTTCTGAACTTTGTTTCACGCAGAGACCGCAAGTGGTCTTTATCTTTTTTCTACTTTTATAGCTCTAGCAGTAATTTATCTACAAAAAAAAACAACTCCGTCATTATTCAAGTCCAGAAAGCGTGTTTCTAACATATTACAATCGTACGATATTGTAACTCTACAACGTGTGCATTTTCTGCTTTGTTACCATTATAGAAATGTCTGGGAATGTTGTCATTAATAGGAATGTCAAGGAATTCTCAGTATGGTTGGATGTATTGTGGTAAAGAGATATTAGATCCGGAAAAAAGTTTTCCTGAACCAACTCGTGGTAGAGTTCTTTATCGGTATAGAACCATTAATATTAGAACATTAATCTGGGAATGTTATCATCAATAGGAATGTCAAGGAATTCTCAGTATATTAGGATGTATTAAAGTAGAGGGACATTAGATCCGTAAAAAAAGTTTTCCAGAATCAAATCGTGGTAGAGTTGTTTATCGGTATAGAAAGATTAATATTAAAACGAATAATGTAATTTGTTATCGTTTTTTTAATATCTTCTCTTACAAATAATCAGCTCAAATGCTACACAGTGATCCATATAAGAAAATCGATCTACTTCTCAAAAATATTTTTGGGCCTATAGCGTGTAAAATTCAAACAATTTTGTCCAAATCTACTCAATTTGATTTTAATAATAGATATTTATTATACCTTTTCACCACCAACCAGGCAAGAAACTCCTAGAGCTAAAAGTACCAGGGAAGTCCCAGTTTTTGCGTCGAGCAACTTCATCCTGCCAGTGAAATTCCCTCGCAACTTTGTAGACTACGAGAGACGAAATGGTCGTCCTCTCTCCGATTATTCTTCCTCGTCAAACTTGACCGACCATGTTCCTTGTCCGGGCTTCGTCCATTCTGTAAAAAAAAAAAGATAATTTTACGAGCTATTCATCTTCGCAAAGAATTCTCAAATGAAATAACTCAATAATTATTCTCTGTGATGTCCGCTGCAATATGCATTTGCGGTTATTTTCGAAGTGAAAGTATGGATAAACGCGAGTTCGGAATTCCCATGGAGTTTATATTTCCACAGCCCTTTCCTTGTAACGATTTTCCTCGGCGCATGACCTACGTACTAATATTCATCGTCAAACTTGAAAGTCTCGATAATAATTTTTTTTTTCTTGCACAATAGATGCAACAGCGATGGCAGTGGCCGATGCAGCGTTATACTTTGAGGTATTTACGACGTACGGGTATCTTTACGTTGCGCAACAGGTGCACTTAAAAGACGCGTGCGAGGTATCACGTACCACGTGGTGTACGAGCTCTAAAGATCTGTGGATTAGAAGGAGTTGCACCGCGGAAGACGATACTTCGACGTCGAGTTCAAAGATACATTCACTTCTCGCTGCCATAGACTCTCGAGCTGGCCAAACCCAGATGCGAGTTAATATCCATCGGTCCATATACACAACGTTACGATTGCGCCGCAATGACCGTGCACTTCCGTTTTACTCGCAGCATCATCGCACTGCAACATACCCGTCTCCTGTCATCACTGATAATAGTCAGACGGTATTACAGATGGTCGATGTAACTTTCCAATCGAATTATATCAATAGAATTCATAAGATTAAAAATAATTTTTAAAAACGTTGAAACCTGCTCCATTGAACAGTCAACGCGTATACGCGATCCTGCAAATTAACTTTACCGTTCACGTTACGTACGAAGGTACAATATGCAATAATAGACAGAACAAAATATCTGTCCTGACGATTTTCCCAAAAAATGCAATAAAAATTATAAAAACAGAGTGCAGTCAGTTAAATTTATCTTGGCAATTATCTTAGCGTACCATAAATTTCCTACGACGCAAAGATGCAAGCAACTCACTGCTTCACTAGAATTTATTTATCAGAATGCACATGAGTGGGATATAACGATGGGATATGAACCATCCCATAGCTCGTGTGCCATACATTCATGACATAAGTAGGTAGTGCAATGTCAAAATTGTTTAAATGAATCTCCAAGAAATTATAGTCACAATGATTCAGTCACAAGTTTATTTTTCTCGAAGTTATTTTATCCGAGGTACTTTGTCGCAGATTATTATTATTTTTTTGCTAAACTTATTTAGACGTTCTGCGTTATTTATCCACGTATTCATTTTATTATTTCTCGTAGGATTTCTGAGCGGAAACTTATCGAGAGCACGAAATGAAAGGCCGATACAATAGGAGGAGATACATTATAATTGCTGACCGTCCGGAATAAAGTATACGAAATCTTATAAAATGGAGATTGAATACAGCACGTAGTGTTGAAATTTAATGCACGGAGCGGATGGTTGTTGAAGAAATTGGAGAGTAACGGAGTATACCACTTGCGGGAGAGTAGCTAGACAGATAGCGAATATAAAGAGAAGGAGTGGCGACATACATAGCATTCTGTATCCTGCACATAATAAATTGAACAGAGTTCGCACGCTGAGGGAGCAACGAGATCCGTGATTCGCAATCGTATAATCGCTCTACATATGTGCAAACTCGTGTTAGTCGTGGGTGATCCCTTTTCTTCTGCATTAACAACGTAAATTCTAATCCGTGTGTTGAAATGAACCAAGGAATTGTCGCCTCCTACCGATTGGTTACGCTATAGTTGTAAAATTGGGTTGTAAAATTGGGTTGTAAAATTAGTTATCAAATTTAAGCTCCGTACACGTTGACGCCAGAACATTAACAACAGTTAGGTAAACTCATTTATTTGTTGAGTCAACCAATTAATTCTTTGAACCAACAAGCCTGTTGCTTCGTAACGATTATTATTAGTTTTCTGGTGCCTAAGTTGGTTCTGGCAAATTACTATTTTACGTGTGAATATGTCAGTGTCCATCGTTCCCTTAAACCACTTGGAAAACGCCCAATTTTTTTATCCAATATGTGTAATTATTTTATATTCCAGAGGAACGATCATTGTTGTGATCGATTTTTTTCAATCGACGAAGCACCAGTCGGATATGAACCAAGTGCCACCTGGATTCCTACCTTACCGATATTCTGGCGTGAATAACTCGCAAATGGACTTAATCTTATCTTCGTCTACATTGATTGACTCATCGATTGATTAAGAATTAATTAGGCAAGCTCACTCAACGATTTTCAATAATAAAAAAATGTTTCTACCTTGAGAATGTTCGTTCTCTTAACACAGCTTTATAATAAAAAGTATTGTACATGTAATAATACCAATTGCACTATATATTAATCATATTAAAATGCACTCATCTTATATTTACAATTATTCATAATTTGTGACAGTAACAAGACATCGAGAGGTCGATGGATCATTGTTGTAAGAGTGGTGAACAAGAACTTTACAATTGTCTCCCGATTTACAATCGTCACTCGATTTATCGCATTATTAATCGCCTGTACATTGTTCTGGCTTCAGGGTCTCGTGGAACGTAGGTTTTGCTCATACTGTAATCCACCTTGTAGCGTATATTCGTACAGATCACACAATCTCTGACGAAATGTGAGAATTACCTTCGACCTATCGTACGTGCGATAGGTCAATTTAACGTCAATTAACGAATTTAATAAATGAAGAAAAACAATAAATAAAATAAACCGTTCACTCAATAATGTTCAGCACGTGTTTGTACATCAATTCTACACTCAGAACAATTAATATGTGACTTATTCTTAATTACATACTACGCTCGACTTCTGTACAATTATTATGCGGTATTATTACTTAATTGGATCTGAGCGCATGATGTACCTCGACTTGTAACGGATTGCACGCTGGAGCCTAGAGACTCGGTGATGTGTTCTGCCTATTAGGCTTACTCGCTTATATATCTCGCAAGTACATCGTACTCTATGCAGTTAGACTCCCGAAGTTAGCGAGAGTCTCGTAATCCATCCCTGCGAGACTCTCCGACTACTTACTTGTCCAGCAGTACTCTCACGTCCTTTCTTTCCGCGCTTCATTGTTGCACGTTCTCTCGCTCTCGGTATCTCGATGGCTTAGCAAGAAGAAGATAAGAGATATTTTATTACTTTTACAACCAGTAGACGCACATGATCGTTACATTCTCCGCTCTGACTCTCCCTTCCTACCTAAATTTTCTCGCTTTATTACAAGAACGTGCGTCGCTGTTACGCATTATATTCTCTATTCGTTTCATCATACAGAAAGACGTACAATTCACTTAATTATTCATTAGACTGCAAGATTAGGAATTTATGACTTTATGTGCCGGTAGTTGTAATTACCATCTCTGCAATGTATCACAATTAAGGAGATTGATTCGAATCTTTAGTTTTAAAAATTTAACGGTGTGCAGGTAAATGTAAAATTAAAAGAGAGAAACAAGTATTAATGAAATTTAATATTTTTGTAGATGATACTCTTCTGGTAAGCTTGTTTGCCAGTGCAAATATTTTTTTATTTTACGATGAATCTTAAGGTTCGAAGATGCATTATATCGAAGAGTTTCTAGAATTTTTTAGCTTGCTTAGAAATTCTATAATTATATCGTAGTCGTTAACATTTCATTGCAGAAGCAAGCCCTACGAGAGACAAATGTTTTCTATTTAACGCATTAACTTTGTGAAAGTAAGTTATATAAGTAAGTATACTTAGGAAAAAGATAATATTATTTAAATATATTTTAACTAAATAAAATATATTTGTACATCGATCGATATCGACGTTCAATACATTTACTTAAATAAATAAATATTTTCACAAGACGTATCCGTTTCTTCTCCGTTAAGCAGTATTTGTGTAGATTTTTCTCTGTCAATTATAGACAAAGTGGAAAAAAAGTCCAACACCTAGAAGTGGATAAACAACTCTACCAAATTATTAACGAAATGGTCCAATCGAAAGCTATTCCAATCCCAAAATCTTTCATTTTTCTCGAGGTTATACAAATCCTCTTTTAAACGATGCTGGATTCCTGTACATCAAAGTTAATTCATTGGTTTCTCTCTTTGTATTCATGAAAAAAAAAATACAAAAGAAGACTACGAAGTAGAACTTTGGACGTTGCTTCCTCATTATTTTCTACCGTTGACAAAGCCAACACTCTGAGGAAGTTATGATGATCGATTTTGGCTTCTTCGTAGAGAAAACTTTGTAAAAGGTTATGAGATAAAGAAAGTTTCAACTCCTCCACAGTCTTTCATCAAATTTAATTCCAGTAAACCTATAATTGAATCATCGTACAAGATTTCCGCCCGACAAACTCGTCATTTGTGAGAGGGTACCTCAAGTTTTAGTTAACATTCGAGTGTTGATCGGAATATTCAATGTTCAATGTGAGTCTATTTTTGTTCGAAATACTATAAAAATGTTATCTCTCTATCAATTCCAGACAAATGTAATCCGGGATTGGAGATTCGTATAGAAAATTGCAACCGGAAAGCGCGAAACCTACAAGAATGTTTAATGAAATAAAAAAATTAATGTAAATGCTCATTCGAAACACTCGATCAATTCGCGCCAAATTTTATACTAAATCATATGCAAAAACAGTCCATGTGTGAACCAAATTTGATACCCGACATCTCATAAAATTGCGAGAGCTAGAATCTTCACAACGAGACTCTTACATCCTGACACTTCGTTTTATCTTTTCCCAATGATTTTGACTTTTTTGAGTATCCTGTCACGAAAATCACGATTTTTTTCACGATAGCTAAGCTTCGACTACGAGGAAACAAAATTTTGTGTCAGATGACTCAAAATGTTAAAAACAGTCCAAAAGTCACATTGACAATAACTGTTTGCACGTGCGTTTATGTGCGCCTGTCCGAGTATGCGCGCGTGTATGTGCTTGTGTGTGCGCGTGCGTTTATATATGATAGCTACTTTTGAAAAAAAATTTTAATATAAAGAGCACCGATTCCTTGTTAGTTAACGAATTTGTATTTATTTATCAGATCGCGAAATAACCTTAACTTCCTTTCACGAAACCAAAGAAGGTGTTCGCGCGGACCGTGTAGTTTTGATTTAACTCCAGTCGACGATTACGTGAAAACGATAAAATTTTCGAGGCTATAAGATTGTTCGGTTAAACGACGAACGATCTAAAGTAGAAAGAGTTCGTTGGTGACTCTCCGAAAAAGGCGTGAATACACGAGAATCCATCAGTTCGTCAGGTACCTCGCTTCGAGCCTTTTCCAGTACGGATAACAATTTAATAATAATTACACAGCATCCTGTGTCTTTTCTTCAAAGGTTTTTTTTGTTTTAGTTTTCATTAAGCGATGGTCATCGCGAGCCTCTGTATAACGTGCTCTCTCGAAGACGCTGACCATTCACTGAATTAAACGCTTTCGATCAACTATAATATACATTCACCACCGAAATTAATTAATGCAATTAAATGAGAGAATAAAGTTGTGAAAGAAATAACTTGGAATGCTCTGGGCGCTATTATTCTCAAATACAACAGTCGGTTAGTAGCAGTAGTCTCTAAATAGTCAGGCATTTAAGCCCTCGGGGCAACCTCGATTTATTTGTGATTTAACAGATTATTTCATTACTCGCTTCGAGTATAATTCGGACACCCTGAGGCTTTTAGTCATGGCTCAAGTTCTCTACGCCTAATTAATACTCCGTTGAAACCAAGAGCTCGTAGAAAAATGAATTAATAATTGCACGAAGTAACGAAAAACTTGAAAACTCGTTGACCACAGCAAAATATTTTAATCCTGATAACAAAATCGAACCAATCCATTCATCATCGTCGAGTGGTGCGGTAGCACTCGAGTGAACACAGCCAGCCATCCAAAGAAGAGTAATTTATGCACGGAGCGTGAGCCAATTATCAACCCCATCGATCACTCACCGTGATTAACGAATTCCGCACGCCACTTCGATTGATTTCAATGACGTCACTTCGATATTTCCCGCGATTGAGTTAAAAACAATAATTTATCAAGTTTTCACCACGAATTAAAATGATTTTTCGTCGTTATCAAGGTAAATCCAGTTTTGTGGAGGCGTACTGTGGATGAACCAGAGAACAAAGTCAAGAAGAACGGTGAAGATGATACTGAGCCTTGCGGCAGGTACGAACCTCGTGATATACTCCGGGCGGTTGAGGTACGTGAGTGGACTAGAAAATACTTTCACTGCGTTTGCGACGTGTTGTTTCTGTTGCTGATGCTGATGCTGATGCTGATGCTGCTGCTGCTTCTGCTGTTGGTAGTTGGATTGCAGAGGAAAGAAGAAAGAGATAGTTTCGCGCAGGAGCTCATCCCCTTCGATGTACGGGAGCCGTATCGAAAGATCTTCGAGACTGTATGATCCTTTCTCTCTATCTGTCTCGCTACATTCGATCATTTCCTCAGCCGAGAGTCCGTCGGGCTTCGATACCGAGGGCCTTCGATCGCATCAACCTCTTAAAGGTAAAAAAGTATTCCACAGCTACGAACGGTCCAATCCAACGAACCAATTAATTATAGATATCGATAAAACACATATCGCTGCTATAATATGCCATCTGAAAATCGGGCGTACGAGCTGGAGTGAGAAACATGTACCGAGATATAATTAATGAGAAGAGGTAATTAGACGAATGCCACAAGAGTATTTTCTCACAGGCGTTATGATCTCGTAGAATCCCTAATAATCGCATTACGAAATTCCTACAGCTACAAAATACGAATAAGACTTTACTTGGAGAAGTAAAAAAAAAAGTTCCACCTCTATTTATTGCTTCAAAACACGAATGGTCGTGTTAAATTAAGCAATTTATTTGTGTAGACTCGAAAGAAAATAATGATATAATTATGTACGAAAGATATGGTCAAAGATCATACAAAGACGATAAAAAATCTTCGGTATAGACCAATCTACCTCGTCTACCACAAGTCGTTGCTCATTTTAATATTTATATTCAATCTATATTAACAATATTTACTATAATAATAAATGAGATAGAACTAAATGTTCCTCTACAATAGAGGGAGAAAGGAACAGCTGTTGTGTGCAAGCGATGAGATGTTGCCTCGCCTTAAGGCCAATACCATTACTTATGGAAATGAGCACCAAATACACGCGCAACTTTATCGCAAAACCATTCGCTGCTGCAATTTTAATGAACCATCTTCTTTAACCTAGATGCAAAGAAAAAAATGTATTATTATATTGTTTTGAAACCTCAGATTGATTTTTTTTCTTGCTGATTGCGAATTTTCGTTAGTTCTCTTCTTGAAACATTGAAAAAAAATTTTTTAATATTAAAATCCCATCAAGGGGAGACGTTACCTCTATAATTACACAGATGTGCCGCTTCTCTTTCATTCCACCGTAAAACGCTATACTAGTTCTATCTCTTTCGCACTCATGGGTGGAATATAGAGGTTTTACCTCCCCTTAAATCAAGAGGTATCGCTCCATACTTATATAGCTGCTTCTCTTTCATTCCACCGTAAACGTGATACTAGTTGTATCTCTTTCGCACTCATGGGTGGAATATAGAGGTCTTACCTCCCCTTAAATCGAGAGGTATCGCTCCATACTTATATAGCTGCTTCTCTTTCATTCCACCGTAAACGCGATACTAGTTGTATCTCTTTCGCACTCATGGGTGGAGTACGAAGGTTTCGTCTCCTCCGAAACTTCTTTAAAGATTCAGCTAAGATTCAATCTCAAAAGTCTTTGAACATAATTCTATTTGTAAAAAAAACACTACTTAGCTTGGTAGCTTAAAATTTACGACAACTGGAGTAACTACAAATAGTTATCACGAAATTCTTGCCATCTGCCATCTACCATTCGAAACGTCATAAAATTTAAATCTGTGATTATCGTCAAAACGATAATTCGATCGAACAAAGAGACATTTTTGTTTCACTCGTGTTCCAAATATCAGTTCGACCGATCGAATGATTATAAAAATACAATTTTTTTCAATTTAACGTTCATATACGCACACACGTCCATCCGGATATTTTTTCGAAACGATTTTTCACAATGTTTAAGACCATTTGAAGTGTTCTGAGATGAAAATCTCAAAAATGAATGCTTTCTTGACAAAAAAAAGCTTCCTCCACAAAAAAGCAATATCAAAGAAACAAACACAAAACTCTTTCTACAATTTGTGATATCCAAATATGAAAATTTGTTTACATTATCGTGACACAGTTACCAGCAATCAATAAACTTTTTAAAGATTTTTTTAACATCAAATAAAAATAAATAGAATTTGTTTAATTACTGAAATCGGTGGTCCCCTCCTTCAGAAATATATTACAAAATAAAAGAAAGACAAAGACGAGTAAACTACTAAGCAGAAAAGAGAAAAACTTGGAAGAATCGAAAGCTAAAAAAAAAAAAACGGCATTTCTCAATTCTGCAGCGTGCAAAGCGCCTCCAAACTTTCCTGTTCCTCGTGCAAGAATCTCTATCGATTACGAAATTCCTGGCCATTCTCTCTCTGACTCCTCTTCAATACCAGCCATGCTCCACGATATAATGTAATGGAAGGCTCACGCGGCGATACGATTTAAATAAGCCAGCTCGGCATCCTTTTCAGTGACGGCCGTGCCTACGCAACACACATGCAAGTGAGCGTCTCTCGACTCTCTCGAATTACATAGCGAGGTACGCGATAAGAGTGTAGCGTAACACGCGACTGGCTACCGCCATGAATCGCGGTCCATTGCAAAATGGATTAACCTGCAATTATACATCTCACGATAAAGTACTTTTATTCGATTTCTCAAGGAATATTCGTATAAACCATTTTCTTTTTGTAATGTCTTCGACTATTTTAATCAACTAAACCTCGCGTGTCGCTCGTACTTAGCGCATCCGGCTATAGTCGCGAGTCAGAGAAGACAAGAAAAGAATCGTGAAACACGGAGAATTGAAAACCTTTTTTGAAACGCCACAGAGATATACCAACGCTGTTTTCTCTTCCGTAAAGCATTCTCTACTGCTCCTTAATGCACCAGAGTCAATGTACCAGGGGGTGTATTGACCCCCGTGTACAACCGTGTCATCAGCACTGTATATAGTTTTTTTATTCTATAAATATAATTCTGTGAGCGAACGCGGTATTCGTTTCGATCTCTGACCTCTTGATTCTGAATCACGCTTCATTGTCCCCTTCAAATCCTTATTGTGCGTGCATATCTACTTTATATGTAAGTCTTACGTGAATTTTTATACGAGACTCGTGGTGGGCGGATTTTACCCAGCGTAATGGATTTGGGGATCTCGAGTGAAAGCTTCGAATACCAAATGCACGGTAAACAGGAAAGTCAAGAAGGCTTCAAACATTGAAGTCATTCAAGTAAAATTAATCGATGCAGGATTATTGTTATGCATAATGTATGTAAAATTCAATTTTTTAATCCGATTGATAGATCGTAAAGACATTATGTCGTTATGTCACGCCTGCAATATCATTTATGTTCGAATCGTCGTTGGTTCATCGATAGAGATCGAGAATCGTCCTGCTGCGAGAGAAACAAGCGGTCGAATGCAGACGACGTGACGATGATTATGTAATTATAGTGTAATCGGAGGTGAAAACACATAAAAGAATTCTTGATAAATCCATTGAACCGATCGTTTACTGGAAATACGAGAATGTACAAGTAGTTTATATTTATTGTAGAATCGTTGAGCTGATAAAGATACTGATGTCACTGGATCATCGAGAAACATTGAATCGACCACCTCGACGGAACTCGTGCACGAGCGTATAATCGTTCTTGGCGTCGTCAGGAAAAGAGCAAAGATGAATGTAAAATTGAATTAAAATGGTTTGATTATAAAGAATTCACTGTCATTTTGATGATTCAATGACTCAATCATTTGGTCAATAATTGAAAGATTATTACATTTTAATATACCTGACGAAAAATAAACAAAAGTGATTCGATTTGAACAAAAATTCACTAAACTCTTGGAATAAATAATCGCATTTAACCATATTCGATATTAGCACAAAGTATTTGTCGTTTCTATTCCATTTAGTTAGTTTTTTTAAATGCAAGAGCGAATGAAAATTACGATTACAGGTGCGAAATACAAATTGTAACGTCAAGATTACGACGTGTCGGTTGAACAAATGTCGAAATTTTCCAGGCGACAAAAAAGAACGCCGGTCTCGGAACGGACGGTTGATCTCAGTGGGAACATCTTATCTGTAAACTCCTAAGAACCTGAGAAATGTTCTTGTTCTCTTTTTATAATTTGCAGAAACAATTAACGAATACTGGTGGAATCACTTTCAATGTTCAAGGTGCTGGGTTCTTTGTACTGTACGAAGGAGACAGTAGAATTAATTAAGGAGCCCATGTTGAGGGATCACGTTGTGAATATAAACAGCCTTCAGGGCAGCGTAATTGGCAAGTTACAACTCAACATCACGTTTATTCTGCTAGCAGGCTTTTTCAGAAGATGAATCTTGACAATAACATATAATTCATGGATAAAACTTAATATTTTTATTATACTTTATAAAGTCGTTTCACGAAGGTTAATCGGCGTCGCTTATTTTCCTAAACACAAGTCCGGAATATGCAAAGACGAGTATCAAGCCATTCCACGTATATTGGCGATGCCGGGACGCAAACCCGAGAACATTGCTAATGCACTTGTCTACGTTGTCGATACGCTGTACCAAGTGCAAGTACTCGAGCTCACGATTCGACCTCCCAGTGAGATAACATCGTAAAGAGGAATAACTCGAGGCGTTTTTGTTGTTGTTATATAATAATTAATAATTATAAATATATTTATCAATTGTCCTCGTATTCCTTCTGAGTTTTTGATTTACGAGCATGAGGAGCGACGACCTGACGTCGCTTATTGCGATTCGCGTTAGCCTTGGCCTCACGCGCCGAAGCGTCGGCTTTTTCAGCCGCTTGTTTCGTATTATTGAGATCGTTCTTCGCGCACTGTGTCTCTTTCAAAAGTTCCTCGACCCGGTGCCTCGCTGCCTGAACCAGTTGCTGTTTCTCCACGAATTCGTGCTGCGCACCCTGAGCAGCTGCTTGAGAATTTCCCAGATTCGCATTAGCCATTTGTACTACCTGATTCAGGGTCTTCAGCTTTAGGAAGAAAAAAAATGCGTTAAAAAAGGAATAGACACTGGACGATCATTTATCTCAGATGTAATATACCTCCTGCTGAGCTTCCTGCGCAGACAAAAGGGCAGAATTCACGTTTGCCTGAGATTGCTGAAGCGACTGCTTCTCCTCGTGAGCTACAGTCTCAGCTTCTTTAAACTCTTCCTGAAGTTGTTCGACTATCGCTTCTTTTCCAGCGAGAGTCGCTTCCGCAGCCTTCGCTGCCTCCACAGCCTTTTCCGCTAACTGCGATTTTACCTGTAGATTAAAAAAATTCAAGACAGTTCGTTTTGCTTTTATATTCAAAATATTATTTTCAGTTTTCAATGATTTTCATCAATTAAATTTCACATGGGAAGTCGTCTTCCGATTGTATCGAATGCAGAACATTTTTTCCCAATTATCACATTTCATTTTTTTATAACACTTTTTGTATTCGGGAGCTGAAACATTTTTATAGAAATAATGTTTTTTAATATTTCGCTCATTAGATTTAGCTCATGTTTTGTTATTAAAAGGGAAAATGAAAACTGAGGAACTACGATTGAAACGAGTGTATCTTATGTATTTACCTGATGAGCGGCCTGTGCGCCAGCAATATTCTGAGCGTCCGAAGCAGCCTTGGCCTCTTGCGCCGCTTTCTGAGCAAGATCCGTCGGCTTAATGTGTTTATTCTTCGATCCGTGACAACCGACGCACGGAGTTTCCCGTGATTTCCTGTTTTTCTTCGAGTTTACCGGAGTCCGGCTTCGATCTTTCCCCAATCGTCTCTTACTCCTATTGGCATTGAGTGTAGCTTCGCGAGCAGCAGCGTTCGCTTTTAAAGCCGCCTGATTGGTGTTAGCTAGGTCAGTTTTAGCAGCACGCAATTGTATGCCTAAATCATCGACTCGTCTCTTCGCAGCCTCGAGAAGTTGCTCCTTCTCGATCAACGCTCTCTGCGCACCGTGCGAAGCAGCCTGAGCGTTCACCAGATTCGATTTTGCGGTCTGCAAAGCGTGTGACAACGTCTTGAGCTGAAGAGAAATACAAAAGTATTATTAACGATCGTTAATTAATAATATTATTTATTTTATTTATTTTCATTAATTGGACAAATCTGACCAGCTGACCTGCTCCTGCGAACCGCTAGCTGCGTGCATTGCCGACTTTACGTTATTATTAGCCTGTTGTAACGATGAACTTTCCTCGCGCACAACCACCGCCGCTTCCTTAACTTCCTCCTGAAGTTGCTCCAAAATCGCCTCCTTACCGGAAAGCGCTGCGTCGGCAGATTTAGCGGCTTGCACAGCTTTCTCCGCAAGCTGAGACTTTACCTACATTTCGAGTCGTTAGAGAGATACCGACGAGAGATCTCTTCTACGCACCCCACCCCCCTTAACGGCGATCTAGACAGCGTAGCAAACCGCGAGACAAATCATCCGTAAACATGATATTCCGACCATTCCAAAAATCAGAAAGGCGTATCGCTAACTCTATCATTAATAACTCTATCATCATACCTACAACCATCGATTCTAAAATAATTAAATATGATAGATGTGCCAGTTGTGAACAGCCCAAGTATTTAATAATATTCTTCATTCACTCAAAGTTATTTAATGATTATGTAAATATAATTTGTCAGTACTGTACGTACGTTACGAGAATTTATCACAAAAATTGTATAATTTCGATAAAAGTATCTTTAGCAACTAGTTAATTGTTTTTTACTTTTTACTTAAAATTGTCATGTTATTTAGAGACACTTTAGTATTCTACCGGTGAAAAGATTAAATTTAGATCCCATTATTAACTAGAGATCCAAGCCATTTTATTATTTATTTTTGTAAACGGAAATCTTGAACACTGGACACACGATTGCACACTCATTTTTAATGAAAATACATGCAAGATGTGAAATTATTATTTTTGCAGCTTCGAGATAATTCAAGATATCTTTGTGACACCGTATTGGTGTTGAAAAATGGCGGCCCACAACAGGTATATTTCATCTAATGATTTGAAAAGTAATTTGTATTTTTTAAACAAATAATACGATATCCTTAGCACACAAACGTGCGTGTAAGTTATAAATAAGTACTTGATGAGCCGCTTGCTGACCAGCAATATTCTGAGCCGCTGATGCAGCCTTCGCCTCTTGTGCAGCTTTCTGAGCTATGTTGCTTGCCTTCACGCTGCTCTTGGTGTGACTGTGCGCCTTGCGGCAGTGATGGTTCTCGCTCTTGGATGTTCCAAGTGTAAGCAACATCACTTTAAAATTTAAAACGCGATAATATTGTGGTTATAAAAAAAAAAGTTATAATCTAGGATGATTTACCAATCGTTGTAGATCATAAAAATTATTCTCACCTACGTACAGAGTACAGAGGATTCTCATCCTCCTGTCACCCCTCGCGATTTTACAAAAAAACTCACTGTGAGTAACGCGCCGATGAGACAATCATGACAGCCCACCGGATCTGTCAAATGTACTTGCGTCAAATTAGCGTTTTCCCTCGAAATATTTGACGATCGTCATTTATTACTTCTCTCGTGTTGAAATAATATTTTTATTTTTTTATTATTCTTCTTTAACTTATATTACTCTTAATTCAGCTTATTTTCTTTATCGGAAAATGCTTCACCGGTTAATCGATGATGTTTTTTTTATAGTATCAATAGTTTTAAAGTTTTAACCGTTATCAGGAGTTAGATAAACAAATGATCATCACTTTTAATGGTGTCTGTCAAAATTCCGAACGGTCAAAATCCTGAATGTTTATATATGCGACAAACCGCCGTGTGTATCCGCCAACACTGTCAGAAATATTTACATTTGGGATTTTTGCTCTTCGAGATTTTGACAGACACTCACTTTTAAACAATTAATACTGTAAAAACTCTAGGCAGTAATCATCATATTTATTACAAAATCGGAACAGTACAATGGTTTAATATTTTTTAAATCGAAGGAAAAACACCTTTTTGTAAAATTAGCATCAAATTGGTCAATTTTATTTCAATTATACGCTAGCTTGACTCCAAATCAAGCAATCGAACAACTAACAAATTGTATTAATGCTTTTATACGACTAGCACTGAAATTAGTGTGAAACGCTTCATCCTCAATGTAGTGTAATTTGGTTAGAGGTTTTTAAATTACTTCGGTAAAGTGATTAACGTCAATTTTGCCGTAATTCAGTAATATCTACAATTATTAATAACATAACAACGTAATAATGATAAAATTATTAAATTATTATTATTTTACCGCATGATTTATGCTAAATAATTAGTTAAATTAATGAATTAATTATCTTCAGCAACAGATTTTTCTTGTTGCTTTTATTAATTATATTTTCGTTTAAATCTCCATGCTTGGATAGCATGCTCAATGTCTACGCTTAGAATGCATGCAACGGAACCTGCATCGATAGGTTGACTCACAGAGAACCCACGAGCGATAAAATAATTATACGTGAAAGTATAATGCTTCGCCTGTTGCCGTAGACTGGCGAACGTGCGACTGGCTTGTATGCACGCGATCTTAATTCCAGATCCGTAATATCCATGAGAGTCGAGTGTACCGATGGAACGCCTACTCTGAACCCATCGACAGCTCGTTGCTCCCTAAACGATCGAACGTTCGAGTGACTCAACGAGATTGAGAGTACTTTTTCTCTCTCTTTCTCTCTCTGTTTTATATGGTTGTAGAGATCTATGGTACACACGCGGGAGAGGATTCGCGATGGAGCGGAGGGACAACGTCCTTCCACGTCATCGATAAACGCGAAGGACGAGGCGACGAGGCGTGTCACTAGCGAGAACGATTGCATCGCAAATGCCTTCGGTAATTCAAATCATTGCATCGTTAAATTCTTCTCTCGTGCTACTTGCATAATTGTATTCGATTATTACAGTTTACGCATTGCAAGTGAGAAGAGTACATAGACGTAATCAAAATCTATAATACCTAGCGCAATGTAGATTAGATAATCGATAATTTAAAAAATATAGATTATATTTACAGTAGACTCTCCGTAAGTGCGTACGTAATACTTTTACTCAATTTTTGTATGAAAAAATAAGAATCGCAAAGATGAATCTGAATCGTCAAATGTCTACTTACTTGTAGTGGTGGGAAGGGAAATTCATTACCTTCAAGTTAAAAAATCGTACCACAAATTCCCCACCATTGATTGATTCGTATAATCAAAAATATGAAAAGATCCTTCAATATTCATTTCATAATATATATTATGAAAAAATTTGTTGATGGTTAATTATAGTAAAAACGTAGTTAGGCGAATTGAAAAAAGTTTCCGCTTACAGAGAATCTTAACTGTATATCAGCACAGTATACGCATTGCGTATCTACTACAAAATGTAATGTAAACTGTGTCATTGCCAATGAAAAAATAGGATGTAAGAGAGCGAAACCCGCGTGCGTTTACCCTCGATTTATCCTCGAACGTAATCTATTATTACTCGCATCGTATCGTGAGACGGTATAAGTTTACATTGAAAAACCATGGAGAAAGTACTTGCGGCTCGCAAGAAACTCATACAGTAAGTATACACCTCGACGGTAATACAATAGACTATGTGCAGAGTACATAGCGCGGTGAAGGATCGAAGTAATTGACCCAGCAACCGGTCGCTCGAAGCACGTGGTACATTGTACAAAACAACAACAAAAAAAACAGACATTTATAGATCGACCGACAGGATGCAAAGTTTATCTTTATAATTGAGCAATGGATATGTGAATGGTCTATTTTTCAACTTCAATGAGAAACATTACACTCCCGAGGACACTTGAAAGACCAGCAGCAGCAGCAGCAGCAGACCGGACGAAATAACGTCCGGGTATTATATATTCACAATCATCGGATTTACAAACGATTAAACGTAGCAAGCGGAATCGTCGACGACAACGGCAGCGGTGACAGTGGTATCGGCGGCAAGCGTTACCGATGAAAGAGAAATCGATTCCTCAATCGCTTATCGAAGTGTGTCTCTTTCTCTTGTTTTATCGAGAGCACAATGATCTCGAGAGGCTGGGAACACAGCGTTCGCACAGAGTTACGAACCTCGATTCGTCGCGGCTCATGTTTCTTCATCTCTTCTTCTTCTTCTTCTTCTGATACTGGCAACTGGCTACATTGTCCACTGCGTTTACCTCAATCGACACTGTACGAAAAATAACATTTTCCGTCGCTACGATGACAATTAAGAAACGTCGTTGATTCTCGCAAATTAACTTGTTACCTTTAAAACGATTGACACACTGAAAGGCAGACTTGACAAAATCAACTAGATCTACCGTTGCAAGTACTAAACTAAATATCAAATTACTAATACCAATTTATTTACTAATTAATTGTACGATATACTTTTTTCACCAATTAAATATTTTACTAAAAAAATATACACGCTCGTTCGATCTACTAAATATTTATTCAATCAACTAAATATTTATTTCGCTATAGATAATCGCACATTTACTTGATCCTGCATAATCTTTATCTTAGTTCATTGTTGTAAAATGAATATTTTATACAGCTCGAGGCATTCAAGGCGATTTGCTTCAGAGGGATATATATAATAACGCATTTTCCCCATGGGTTTTCTATCTATATACACTGATAAGCAATTATCCTGATTATTCCGTCGGTGTGACTTTCATTCGCTGTATATAGTAGAACGACTTTTAACGATCGTCAATAATTTTTACGTGGAATGTAAGTATCGTGTGTATTTCCAAGCAGGATCTTAGGCGACAAGTGCACCGTCGTTGCTGATCCATTTTACATTTTTACTCGTAACGATTTGTCGAATCCTTTCCTTATCGTACTCGGAAGTCTGATATTTCCCGTATCAAAGTAAAGCATTAGGATTGAGAAAAAATAAGGATCGAATGATCATCGCTTCACGTTGACAGTGAGAATCTTGAATCGATAATCAACTTTGACATTGTTAACAGTGAATTGTAGCACTGACAAAGTTTCGTGTACCCACAGGTGGTTTTTTCGTCCGGGAGGGACAACCCCTTCCGCGGATGTGGACCAACTGGACCAGCAGGAGCTATAAGAGCTCCGATGAACGAGTAAGTGGTAACAGTGCTTAGCTCCCTTTCAGAGCAAGGACAGCTCTAATTCACAAGCGATCGGCAGCAGCTATACTCTGTGAGTAACCACTCAACCGTCGATACATTGTTTCAATATCTATTGTCGTTTTTCTTTTTTTTTTTTTTTTTAACGTTTTATCAATCTCTCTTATTTTCTAATCGATTGATCACGTTTCTCTGTAAATAACACGTTGGCGTTTCATCGAAAACTGGAATTATCGTCGACAGTGACAGTGACCCTTTCATGGGAAAACAACATTTCCTGTGGCTGTCTCGATTCAGTGATTGAATAATATTTACGATTGGCAGCGATTAGTCTAACGTTGTATTTTTTTTTATTTTATCGTCACTGAAAACTGTGTCAAAACATTCAAGTTGTTCAGCAGGTTGTGACATCAAAGTTTACGAAATTTGCATAATAACATGTTTTCAAGAATTTTTTCGAACAATTTATTGAAATATCACTGAATACAATGAATTTTTTTTCTCTTTTCACTTTTGTAATTGTTAATAGTTTCAATGTTGAAGAATGGACAAAGACAAAAGTGTTGTAGTTACATTTATTCGACAAACGTTATGAGAAATTATTGTTAGAAAATCCAAAATAATTCTTCGCTTCAAAATGTTAAAGTAAAACTCGAACCCCAGATGTCATTATTGCAAAGCAAAAACCACATCACGTTGTTTCTTCGTCATTGTTGTCGACCTTTCGAAAAAGCCTCAACTCTGTGAGAAAAAAAGATTGATCGATTTTGGTCTCCTCACAGAGGAACCTTTTTGAAAATAAATAAATTTGGATTAAAAATATGAATCTGTGAGACCAGTGCCTGCTTCGATGAATTAAAATGTCACTCATACCACAAACGTTTAATCTTTAATAACATTGGTACAGTAAAAATTAATAAAATAAATGATCGTTTAAAAATTCAAAACGATTGTACCAAGTTGAATCTTCAAAGAGTTTCAAAAAATCTCGAATTATAAATGTGATTGCTAGATTCTGGCAGACGGTAGAACAAAAACGAGGAGAATATTGGGTGTTTAACTGTCGTGATGTAATAAAACTTGTTTAAAGGACTTAAATCGGACTTATACCAAAAATCTCACTTCAAAATGTCACAAATATTACGAAAAAAAATTAAAATCAAATCAAATTTGGCTTTGCGGAGCCCAATGACAGCTTCAAAGAAATAACATTGGTCTTATACCACAAATCTCCTTTTGCAATGTCACATGTTCGATAGATCGTACAAAAAAAATGATTACCGACAAATCAGAAACGATCCTGCGATACCCAATGCCAGCTTCAAAGGACAAAATACAATTGGACGTATAACACAATTTTCATTTAATTCGTTAAACAAATATTGGGAAAAAAAATTATTACAAAATGAATCAGAAACGCCTCTGTGAGGCCCAATGCCAGTTTGAAAGGGTTAAAGCAAGACCCGTTTCAATGAGCAATGAGTCGTATTGCTGTAAGAGAAAGGTGCCCCTTTTTCGCATCGATCTTTGCGAACAACTATGCACGCATAAAATCGTTCGAGATCTGTTATGCAGATTGTCTCGAATGACGTCAGTTTAACGAGTACGGAGTGCCTATGTACGCCGTAGTTATGTTACGATCAACTATCATTCGTTTCGTTTGCGGTAAAAGATCTCGAACGCGTACACCGTCGTCGTGTTTGCATTCACGATTCGAAAGGGCGTAGCTCGCAAAAATATGTTGCCGCGAACGTGTATTTTACCATTAGACTTGTATCCTACTTCTCGACGCTGTAACATCTATACATTCAAAGATCGTTAGAAGTGCGGGCGGGGTTCGGAGAGGGGCGATATATCGTTATTCGTGGGTGCTGCGGTAATACGAATAGATAAGCTCGGCGTCGATTCGAGCGACGGGATCGGTGAATGGTTACAGTCGCCGGTAGAACATAACCACAGCCTCTTACTCAGTCAGTACCGAGAGTTTCAGACCGAGACCAAACTGGATTTGTGAATTTGAGCAATTGCCATCTACGTATGTATCGATTCGTAGAGGTGGCGCACGCGCGGTGGGACGTCGAGTCACGATCACCCTGGCACGACAGCCCAACTGGCCCCCCGCGCGTACATATAAAATAGATAATGCCCCGTTTAGCTTAAGTCATTACCATGCATCGTGTTACCGTAAAAAAACTTGTAGAGCCTTTAAGCACCCTCGACGCTTAAACATTATTAGCGGCTCATTGAACAGCAACGACACTGGTGTCGATGTTCGTAAATTGAAAGGCGCGGTCTCTCCATTTATTGCGAAAGATTCAATTGTTTTTTCTTCCGCTACTTCAGCTGAAGGAAAAAAAAAACTTTTGTATGAATAATATTACAGCTTGAACATTGAAGCGCGTTCCATGATTATTTATATTTTTCTATTATTCTTTTCTTTGCTTTGTCACTCCGCTACAAATCGTCAACGCATCGCTACCTCCAATACTTTCGATGCCCGATGGACGATTGTACGCTCTTTTTTTATTCGTTACATTTATTCTATCGATCAATCCACTCGAACGGATTCGGCACGATTTCCAGATGATTGGTCATGCGAATCAGCGCATTTGCCACGAGCCTCGGTGAAATTCTACCCAGTTTGAGATAATAAAGAAAAGCTTCCACGCTGGGACAAGAAGCTATTGCACAACCGAGAGTAAATCTGATCACACAAGTGATATATAACTGAATCTGTATTGTCCAGCGCTAAGCTGGACAATAACTGACTCCGCTTCGGGTACATAAGCGTATATATGTGTAGAGTAAATGTAACTACGTTCTCTCGAGGGTCGATTTCCTCCGGTATTAACGTTAACGAAGCACCAGTCGGAGCACCGTTGCCACCACCTGAGCTCATTAGCGAATTTTTTTTAAAAATAACTCCCGAGCGCAGCCATATTTATCGTTCGAGTGTCGTGTGTTTTATTTATTAAACCCTCCCGGATACTCCCACGCGGAGTAATCGTACCAACGAATGTGAATTTTATCGTGAATAGAAATTAATTAAATAAACTGAACAGGGTGATTCAAATACATTTAGGTTTGTACATTTAAAAGAAACAACATCTGAGATTTATTACGATGACCGAACCAATTTTTCATTTGTTAGAAAACTAAATTTGTTTCGTTCATCGAATATTACTTTCACACTGACCCGACATTTAGTCAATTTTATAAATTTTTTCTCCGGATTAAGCTGACGTCAATGAATGAATTTGGCATTGTGATTAATATTTTTTAAAGTTAAAAAAAAAATGTTGGCCGTTCTCTTCGTGGCTCAGAATATTTTTTAAAAACTTTTAATCGTCTAATCCCTGTGATGTATCGTTAAACGTTCATCCTTAATTTACAATAAAATTGATTGTAAAATAATTGAAAATTTATCATTGCAGCGAGTCCGAATTTCCGTTGCCATGAAAATCTTCATAATTCTCGCCTGCGCGGGTCTCGTACTCGGAGCTCCGGGTCGAAAATCATCCAAACAGGAGAGCAGAAAGCCACGTGAGCAGTTTGCCGGAGCTTACGCTGATTACGGAGCGTACGAATACGCCGGATTAGCGGAGGTACCAGCCCTTCCGGTGCACTACGCGGATGCCCAGCCCCAGGCGAGCTACGGAGCTCATCATCATCACCCGGCTCATCACGTCGGATTCAGCGCGGGTGGAGGTCTCGTGAGCATCGCGCGCGGTGCCGCGGATCAGGCTCACAATTCGGTAACGAATCAGCACTCCGCTGCTGGTCAGGCTGCTTACGTAGCTAAGAACCAGCTGGCTCAGAGCGCGGCTCAATCGGCAGCTACCGCCGCAGCTGCACTCGCCGGTAAGCAGATAATCCTCTCTGGCCTGGAGCAACAATCGCGCGACGCTCACGTAGCCGTGGACGGCGAGAAAATGCAGCTTCAGCAGGCTCAGCGTGCCGCAACTGCAGCGCAAAACTCAGCGCAACAGGCTGCGCATCAGCTGCAAGTGGTGACAGCCGCGATGAACGCTGCCCAGGCCACTTCCGACCACGCTGCACAGGCGGCAGCTGAGTCGGCTGCTGAACTCGCTGCTCAGACTTCCATGGTTGGCCAAGCCAAGGCCAGAGCTCAGACCATCGATGAACAACTCAGCGCGGCAAGAATCGACTTCGAAGCCACCCAGGCTGCCTCCCAGAAGGCTGCAGCTTCTGCTCAGCAAGCACAGAACAACGCAGCTGCAGCTGCGACTCACGCCGCCGAGGCCGCGGCTCATTCCTCCGCCAATCAAGTCTCCAGTCTCCCGAATCATGTCGCTGATGGTCACAGCCACGCGACCATAACCCATCCGGTTACCGCGGCCGGGCACGAGTATGCTCTTCATCAACATCACAACTCACTCGTGGCATCCGTACCCTCGACTCCTCTTATCGTCGATTCTTATGATTATAAGGAATATTACTAATATGTGATTACAATCGAATAAAGATGGAGAGAGCGAATATGTTTTTGTACTACGAAGGATTTGAGAATTGGCCATTCTTCAAACGTTTGGTATGCGTATAGCTAAATAAATTGATTTTTATGATAAAGCACAGAACGAAGAATGACTAATGAGAACGATGGAAATGTAATATATTATGTAGGAATGCGAAGAATGCGAAATAAAGCGTTGCGACCTTACGATCATTCTCACTCACAATTATGGGTTTCTCTTCCGATAATCTCAGCTTTGTTAAAACACCGTCCCGATCCTTTTTTCTATGTAAAGTTACAACGTAGAATTGTACACACACAAGTTATTCTACTTATAAAAAATTAACAAGCCGAAACGTGAGTAAACGTTGAACGTGGATGATGCATGAGTGCATTCGAGAATGTTTAAAGAAGATTTTGACATCAAATAGAGCTAGCAACCGGATAGCTTAAACATTTTGCAGATATTGTAAATTCCACCTGACGTTCGACCAGTTGTTTTACGAGTGAAGAAAGTTGTCCGAAGATCTGAGGATCGTAAATTTTGGACCAGTGCATGCGAGAAAGTTTAGGGAACATTTTGACACCGAATAGAGCTAGGGACTGGTCCGTTTAGTGATTTTATAGAAGATGAAACTATATAAAGCCAAAAACGGTTTATGCATTCTATCGATAGTAGTTGCAATTGGGAATTCTAAAACAGCTGATTGCTGAAATTGCTGAATTGCTGAATTACCTACAGCAATTGTCGTTACCGTTGTAAGAATTTCACATTACATTAAAAAGTCTATATCGGTTACCGACGCAGTATTTATTCTCCTGTCACGATATGTGGTGAAACGTAGTGGATCGGCCAGCTACTGGTAAGATAGCGATTCATGAAAAAGCTGAAAATAAACGTGCAACCAGTGTCGGCAAGCTTGAAAGGTTGCGGTGTAAAATTTGATGTCTTCCTCCATTCAATTTCACTAAATGCACTGATAATAATCTAAATAAAATGTAAATAAAAAAACAGAAACATTTCATCGAAAGCTATTATTATTGTACCATAGTCGGCGTTTCGGAATTAATTATAAATATTTATCACATTGCTTCTTAGGCTTTCATCATTGAAACAAGCGAACGAATGTATATGTACAGAATGTGCAATTTTAATACACGTTTATCAGTTTCTATTTTTCTTCTTATTCGTCCTATATCTAACAGGTAACTGAATCTCATCGTAACTCGATGATAAGTTCGATCCCATTTTTGGACGTCAACACGAAACTACCTGGATCCATTTCCAGTGGAATGGGAGTTTTCGGTCCCAATCTGACCCGATATTTTGAGAGCATACTGATAAGACCGACTTTGGTCTGAGCGTAACCAAATCTCATACCAATGCAGATTCTGGGACCTTCGCCGAAGGGCAAGTACGCGTATGGATGCCTCGAAGCTATGTTCTCCACGTTAAAACGTTCGGGGTCAAATTTATCGGGTTCTGGATAGATTTCCGGATCTCTGTGAATACCGAGAACCGGAATAACTACGCCCATCCCTTTGCTCACGCGGAAATTCATCGTCGGTAAATCAATGTCCTCGGTGCACACTCTATTGAGCTGAGGCAACGATGGATACTTTCTCAAAGTCTCTGCGAATATAAATAATGATATCAAAGTTTGGTTTATCGCGTTGGTCATCCTTCGTCCATGTATCAAGTGACGTAATTAAACGATACACGATTCCCTCACACACCTGCAACGACTTTATGGAAATACGTCATTTCCTGAAGACTCTCGTAAGTGAGACCTCCAAACTTCTTGAGAACAGTGTCAATGTCCTTCATGACCTTTTCCTGTATAATTTGATTGCAAGCTAATTCAAATAGACAATAGGTAATGGTACTTGAGGACGCTTCAAAACCAGCTAAGAAAAAAATGAAAGCTTGTGCAGCTCCTTCCGTTATGTTGATCTTCCCACCAGTGGTCTCTGAAAAACATTATCAGTTATAACTAAGACCCTAATAATTATGACAAATAATCATTTCTATTATTCTCTTTAATATCGACAGCTTTGGCTAAAAGTATTAGGCACCCTAAATAAATCCTCGTATCCGGGAATAATATTGAAGGGAATAAAAAAAGCAATAATATAAATGTTCGGTGGTGATCTAAGTGTAATTTGATCAATATTTGGTTGGACCCCCGTTGGCTTTAATGACGGCAGCGACTCTTTTGGGCATGGAGCTCACCAAGTTAAGACACACTTCGGAGTCTATCTTTTCCCATTCTTCGCACAACACTTTTTTTAACCCTTATTTCGATGCTATCACGTCGTTTCGGATGTTTTGCTTTAATATAGTCCATAAATGCTCAATGGGATTGAGATCCGGGGACTGATCCTCATTTTCGGCGAAACACCTCATGGTTACGGCGGATTTATGGCAGGGTGCATTGTCCTGCAGAAATTTGATGGCCTCCATCTTACGAACACCGAAAATCTTCGAAATTGAAGGCATCAATGCATTTTCGAGCACGGACATCTATTTTTTCGAATTCATACGTCCTTGACATATGAACATTTTCCCCACACCACTCGCCACCATGCAACCCCATACCATGACACTCCCTCCTCCGTATTTTATGGTTGGTACGACACACTCTGGATGGTATTCTTCGCCCACTCGCCGTCTCACGAAAGTTGCACCAGCAGTCCCAAAAACCTGTTAAGATACAGAAAAATTTCATATATCCAAAGAAATTCGAATCACGTCGGCATGGATTGTTATCGAGTATTTGGGTTTCTAACTAAACAATAATAGGTTTTTCATCCTTACTTGAAAATTAGATTCATCGGACCATAGTATTTCTAACCAATTTTATTCGGAAAAATGTTGATATTTTTTGGCCCATAATAAGCGAGCTTTTTTGTTCTTTTCGGACAACCAGGGCTTCTTCCGGGCTTTGCATCCTTTGAGGCCAGTTTCCGTGAGCCTTCTCCTCACCGTTCGGGATGATATTATCGTCTGCGTCTGCTTGGCAAGCTCAGCAGTCAGTTCAGACGATGTTTTTTTACGATTTCTTAGAGACCGTATCAATATCCGGTATTCGCGAGGTGTTGTGGCTTTTTTCTCTCCGATTTCTTGCGATTCGAATGGCAACCCGTCAGTTTCATGCGTTTTATGCCATATATTGCACAGCGCATCGTGAACATTTGACTTGCTTCGCTATTTGTGTTTGTGTGCTCCCTTGGCGGAACAAAACTTCAATTTCCACACGTTATGCCAAACTGAGTTGACGTTTTCTCGTCATTTTCTCGAAGAATATAGTATAAACACGTCGAATTTAAAAAGTTTAACTCTAATTGTACGCTGTAATATTTTGTCACTGACAAGGAAGGTTAGTTTGGTGTCCCCCTCCGATTTTTATGAAACTCACGTATGTTGTAGAGCAACGAAGACTAAAAGACACGTATTTTTTTTTATCGGCGGAAAAACATTTCTGAATAAATTGTAACATAGTTACACTCTTTAGCTTATTTTATTATTTCGAACGGCTATAAGAGCCGAAAGTATATGCGAAAGCACCGAGGTTTGCGGGCACGAGGTCATCGCATCTAGTATAAAAACTAGAGCTGTCGTCGCTCCGGAATCCTCTCGCTGACATAGACAGCAGGTCAGCGACCAGCTGGCCTCACTAGGAGGCGAGGGGAAGGCGGTGAGCGCGGTAGCGGACAGCCACGCAAGTCTGAAGATGCGTTAGATTTAAAAATTGAGATTGGAAATTATGAAGAGGGGAATGCGGCAAGGGGAAGCCTATAAAAGGTCGGTGCGGGGAGAGAGGAACTCTTAGCACGGAAAGTACAAGTATCGCTCTGTAAGAAAAACTAAAGACAAATTTTCGAGATCAGTTATCGAAACTCATTTTCAAGTTTATCAAGTAAAATCTGTGTTTCTGGAAGTAAAGAGACCCCAAGTGCTTGGAAAACAAGGACCAGACAAAGAGAAAAGACAGGCGAGAAATCTCTATATATTTAACAATAATCAGACGAACAGTGTAGAAATTGTCAAAAGATCAAGATTTAGCTAGATTATAAGTGAATAGAGTAGGTGCATAGGATTAATTAATACGATTAAGCGAATAGTTTTTAAGAGAATAGGATTAAGTGAATAGAGTTAAGGGGAGGAAATCGATGAAATAGAATTAGGTCAGTAGCATTTAAGGAAATAAAAGTTGGTCAAATGGTATTTAAACAGGAAGGATGATCGAGAAGTATAAAAATCAAGTGAGAAAGAGAGAGACCGAAATAAAGTGAACAGTGTGAGAGATAGAGAGGGATCGAGGCACCAGCGAGACACCGGCTCGGAAAGCGAGACAGGCGGGTGTGTGCATGTGTGTGTACAACGAGCCCACAGCTCAATACTAGCACCCGTAACAATAACAGATCTTCGGGCCGTGAATACCGAGAATCTGTGTACACGAAATAAAATAAGAATTATAAAATAATCATCGAAATTACGAAATTTGACGCAGTGTACGGGACATCGGTAACCAGAAATTAAGTAGTGACATTTTACCAAATTCTTTCTTTGTGAATAAAGCCTCACTCTCAACCACCACGAAGTCTACATTAATTAGTCCTGTGATCGAGCCCGAATTCCCAAGAAAAATAAAAATATTTGTTAACGATAAAAAATTACCGTTACAAAATATAGGTGCTTAATACTTTTGGCCAAAGCTTTATTAAATAATTGACGACAAAGTGTCATATTACTGTTTAAAAAAGTGAATTAAAAAAATAATCAATTTGATTAAACGATAAATTACTGTACCACTGATACTGGGTTTTTCGTCGTCATCGTCGCCATCCACGTACCCTCTTCTCATCAATTGCATCAACAGGTTAATGAAATCAGGCCTTGAGACATTATTCGCCTCTCGATACTCCACGGTGTCTTTAAAAATATTCATAAAGAATTTCGTTACTCCCACGTCCATCATTGGGATCGAAAAGAAATCCATCATCTTTGGCGCAAACGCCATCACGGCGTTCCAAAAACTCGGTTCGAAAGCTTTTCGGCCCCAATATCGAAATTCGTTGTTTGGATCTTCCATACTGTTACAGGTTATACCAAAAACCGAGGACATTATGACGTCGGTGCTATATCTACAAAAATATAAAATAATGAGACAATGGTTGGACTTGCATTGTTTCAATTAAAGTTTTTTTGAAATTTTGTTGTGATGACATACGGATTTCTCGCCGTGTAAATTCGTAAAACTTTTATTATACGCGTGATCGGTATTTGAGCTCAAGCGATGAATACCTCGGAGGTTCATAATTCAATATTACCTTGCAAAAAGATCTTTCATCTCGATGATCTCTCGATTCCGAGCTTTTGACTCCAAGTATCGAGTCAATGTGTCACCGCAAGCAACCACAGTGTCGAACATCTGTTTCATCTTACCGGAAGTAAAAGTCGGTGAGAGCTTGACTCGTAAATTTCGCCACTTCGTTCCCGGCAGAAGGAAGAGATTACCGGTCAGAGGATCGACCTTCTCATTGCAATACATTCCTCGATCGTGAAAATGATTAAACTCTTTTGTTAGAACATATCTGATCAAATCGAGGTCAGCGATCACGAGACTCGGTTTATGAATCACGTACATCCCGAAATAACGATTGATCTTTTGCTTCGCGTATGCGTCAGCGTACAGTTCACCTGAAGTTTTATTATCGACAGATATAATTTGAAAATTGAAATCGTTCCAGTTACTCTTCTTTATGAATGTTCATACCTATAGAGGTCTTTCCCATAATGACGCTCCCAAGATTGCCTGTAGGAATTGTTGGCTCCACGTAAGAAACTCCTATTTTCTTCCAGTAACTGTACAAAAAATGCCGGAAGTAGATATAAACACCGGCGACGATGACGAAAGCTATGCCAAGAAGCTCGGTCAATAGCAATCCGGTTAGGACCGCCATCTTTATTTATATCTACTAAATGAAACACGATTAGATTAATATCTTAATTTAATCACTTTAGACAATTTTTATAATTCCGTAATAACAGCGAATGCATCGGAACAACCATCTATCACTGAAAGAATGCTGCATTGCAGCGGCTGCTTTTAAGCTTTTATCTCGAGCTGTACGTGAAGATGAAGAGTGGGACACCGCGATACGAATGCGATTCAGATACATTTACAGTATGACTTTGCGTGACTGAACGAACAACATATACGGCAAGTCTGTAGAAGAAACGTACGGCGCAAATGTTACGTCTACCCTATGTATGAACAATAGAGACAAATCGGGCAGAAGAGCAAAACAAGAGCGACGTAAAAAATTTAATCTTTTCTAAAAGGACTTTTTACAAGTTTTCCGACGTTTATTTAAGTAATTAAAGTGCGGAAAATTAGTCAAAATGTTTTATTAACGAAAAGAAATATCATGCAAATGTTGTTTTTTTTTTTTGCGAAAGTGACAAAGCTCTTTAACGACAGTATCTTTTTCGACGTTAAATAAGGCTGATAAAGCTCTTTAACGCTACAATTTTCATCGACGCTAAACAAGACTGATAAAGCTCTTTAACGCCAGTATTTCTCATCGTAACTCAACGATAAATTCTACTCGACTTTTGGGTACCGGAACTAAAGTTTCCGAAATTAAATTCCAGCGGAATGGGATTATTCGGTCGCAGTCTGACTCGATATTTCGAGAGCATATTGATAATACCGACTTTGATCTGAACATAACCAAATCTCATGACGATGCAGATTCTGAAACGTTCAAAGGGCACGTACGCGTACAGATGCCTCGCGGCTATGTTCTTCTCGTTGAAACGTTCTGGGTCAAATTCATCGGGTTCTGAATAGATTTCCGGTTCTCTGTAGATACCGAGAACAGGAATAACTACGCCGATCTCTTTGCTCACAAGAAGATTCGTCATCGACGATTCAATGTCCTCGGTTCAGACTCTATTCAGCGCAGACAATGATGGATACTTTCTCAGAGTCTCAGGGAATGGAAATTACAACATCCAAGTTCGATTTATAGTGTCGATTGTCCTTCTTCTCTATCGCAAGTTCAATAATCGAATCATAAACTATTCCTTCATACACCTAAAACGACTTTATGCAAGTAGGTAATCTCCCGGAGACTCTCGTAAGTGAGACCTCTAAACTTTTTGAGAACAGTGTCAATGTCCTCATTAACATTCTCCTGTATATCCTGATTGCAATCCAATTCGTACAGACAACAAGTGATAGTACTCGAAGACGTTTCAAAACCAGCTACGAAAAGAATTCAAGCTTGTGCAACTCCCTCCAACGGTTAATCTTCCCACCAGTGTTCTCTGAAAAATAACATTATCGTATTAAATAATTAAAATGATGAATATTAATGAGCTCACGGATAGCTTCGACAGGTTGTCATGATAACTATGACAAACAGCCTTAATTTATCTACATCATTAACATTATTATAATTATTATAAGTGAAATTGTAATTTTTTAAATATTAATCGGTCTTTGTAACGATGACACGTACGTACGGTAAAGAAATAATGTTTGATTACGTATCAAAAATGATTGTGATAAGCGTGTGAAGAATTCACGCGAGAATGTCGTGTTACGACAAAAAAAATATTAACAACAGATTTATTTTAAACCAAATTCTTTTGCGAAAATAAATTTTTATTTTCTCTGCCATTATTCACGCAGCCTCTTCTCATCAACTGCATTATCAGATTCATGTAGTCAGGCCTTGATATATTGTTCGCCTCTCTGTATTCCACGTTATCCTTAAAAACTTTTATAAAGCAATTCGTAACTTTTGAATCATTGACAGGGATTGAAAACATTTTCATAATATTTGGTGCAAATATCGACACCTTATTAGATAAATGTTTCAATTATCGAACTGCGGTTACTGATCGAAATTTATGTACTTGTTGCGGTATATAAAATAAAAACAGTTTAAAACGATGACAACTTACGTATAACTCGTTACGCATGGGATCAGTAATTGAGCTTAAGTCACAAGTAACTGGAAAGTTTATAATATAATAATACCTTGCAAAAAGATCTTTCATCTCGACGATCTCTCGATTCTGAGCCATAGGCTCCAAGTATCGAGTTAATTCGTCACCGCAATCGTGCCGAACATCTGTTTCATCTTACCGGAAGTAAAATTCGGTGAGAACTTGGCTCGTAAATTTCGTCACTTCTTTCCATGCAGTTGAAAGAAATTACCGGACAGAGGATCGACATTCTCGTTGCGATACAATCCTCGATCGTTAAAATTATTCAATCCCTTACTAAAAATATACTCGATCAAATCGGGGACGGTAATCACGAGATTCACCTCATAAATTATGAACATCCCGAAACAACGATTGCTCTTTTGTTTGGCATATGCATCGGCGAACAGTTCACTTGAAGTTTAATTATCGACGAATACAATCTAAAATTTTCTCAAATTTCCTCAATTTACTTTCCTTCATGTATCCGTATATCTAAAGACGTCTTTCCCATCACGATTCTCCCACGATTGCCGATAGGGGTTGTTGGCCCCAGGTAAGAAACTTCTTTTTTATTCCAGTAACGGTACAAAAAAAAACCGGAAGTCGATATGGACCCCGGCCACAATCACGAAAGCTGTGTAAAGAAGCTCGGTTAAATGCAATCCGGAAAAGAGTGATATTTTTATCTATAATTACTAAATGTAACACAATTAAACGAATATATTAATTTTATTGCTTTAGTGAGTTTTCAATATCATGGAGTAACATCGAGTATAGCAGGTGAACCATCACCGAAACTAAATTTCTTTGCACCAGCTGATTTCAATCGTTTTCCTTGAGCTGAGCGCTAAGGTAATGGTTAGGGACTTCGATGATACGAGTACGATGCAACGATATATCATGCATACTATGCCAACTGGAGCTACTTCGTTCCTCTATTTTTAATAATATATATAAACAATAACTATATATGAAATCAAATATGATGATATACGATCATATATCCAATGCAGAAATTTAGTTAGACGTCCACGATATAGTTCCGAATCTTGTTTATGGTTGACAGAATGCCCACAATATAAATTTCTGTTAATAATTAAGAATTCTCAACATTTTGACGACTCGGTACCTGTTTTACCACAATTTTATTGTGTGCATTTTACATTTATGTATCTGTACACCATACATTATTGCAAATACGTTATAGAAAAAAAAACTCATAATATACTACCATTACGATAAACATCAAACAAAGAGTTGTTCTTTAACATTCCGCGTTGTGATACATTCGTCTTTAGAGAACGCTTAATAAAACTTTCAGTATTCCCTGTATCGCATTGATACTTGAGTTATGTTGATCTTAGATATTCCACAATTTCTACATCTACGGTACAAAGTTATAAATAATTCGTGCAATTATGGTAATAAAAATACAAAAATAACTTTCTAAATCCGCAAATGTTGCGGATATAATAAAAATCTTTTTCTGTTTGTGTGAAAGAATATTGTGTTGTTTTAATTCACCGTAATTTTAGTAATATCACTAAAAGTTTTAAATTATTTATGACATTTAAATTCACAACGATTAACAAAATAATTTATATTATGGATAAACATTTGTATTAGTCGTAACATTCCACGAAAAGTTAAAAAAATAGTATAAATGTTTATTCTATTATAAAGATACAAATGTTTGAACGTATTTATAAAATATATTTACAGATTCTACATGCGATGTCCTAAAGGCGATAGCTTTTACTCGTTCCTTTGAACTCTTAAAATGTAAGTTTAGAGTCGTTAATCTATGCGACAATGTTTTGACCAAATATTACGATGGAATATTTTTGACAGATTGCAACCCGGGTTGTGTCAGCGCCGCCTGGATTCCTGTGTTATCGATCTCAGATAGATTTCCAACAATCGAATCAATAATTTTTAGTCAACTCTGATTGCCTCACTCATTCATTAAGAATTAATAATGCAACCAGACCTGACGATTTTTAACTTCTAAAGAAATCGTGAAAAAAGTCGGCGCTGACTCAACCCGGGTTGCAATCTCCCAAAAATATTCCATCGTAATATTTGGTCAAAACATTGTCGGATAGATTTACCACTCTAAAGAAACATTAATGACCGCGTATTGATTAATTAATCTGAACGTCTCAAATGTAAGTCTCATCGTATTTCGACAAGTAGTTGAATGACACCTTTGAGAGTGAGAATAAAACCCAAGGGATCTAATTCGAGAGGCACAGCTGTCTCGGGTCCCAACCTGACCCGATATTTCGATAGAAGACTGATGAGACCGACTTTGACCTGGGCTTGACCAAATCTCATGCCTATACAGGCCCTTGGCCCTTCACCGAATGGCAAGTACGCGTAGGGATGTCTCGAGGCAATGTTCTCCTCGTTAAAACGTTCGGGATCAAATGTATCGGGATCTGGATAAATATCTGGATCCCTGTGAATACCAAGAACCGGAATAACTATGTCAGTCCCTTTGTTAATACGTAGATCGGTCGTCGGTAAATCAATGTCGTTGGTGCATTGGCGATTGAGAAGAGGCAACGCCGGATACTTTCTCAGAGTTTCTAAAGTAACAAAATAATCAGATTTCATTTATTGTGTCGCTGACCTTCGATCTACGTTGTAGATACATTCCAACTGCTTGTCATGCACTCACCGGACACGACTTGATTCAGATAAATCATTTCCCGAAGACTCTCGTAAGTGAGACTTTCAAATTTCTCGAGTGTGGCATTGATTTCTTTCGCCACTTTATCCTGTATATCTTGATTCAGGGATAATTCGTAAAGACAAAACGCGATGGTCACTGAGGTCGTTTCGAAACCTGCTCCAAAGAAAACAAAAGCCTGGGCAACCGCCTCCGCTATGGTAATTTTTCCATCGATCGTATCTAGAAAATAAAATGTTATCTACTGTACCGACTTTACTATTGGAAATTTGTTTACTCTTGTGATACATTCAATTAATTATATGGTACCAGCGTTGCTAGACGTGATTTCGTCATTGTCGCCATCTACGTAGCCTCTCTTGATTAATTGCATCAACAGATGCATAAAGTCAGGCCTTGTTATGTTGTTCGTCTCTCTGTGTTCCATGGTTTCTTTAAAAATATTCATAAAGAAGTTTGTTACATCTATGTGATTGTACGGAATGGAAAAGGTGTCCATTATTTTAGGGGCAAGCACCGACAGCATGCCATGGAAGTATCTTGTCTTGAGAGCCCTTCGTCCCCAGTATCGAAATTCGCTGTTTGGATTATCAATGCTGTTGCAATCAATGCCAAACGCCGTTGACATTATAACATCTGTGGCAAATCTAAAAGAATAGAATGCATCGAATCGATATATCGATTTCTCCAATCATGTTTCAAATTTGTTTCATCAAAATAGATTGAATTTAAATAAATTTTTATGATTTTTGTACCTTGCGAAAAGATCTTTGACGTCGATGAACTCGCGTTTCTCGGCTATTGGCTTCAGGTGCCGAGTTAATCTGTCACCACAATCCGTTATCGTAATAAACATCTTTTTCAACTTTCCCGAAGTGTAAGTCGGCGTGAGCTTAGCTCGTATATTTCGCCACTTTAATCCCGAAAGTTGAAAGAGTTGACCGGACAAAGGATCGATACGCGAGTTGCTCCAGAAACCTCGATCGTGAAAATTACTAAACTCCTTGGTCAAAATATTTTTTATTAAATCCGGATCGACTATAATGAGATTCGGCTTGAAAAATATGTACATGCCGAAGTAACGATTCTCCTTCTGTTCGGCGTATGCGTTCTGGAACACTTCACCTAAAATTTAATTTTTTTTTTTAATATTAAATCTTCCTCATACATCATACTACAATATTTTATTTTATACCCATCGACTTTTTTCCCCACAGGAAACTCCCGAAATTGCCGGCTGGGGCTGTTGGCTCTATATAAACGATTCCTTTCTTCCTCCAGTAATTGAACACAAAATATCGAATGTATATGTAGATCCCTGCTAAAACCACGAAAATCACTCCGAGAAGTTCGGTCACCAGCCATCCAGAAATAATCGTCATTCTTCTTTAGTTGATAATTCAAACGCAGCTACAGGTATCCGTAGGCACGATTTAATTTTATTCCTTGTCGAAAATCCTCACAATATAATATCACAGTAAGATTAGCACAATTATATTAAGAATACACTATCAATAACCCACATGTAACCAGTGATACAAGTCGACTGTTGGTGACTATGATGACTCGTTACCCCTCCACGTTGAACAATTTATACTCAACGTTGTGGAGTGGGCAGCTTGCGCGTAGATACTCGAATGATTCCTTCGTTGACACGAATGATTCCTAGTATTTGTACTATTTATAGAAATATCTATCGCGCAGTAGTCGCAGCGACTACTGGCAAAGTGAACACTTTATCTAGGAGATAATTGCGAATAAAATTTCACAATCAACCTCTCGCAAGATGGAACGGGAAGCTTTATGTTTTTCAATCAGATGTTAGAGTCGTTGAATTAAAATTAGAGACAAAAACCTTAATTTGTTTACTTGAAACAATTTACTATTATGATTCGACACAATCTATTTGACTTTATTAATTTTTTTCGTGCGGTACTTGCCGCAACTGAAGCAATAGATTTGTATCAACCAAAACATACATTTATTCAGAAAAATTTCACGAAATATTTATGTATTTATATCGTAGATGTGCTAAGTGCGCAGTATTAAAGATCAGGATCACTTAGATATTGAAGGGATGGAGTGAATATTGCGATTTCCAAAGACGAACGTATCACTGCGCAAACTGTTGCAAAACAATTCTTTTTTTTTTGTTAATGACTTGTCGAAAAGAATCTATAATCCAAAAAATGGTTTTATACATTCTCATAAGCAGCCGGAAATTATTTCTCCACCTTAATCGCTTGGAGTGTATTTAACCCTTGTAAATTGGTTGCACGAATAAATCATTTTTATCCGTGCAGGGTCTTCCTTTTTGTTGGTTTCTGGATATGATCCTTGAACTGAACTACATTTCGCATACTACATACTCGCTGCTACTTCTAGCTTTCGTCTATTGTGGAAAAGTAAATGAGACGCACTATCTCTCATTTATGATAATCGAATGAAAAAAATTAATTAGGAACGAGGAACGGCCGTTTTCCTGGTAATTTTCGGTTCTTCGTGTATGTTCCGAAAATCTTCTCGACGACAAATATTTCACCCAAATCGATCGTTACCCACAAGAATCGTTTTAAGCTGCTCAACCGACACAATTTCTAATTGCATTAAAAAAACATATTAAAACTATCCGAATAATTTATAACAAACGTGTGATTATTCTCTTTTTTATAGGAAAATATTCGATTTTAATATAGTTTTCTATCGTTTCGACGAACCGTTTTTTGTTTATCCTTGATAGTTCAGCTTTTTTTAAAACAGTTGAGAAAATCATTGACACCAATTTTCGATGAAAAAATGGCAGCGCGGACAGAGCGGCCAAGCGAATTTGCTAATTATACGCCTTCGGTACGCGGTACAATCGTTGAATTGCACTTGGCGGGACATCGACCGAACGAAATACGTGTTCTTATCGGTTGTAACATCAAGACGGTGCGGCTATGGATCGATCGTTACGAGAAAGGTGGTTACGATGCTCTCTGTGACCATCGCAAGAATAATAAACGACCTAAAAAGAAAACAACGGATCGAGACGTCCAGCTTTTGAAACATGTCCAAGAGCATCCCCGCACGATCGTTGCGGCGACTTTGGCACATTCCGAAGTACCGGTTTCAGTGAGAACTGCTCTACGCCGATTAAAGGAAGTCAGCATAACCGCTTATAAGCCATAAAAAGACCCCGTTGACGGAGAAACACCATCAGCGGTGCGAGTTTTCTAGCAAAGAATAACAATTTGAATCCGGAGGACCGGGCAGCGTTTATGTGGTCGAACCAAAAGGTTTTTATACGTTATTTTTGATCCTTAACATTAACAACGACAACAATAAGAGTAATTGCTCTAAAAGCGATGTAAAATACGCGATCTGTCTCACGTCGCCATGAGTGCAAGAGAGATATTAGCTGAAATGATCTATTGTGCTAAATATTTCTCTGGCACAATTAATATTTCGGGTAAAATGTAAAAGCATCGTTTGCTTTTATTCGAAAGTTCAAAGATGTATCGATAAATTACATTACAGTTTGTGTTACATTCGGAATGGACAATTGCCTTAACATATCTTTAACTCGATACGTGATGTAAAATGGAGCGCGCGCATTACAACCAGATACGGAGGCTGCATGCCAGCTGCTGGTGAAGCTGATGAAGCTTCATGAAGAATCTGATAATAGATGTACAACCCAGTGCAAAAAGCTTGGAAGGTTGCGTGTTAAAATGTGTTACCTTCCTGTACTCATTCGAAAGGTTCTCAAGTTTTTATTAATCACAATCGTAGCAATGTAAATAAAGAGAAATATTTTATCTACTACTGTTATTATTATAATGACACTCGGAATAAATTTCAAATACTTACCCAATTGCTTTTCAAATTTTCGATATCACAACGAGCGAACGGACGTATATTGTACGTGCCCAAATGTACCAATGTAATACACGCTTATTGCTTTCGATTTTTCTTCTTATCCATCCTAAATATATCGAATAGGTATAGAAATCTCATCGTAACTCAACGGTAACTTCTACTCCACTTCTAGACGTCAGCGGGAAAGTTTCTGGATTAAAATCCAGCGGAATGGGAGTGTTCGGTCCCAGTCTGACCCGATAATTCGAGAGCATACTGATAATACCGATTTTGATCTGAGCACAGCCAAATCTCATACCGATGCCGATTCTGGAACCTTCGGTAAATGACAAGTACGCGTATGGATGCCTCGAGGCTATGTTCTCCACGTTGAAACGTTCTGGGTCAAATTCATCGGGTTCTGGATAGATTGCCGGTTCTCTGTAGATACCGAGAACAGGAATAACTATGCCGATCTCTTTGCTCACACGAAGATTCATCGTCGACGATTCAATGTCCTCGGTTCAGACTCTATTCAGCGCAGACACAATGATGGATACTTTCTCAGAGTCTGGAAATGGATATTACAATATCCAAATTCTATTTATAGTGCCGATTGTCCTTCTTCTCTACTCGAGTTAAATAATCGAACCATAAACGATTCCTTCACACACCTATAACACGACTTTATGAAGATAAAACAGTGTCGATGTCCTTAATAACATTCTCCTGCATATCCTAATTGCAAGCCAATTCGTACATACAGTAGGTTAGGTACTAGAGGATGTTTCAAAACCAGCTATAAAAAATGTAAGCTTGTGCAACTCTCTCCAACGAATCTTACCACCAGTGGTGTCTGAAAAGTAAGACTATCGTATGGAATAATAAACATGATGAATATGATATCGGTGAACACACCGATAACAGTGGTGACGATATGTTGTCACAGTTATCTGTGTTTATATAATATTATATTGTCGCAGATGACACGTACGGTTAACAAATTATGTTTCGTTCCGTGAGAAATGTGATTGTTATAGATGAGTAATTGTGATGATCAACATTACTTTTCAATTAAATAAACAAGCCATGCATAAACAAAAAATAGTTTTTAATTATGACAATTTCATACCCGTTGCCATTAAATTTGTATGACACGTTAAGCATGTGATTAGTGTTTAATCATAAGTCTCAAACTAACTGGGAAATTTATAATTTAATATTACCTTGCAAAAAGATCTTTCAACTTGACGATCTCTCGATTCTGAGATTTTGGCTCGAAGTACCGAGTCAATTCGTCACCGCAATCGTGCCGAACATCTGTTTCATCTTACCGGAAATAAAAGTCGGTGAGAGCTTGGCTCGTAAATTTCGTCACTTCTTCAAATCACTTTCGTCACTCGATCAAATCGGGGTCGGTAATCACGAGATTCACCTTGTAAATTCTAAACATCACGAAACAACGATTGCTCTTTTGTTTGGCGTATGCATCGGCGAACAGTTCACTTGAAGTTTAATTATCGACGAATACAATCTCAAATTTCCTCAAATTTCCTCAATTTACTTTCCTTTATGAATCCGTATATTTAAAGACGTCTTTCCCATCACGATTCTTCTACGATTGCCGATAGGGGTTGTTGGCCCCAGGTAAGAAATTCCTTTTTTTCTTCTAGTAACGGTACAAAAAGAACCAGAAGTCGATATAGACCCCGGCCAAAATCACGAAAGCTGTGTAAAGAAGCTCGGTTAAATGCAATCCGGAAAAAAGTGATATTTTTATCTATAATTACTAAATGTAACACAATTAAACGAATATATTAATTTTATTGCTTTAGTGAGTTTTCAATATCATGGAGTAACATCGAGTATAGCAGGTGAACCATCACCGAAACTAAATTTCTTTGCACCAGCTGATTTCAATCGTTTTCCTTGAGCTGAACGCTAAGGTAATGGATGGGGACTTCGACGATACGAGTGCGAAATGACAGTGTATCATAAATTCTCTGTCAACTAATCCACATTATTTTGACGATCTAAAATCTGTTCCATAATTATCAACATTTTAGTATAATTTCAAGGCAATCTCAAATTTGCAAAAGGCAAATTTTTTAAATAAAGCGAAACGCCACAGGGAACAGATGTCAAACGTGTTTTTGAGCCATCGATACAAGCAAAATTCTTATCAATGGTAAAATAAAGATATATTCCATTAACTCGGGAAATATGACCGCTACTGTTAGCATCGCTGCAGCGACGTCATTATGCTTAGAGCATTTTACGTCCGACAATGAGTAGAATACGCGTGAGCCGTCAAAAATGTTGCCTGACATTACGGTATATATATCATTATCACTTGTCAGGCTCGATAAGTGACGATTAACCGTCTATCAATTGCCAATCCAAGTATCTATGAATAGCAGTTACATAGCGAAACCAAATAGCAACATGTCATTAGATAGTCATATGGATTTGTCATTAATATAATAAAGTTAGTCCGTTGCATGACAATGTTGCATTGAACGCTATAAGTATATACCTATTCGTTAATAACATCTTCTGTATCTTTAGAAACAAATTGTCAAGCTCATATTAAAGAGAGAAATCGAAAACATAATAACTCTACTGGATACAATGTTGCGCTATATATTACAATGAACCTGAGTACCGGAAGTGCCTTTTCAGAGAGACATTTAGTGGCACGGAAACAGTACAAAAGCACAAGGAAACGGTACGCCGTATTGAAATAACGAAACGATGCGCATCAGTTATCTTATGACATCAGAGCGTGTCGTGTTATCATATGCAATCAGGCTTTAGTCACGTTTGCGATATTTAACACTTTGACAACCACGCGTGTTCACAAAAAAATTTCTATCAGACCACGCGCGTGGTTGTTCCAAGCGCATTTCTAAGATTATAACTTGACAACATACAGCTAATGTAAACATACTGGGCCCATAAACCATATTTTTATAATAATTTTATAGTAATTTAAGAGAGACTTCGTATATCCTGTTGAATATACTTCCAAATACTTACTAAGATATTTAATAAGTTGTTAATATAAGCGTCACCCACATGAGGGTGACCCAGCCTGTTCAGAACTTCTACTGTCACCCGAATAAGGGTGACGCGGCAATTAAAGTGTTGTCCTTAAGGTACTCTCATGCCGCAGTGGCAAGGGTACAGATATGCGATGGTGCACGACGAACCACTCACCATATCAATTAAAACAATACACGACATCTAAAAAAAAAACTGAATAGTGAACCATTCGTAAATTTTTTTTGGCATATTCGTCTTATACTTCAATTATTTTTAGTCGTTTTTTACTATGATCACCGCATCATTACATTAATCGATGACTTGACCTTCGAGAGCAGCAACGAGGGACACCTACAAAAGTTTTTTTTTTCGCCACCCGGATCTAAACTTAGGAAAAGATCTCGATAGGAAGTTCAGAAAACAGCGTCAAGGGCTAGCACAACGTATTCAATCCGAGACGGTACCCTCACAGTTCCGACTAACGCATGAGGTTTAGTGAGAAACCATAAGTGCGTGCTGTAAGGGCACCATGAATGATTTTGATGGTTTCAGCGCCGGCACAGTGTCATCGCATTCACGTACACGACTCCACTGTGCCGGCATGACGTTTCGGTTATCGCAACACACTTTCCTTAAGTCGAGACGAAACATCCATACTTACATGAATCTGTTGCTTCTCTCTCGCTTCACCGTCAGAGTCATATACTAGTTCTATCTCTTTCGCACTCATGGGTACAGTACGAAATTTTTGCCTCCACTTAATGGGACGAATCAACTCGCCATCTATTTTACATCAGATTCTCCTATAACAGAAGTAACTATTATTAAATAACATTTATAGAAGAAACGTATCGCGTAGATTCCTAATCAGTTTCGTAATAGCTGAAGAAAATACTCCAAGAGGAATTCTATTAGTAATTTACTCTGTAACGACTGATACAACCCATCATCGATTCTGTGTACAGTGAAATCCAGTATCTGAATAATAAGTAAGCAGCCTCGACATCAGCTGCCCCAGGCAAAGAAGATAATAATACAGGTGCACGTGCATCATACGCGAGTACTCTTTGCCCCTTGACAGTTTGATAGCTATAACTGTCAACAATCAGTACACAAAAGTCCAAAGTCATTTCGTTGGAGCTATAGCAACGAGGAATCTAAAAATCGTCGTACAGACGATGCAGGAAGCTTAGGAATGTTGTGGATTAAAATTCGTTGCCTGTCTTTACTCGTTCGACGTAATTGTAACAATGTGAACGGTACGTACAAAATAAAGATTTATCAGCTAAAACAATTGTTAATGTCATGACAGTTATTAGTTGTCAGGATATATTTATACGAAAATATCACGTTAAATCTTTAATAATCTTCTTTAAAAAAAACTAAGGGATCTTCGCTCTCTCGTTTTTTTCTTTATTAACAATTTTTTTGTTTTCCTCGTATTTGTCATGATCATAATAATACTGTAAAATTTGTACGAATAACATTTTGTAATATTATTTTATTTATTCTAGTCTCAACGAGACTCGACGAGAAGTTCGATTCCACCTTTAGCGGTAAGTACGAGATTTCCAGGATCCAATTCCAGTGGAACCGGCGTGTTTGGTCCCAATCTGACTCGATATTTTGAAAGCATACTGATAATTCCGACTTTGGTTTGGGCATAGCCAAATCTCATACCGATACAGACTCTAGGACCTTCGCCAAAGGGCAAATATGTGTAAGGATGCCGGACGGCAATGTTTTCATCGTTGAAACGTTCAGGATCAAATTTGTTAGGATTTGGATAAATCTCCGGATCTCTGTGGATACCAAAAATCGGAATAACGATGTCGAGTCCTTTTTTCACGTGGTAATTCGTCGATTGAAGATCGATGTCTTTGGTGCACACGCGGTTGAGCAAAGGCAAAGGTGGATACATTCTGAGAGTTTCTACAAATGGAAACAATAAAAATGCGGCTTATTCTCAGTGATAATCGACTCGGTGTAAAGCATACAACTTTTAGGTGCGACCGATGATTTCAGGTTAACTTTTAACACACGCACCTGATACTACTTTGTGTAGATAAGTCATATCCAGAAGACTGTCGTAGGTTAAACCTCCGTGCTTTTTGAGAGAAGCATTGATGTCACTCACAACCTTATTCTGTATGTCCTCGTTGCGAGACAATTCGTAAAGACAGTAAGTGATGGTGGATGAAGTTGTTTCGAAGCCAGCCAAGAAGAAAACGAAAGCTTGAGCCGTTCCCTCCAATGTGGTGATCTTCCCATCCATCCCATCTGATATAAACGATGGAACCAGTTAAAATATAACGCAATAAAATTGTTGCATCGATTTTGTTTATAGAAAATGTATTTACCAGCAATGCTAGGCATGTCCTCGCCGTTCTCTCCATCCACGTAACCCCTCTTTATCAATTGCATTAACAAATTCATGAAGTCAGGTCTCGTGATGTTGTTTGCTTCTCTGTAATCCATGGTCTCTTTGAAAGCATTCAAAAAAAACTTGGCAACTCCTCTATCGGTGAATGGAATCGAGAAGAGATCCATCAATTTTGGGGCAAACATCATCAATGCGTTCCAGACAGGCATCGACTCGAATGTCTTTTTTCCCCAGTGTCGAAACTCGCTATTTGGATTGTTTATGCTGTTGCAATTTATGCCAAATGCCGTGGACATTATAACGTCAGTGCCGAATCTGAAGAAAGCATTATCATAATGTTACATGTCTTCATTAATTAAAATATATATCTTTTTTTTTAAAGAAGTCGTCTTTCCAGCGGATCGCTACAAGAAAAAAATTTTACTTTATTTTCTCTTTGATTTATATTCTCATGACAATCACTTCAATATGAATTTACTTTATCATGGTAAATAAAAACAGCTAAATGTCATTGAAGAACAGTTTACGGTTACTTTGTGCAAGTCGTAAAGTAAAACTAAGCGAGGGAGTTTCAATTAATTTTCTCTCCAATCGATCATCTTGGAATAGCTAAGGACTTACCTAGAGAAAAGATCTTTCATCTCGATGATCTCGCGTTTCTCAGCTTTAGGCTTCACATATTGAGTCAATTGTTCACCGCAGGCAACGACCGTGGTGAACATTTGTTTCATTTTTCCAGAAGTAAAAGTTGGTGTGAGCTTAACTCGTAAATTTCGCCATTTCGATCCCGAAAGCAAAAAGAGATGTCCTGACAACGGATCAACCTGCTCGTTGCAGTACAGTCCACGATCGTGAAAATGACTAAACTCCTTGGTGAGAGCGAATTTTATTAAATCTGGATCGGTTAATACGAGAATTGGTTTGTAGAATGCATACATTCCGAAATAACGATTGTTCTTCCGCTCGGCATATGCATCGGCGTACAGTTCACCTAAAATTTCATTGTTCATAAGTTGACGGAAGATATTTTTTTTTGTTACGATAGATTTTTCTTTTATTACGATCATCAAGGAAGGACTGAAATGATTTTTGAATATTTTTAACGGTGGATCGAAGTTTGACACAGATCTTCGCAAACATATTATCCACAATTTGTGTTGTCGCATTTTTCATCATATTAAATAAAGCACTGAAATAGAATCCAAAGTAAAATACGCTCAAGCAACACCGAATCAATACAACAAGATGTACCGCGCGAAAGGATTTATTAAATATTTTGTGACATTTTTTTTTGCTATACGATAATTTAATTTTACAAAAAATCCATTTGCTAAATTAAGTTTCATAATTTATTTAGGCAAAAACAACATTTGTTTTTTACTTATACGCTCAATATGCTTGTACGCTAATATGTTTGTGTATTTAAATCCGACTTCTTTAATCCTACCTATCGACGTCTTTCCTCTTACGACACTCGTGAGATTTCCCGTAGGAATTGTGGGTTCGAGATAAACGACACCCTTCTTCTTCCAGTAGTTGTAAAGAAAATATCTAAAGTAGATGTAACCACCAGCGAAGAGAACAAAAGCTGCCCCGAGAAGTTCGCCTAGCAGCCATGCGGAAATAACTGCCATCTTCGTAAATTCCTCAATGCACAATTAAATTATTTCCAAGTCGTTATATCCGCCATCAATTTGAACAAGACTCCGGCAACATCGAGAATCGTAAAAGAACTAGTAAATTGCGCTCACATCGTTTCAACTTTATGTACATTTCTGGCTGCGTGTCTCAGTTTAAGAGGGGCGACATATACTGCTCGCATAACTATTTTTCTTGTCACGTGATACCCCGCACAGAAGATGAGGAATAATTGACGGTGGATACGTGTATAATTATATGAATGTGCACAATACGCTGCAGCGATTGTTCACAATTCTTTCGCGATACAAATAAACCACAAAACCATTATATCATTAACCAAATATTGAATCTCAATGATATTATCTTCTAAGATTAATGATCTCCCCCATAGAAATAAAGTATACAGGATTTATAATGATATATAACGACATAAAGTTCTATATCCTTTATATATCATCCAGATGTATCTTAAAAACTATTTCTCAGATATATCTCAGATGTTTACGATACATTTTACCATAAAAAGTTCTATATCTCGTATATATCGTCTTTGCTTAACGTATGGTATTTTCTGTATGGGAAGGTGAACCGTCAGTGATCTTATTTCAAAATATGACTGTCTATTGTAGGGATGTAGGCGACAACAGTATTATACTGCGTACAACAAGCTTAAGGGAATCCCCTTAACCGGGTAGACAGGTGATGAGTCCGAAAGAGATCGTACAGCCTGGTAAGGGGCGATATACCATACGAGAATAATTTTATTGCAAATAACTGGGAGTGATATGGCTACATTGAATAATTTTTACAAACCAAGTGCATAATTGGCAGATTTTTTTTATCATGTTAATTCAGTGGGCCTACACTTTGTTGACATTGTCATAAAAAAAAAATTGTCTGAACATTTTTTCTAGATTTTGACGGAAAAAAATACACAATTTGCATATACGCCGTAGGAACACGTGTTAAAGGAGTCTCATAAGATACTAAAATGGTTAGTGTACGGTGTAAGTTAAAATTGGCAAATAATTCAAACGTATTTATGTCGTAGTTGAGAGTATGTGATACAAATTTTATATTATTCCTTACGGTTTTCTTTACCCGTGGTAAACCTCCTTAAATAGCAAGCGATCTAAACTCGTTTCTTCGGAAAAAAATATTGCAAAAACATAGAAACGCACAAAAACACAAAAGTGACTTGCATATGCGATTGACATGTGATATAAACGAACGATGAGTCGGTAAGTATTTCAGTTGTTAGAAGTGACAACGACTTGTGCAGCGTCGTGCAAATTAATTGTCGAACCTCGTTCGAGACAACTATAGAAACAAAAATACTCCAAATATTTATTTGCTACGAAAAATGCAGAAGTGATGAAATGCGAGTGAATGATTCAAGACGATGACGCTGATCGGCTTCAGATATTTCACTTCTGTATATACTTCAATACTTTTAACGGACTTTTTAACGGTAGATCATCGTCAGCATCTTCAATGATTTGCAACCTAAACCAATAAATTATCAATATTTATTCTATAAATTATGTTAATTGTTGAATTAATCAATTCATTTATTAATTGCTTCCTTATAGAGAATGCTTTCTTTTTGTCAAACTGTTTTTTCAACATTTCCATGTCAAGCTAATTAAAATGGTCTAAAACATCGAGAAACGTGATTTAGAAAAAATGTTTTAAAACACTCTCCCCCCCTGTTTTACATTTACATTTTCGTTTTACAGACTCTATAAGTCGCAATCGCTCGAGTAAAAAAAAATTATAAAAGAATTGTTCTGTTTGTTGAAGTTTAATAGAAATTTTAATCAAGATATTCAATGTCACGATCCCTCTAATTTCTTAAAATAATGAAAAAATGTTGTTTATTACAATTTTGCACATTGTCTCTTCATTCTTTTTTTTATGCATTCTTGTCACGAGACGAGAAAAGAAGAAATTGCGTCTCGGCACGCACGAGGTCAATTCCTACCGACTGACAATCGAATAAATAGAAAGCTTGAAAACTCCTGCATTATCAACTGCCGGTTGATATAAGCAACTCGTAATATTTTTTCTTTACTGTACGTCAATTCAGTAGAAAACTCGCCGTGGTGAAGCTAGCTTCACTTTACGGAACCACACGGGAAGCTATCACTTGAGCAAACCTTACATATTCACCCGACGAAAAGTGCATCGAGAATCTAACAAGACCACAAGTTGTCAGTCACGTATTCGCGTAACCCAGGGATCAATAAACTCCGAGGAAGGAAGATAAATTTTATTATCCAAATGATTTCCAAGCCAATTAGCGAATAGCGTTCGAGAGTTATCCGTTGTCTCAAAATTCGTTGTCTTTATCGTTTGCCGCCGGCTGCTCTTCTCTCGTGGTGTTGTACGTGCGCTTTGGACTCGGTTAGAGCGCAGTCGCGTTCAAGATGATGGGAAAGGGTTGTAAATTCTTGACGATTCTCGTATCAAGTGTGAGTGCGTGACGCCATTGATAATATTTCGTTACCGTCCATACATCCGTGGCTTGGCGACCAGTCGTCGACGGATGAACGTTCGCGGTATTTATCCGTAAACGTCAGAGCCACCAACAGTGCGATTAAACGAGTGAAAACTTTCTATCGACTCTTCTTATTTATTGTCAATCGTGAGAGCCCTTTGTGTCAGAGCTGGGCTTCTCGCGAACTTGACAAGACCGTGAAGAAATATAATCTCGAGTGTCTTGTTCAGCGCCAAGTTCCGCGAGGCCTTCTTGTGTGTATCTCGTGTGCGTTCCTCAAAATAATTATTCAATAATGATACGTTGGGGCTTTCAGTAACGCTACAGGGTCGAGTGATAAGTACAAGTGACACCTGTCAGAATATTATCTTTGTATAATAAGAGGATTGTTTGAAATAGTGTAGAAATATGAGCTCCGTTTGGAAAAGATTGCAACGTGTTAACAAGAGAGCTGCCAAGTTTCAGTTCACCGTTTCCTATCATGAGGTCACCCTCGAGACCACGTCAAAATGGTAAGTCGCTATTGCCAAATATAGCTTGGAAACTTTTTTAGATTATTGGCGTCGTGGAGGAAAGTTTTTTATGATAAAGCAACGTCTCTGTGCAACATATCGATAGAATAGCACTGGCTGATAGCGTTGAGATTTCTTTCTTTTGAAATAATGAAGGTCGAGGGTTATAGTCTCGCTGGAAAATTTTGCTTAAAATACTTTGAACTATTATGTGGATCGCCCGACTCTGAAAAGAATTTTTAGCAATGGCGATATCCTAACTGTTTATTGTGAAAATATTTAGCCCGAGAATTATACTCTCATCGGGTACTTAGCTCGATATGCTTTGGATACTTCTGTAGATCGTCGGACTCTGAGAAGAGCTTAAAGTTGACCGTATCGCTCGGTAACACGCCGATACAATTGCACCAGTCGACGCTGTTGCAGCTGTTTGTTTTAACAAAGTTTTAGATAGAGGTTTACGCTTCAACTGCGATCTTTTGCTTAAAAATACTTTGGATACTTTTGTGTATCGTAGGGCTATGAGAAAAGTTATTTTTGCCGACACCTTGCCTTTTAACTTGTCGATACAATTGCACGCGTTACTTCACTTTTATTTCTTTTGAAAAAATGTATCTCGAGGGTTATCTCGTCACTGGGTGATTCGCTTAAAATGCTTTGACACTTTTGTAAATGGTCGGACTCTAAGAAGTGTGTAACGATGCCCGTATCATTCTGTAACATGACGTTACAATTGCACTGGCCGCTGCTGTTGCGACTGTTTGTTTTGACAAATTTTAGCCCAGCAAGAAAAATTATTACCAATGACGCTTTGCCCTATAACTCGTCATTACATTTAAATGTGTCGCTTTGCATCAATTTACTTAAAAAAAATGAAGTCCGAATATTACAATTTTATTGAGTACTTTGCTTAATATGATTTGGAAATGTTTGTCATTCGTTAGACTCGTATAGAAGAATTTTTAGCAATAATACACAATCTCCTTATATCGACAGAATTCCTCCAGCTGATACTGTCATGGCAATTTCTTTAATTAGAAAATTGAATCCAAGGATTATACTTTGGCCGAGCACTAGTCGTTAAAATACTTTTGTGGATTGTTGGATCTTAGGAAGAATATTTAGCAATCAAATCATCAAAATTCTTTGTTTTTAAAAGATATAGTCCAAGGGTTATTTACCTACTTTACTCGATATGCTTTAGAACTCGTTGTGAATCATTGGACTCCAACGTTGTATCGATGACAACATTGTCCTGTAAATTGTCGATACAATTGCACAGATATCATGACGTTTAGATTCTTTTTAAAACACCGAGTCCCATTGTTTTACTTTTGCTAGACAGTTCGCTTAATATTTATTGGAAACTTTAATTAGTCGTTCAACCGGATGATAATTAATTTATATTGAGCAAAAATGATATCGCCCTGTAACTTTTGATACAATTACACGCAACATCGCATTACATCTGTTTGTTTTAAAAAAAAATTGGTTCCAAGGGTTATACGTTCACCGGGTACTTTGCTTGGTATTCAGGAAACCAAATAAATTAAGCGTCGTATGGACAAGACGCAGTCGTAGAGTCAGTTCGGATCCTCTGGAATGGGAACCCTGTCTCAGTGATCCACTTACGGGTATCATAAGCTGGCCGGTACCAGACAATCATTCGGTTTCCGTTACTCTCTTCAAAGATCCTAGAACCCACGAATTGGAGGACAAAGACTGGACTTTTGTTATCGAAGATGTAAGCCAATTCAAGTCTACTTTGAATCATTTATTTATTTAAAGAAAAGAATTGAATCGGCTAACAAAATAATCGTGCAAATAGGTATCCACAACAGGCAAGAGACGCCACGTGGCTGCAACGAATATCAACATGAAAAAATATGCAACTCTTGAGTCCAGTCAGCAACAGATCAAATTAGATCTTAAACCGACTTCTAAGAAGATTGTGAGGGCTGCACTGGAATGCACGCTGTCCTGTGTATTTTTGAGAGAAGGAAAAGCAACGTAAGATTAAAATAATGATTAATCTTATTTTCATTGAGAAAAATAACACTTTATAAGCTCAAGGAGCAATTTTTTATCTTTAAAATCAAATCAGGGACGAGGATATGCAGAGCATGGCTAGTTTGATGTCGGTAAACAACAATAGCGACATTGCACCGCTCGATGATTTTGATAACGAGGACATACCCGAGGATAACGAGGAATTGTTGATGAAAAATTTGGACGAAATTCTCGATATTTCTACGCAAATCGATTTAATGACGAGTAGCCTGACTGAAAGCGAGCTACCGAGTACACCGATAAGTGGTATGTTTCGTCGTAATATTTAATCGCACGTAGATACTTTGATTAAAAAATTTTTGATAATGAGCTAACTCTATTTCTCGTAGTTGCCAGTCTATCGAAAGATGATGCAACGCCGGTTAACGACATCGGTCAAAATATTCACGGGGTCAATGTCATCGATGTTACAGACACTCTGAAAGAAAAATCACCAACGATAAATAAAATAATCGACGAGAACGAGTACGTTTACAATATATCGTTCATTGGAACAGAAAGAAAAACATATTTACTCGATTTTACGAAATATATTTCTTTCATGAAGCAAAGTCTAATATTATAATGATTTTAAGACGATAATTCTTGTAAATTTTGATTTACCGATCTGAATTTTTGTAAACAAGTCGATAACCAAGGTTCTTTGTTATTAAATTTCTCTTGAATCGATAAATTAAAAAGTTATGAATGTTTTCGTTTTTTTTTCTTTTGACATTTTTATTTAAACCATTTGTGCTTGTCGTCATTTGCGCAATTTAGAAGATATCGAGCTACAACTTTGTACAAAATTGGATCTACAACCAAGAATATTTGACGTTGAGTTTGTCAAGAATCCATTTAGAGATTCAAATTTCATGTAATTTTTTAGCCATACTTAACATACTTTTTTATAGAAGTTTCTTTGGAAAATGTATAAATTAATAAAGAATCAATTAGCAAAGTTCTACTTTTCAGACTTATTTTAACCATTGCACAGTTTAATATATTTACAAAGTAATTAAACATAAAACTAAATCATTATCTGATTCGTTGATTAAAAATCTCCATCGTAAAAAATTTTTTGGAGTTGTAAATGATCCTAACGTTATAGGAAAGCTAACTGAGCTCGAGTCTGGTGAAAAGGATATTAAAGACAAATGATTATTGATACAAAATGTTTAAATGCTTAAATCGTTTGTCGCTTATTTTATCAATGAGTATACTAACCATTTAATAAGGAAAGAAAATACTTGAATCAATGCTTCGTTGTAAGAAACAAATATATTTCCTTAAATTGAATAATAATTTTCTTTAATATTGAATATCGATATCGTATTACAAATATTAAAATAATTCTAGTAAATATACCGAGCACAGCACAATGCGCTCAAAGTTGCAGCCTTTAGACTTAAAAAAGAGCGAGATGAGTGCCCCGAGACTGCGAGAAATAACACCGGGTCAGGATCTGTTGGAATGGTGCAAAGAAGTAACACAAAATTATCCTGGCGTTAAAGTAACAAATTTAACAACTTCTTGGAGAAACGGAATGGCGTTTTGCTCCATCGTTCATCACTTCCGGCCCGATCTCATGTACGTATGCTATACATAGTGTCGTCCTTGATGGCGGATGCATGCTTGCCGCCATTTCTTAGTTATACACGACGTATCCACCTTCGGTGATTCGACGTTGACCCGAAAGGGTAAAAAAAACCTAATAATAGTCTACATACGTAGTACGTTACGTGTAGACCGCCAGTTTCGTTGTCAACGAACGACTAGACTTGGCGTATTGCGATGTTATTAAAGAATCTTGGATATAGGCCAGTAATCTCATCCGAGCGCAAAATTCCGGTCAGCTGATAACATCTCGTTTGTCTTCTTTCTTATCTCAAACAATTGCGTTCTATTCAAATCGATATTTTAAAAAATCTGGGTCAACGTACATTTCTTATTATTTTCGAGCTCAAAATTTATTGAAAAGAAAAAAGAAATTCCCTGTAGCTGGTAGGCAAAAGGTTTGAACGATTGAAATATCTATTTACGATTATAAATATTTTTTTTTTTTGTTAGAGAATTAGATTCTTTACTGCCACACGACGTCAAAGGCAATTGCAAGAAAGCGTTTGACGCCGGTGAGGCCCTAGGTATACCGAGAGTCATAGAACCAGCGGATATGGATATTTTGACGGTCCCCGATAAACTAGCGGTAATGACATATTTGTATCAATTGAGGGCTCACTTCACCGGACACGAGTTAGAGGTAATAAAGTGGATCACCTGGGACTGACAGTCAGTCGCTCTATTCTGTAACGCGAGCTGAATAATTGAATTATAAATTGAACACGACGCTCGTGTGACGATAGGTTCACCAAATCGGTAAAACGACGGACGAGTCGTCGTACATGATCGGTAGATTCAATACGGACAATAATACGGACGTGAGCGTACAGTTATTCGGTCAGGAGATCATAAATTTACGGAAGAAGGAACAGGCCGAGCAACGTGGAAATAAAGTCGATAGCAATAGAAGGTGAATATAAAATTAAAAGAAAAAGTATCGCGTCGTCTTCCTCGCACTTGACGCTCCGTTACTTTTTAGATCGAATCCCTTCGATTACAAGAGGGAGGAGATGAGCATAGACACGTTGAAGAATAAATTACATCTCAGCCTGAATACGGATTATCACGATCACGATCAAAGCAGCAAGGACAAGTCACCGACCAGCGTCAAGGACGTCAAGGACATAATTCTCGCAAGTTCGAAAAGCATTCTCGGTAAAGTCTTGTCCCCGACGAAGGAGAAATACATGTCGAGAGAAAAGGTAAGCCATAAGCGAGGAGATTAACGACCGTGGAATATTTAAATGAACTTGTGCTGTCCCTTCACAGAGCAAATCACCACCGCGGCCGTTTCATGTGCAGCAGCGACCAATTTTAATGACCAGACGTCAACTGACCGATCCTTTTGGATCCGACGACGAGGAGGAAAATATTCAGGTCGTCGATGACAAGTGGTCTCAATCGATTTCCATTACCAAGTCGCCAACGTCGGTTCGAGAAGTTAGTACACACGAGACACCACAGATTCTTATCTCCTGTGTACTTGATTACTTTTTTATTTATTTATTTTTTTTTTATTGATCGTACCAACGACAGAATCGAGTCTTCCTTCATCGATTTCTCCGCTAAATAACTCGGCAATTTTTCTTCCACGAAATTCGTCGGTGTGAATCGACAATTCTCTCTTACAGGAATCTCCGTTTTCGAACGACCGTGGCAGCCGTGGTAGTTCCGAATGCCGTGGCATATCGCCGTCACACGAACCGCGCTCGCAACATGTAATTTTGTTTTCGTATACCTTTTGTTCATTTTTTTTTCTCTCTTCTTTCTCCTTTTCTTACAAGTTCTCCAAAGTCGTAAATTTTACCCGACGAATAGTTGCACTGAAATGCCTGCCTTTCCCCGTAGCCATTGGTCACTCGTCACGACGAGCTCAGAGAACGTGCGAGACAACTCCTCGAGCAGGCTAGAAGCCAATCCAAGACTCCTGGGCTTGCCTCGACTACTTCGAGCCCGCTAGAGGTACGAAGACCGTGCGGTAGCTTTAATATCGTATTAGATGCTGACCCCCAGGCTTTTAACTGTAATGTAATCGCATTAATTGCCTTGCCGCTTTGCATAGCAGCCGCCGAGCGATGACGATAGACAACAACAGCTGCGCGAAAGAGCTAGACGTTTGATTGCCGAAGCTAGAATGGGAGTCGTTACTGTTAACGCCAGTCAAATTGGCGATGATAACAGTACCGAAAGACGATCCATTGACGATCAGAACAATAGCCCGAGGAGAAGTCTCACTCCTTCGACTCCGGGAGATCGGCTTAGTACAAAGGTGAGAAATTCTCCGGTGGCGCTGACTGGGCTGACTATTTTAACGATCCCTCGCACTTCCAGTCCGAATACAATGGTAATGTTCTGGCGAACGCGTGTACATCGGATATCGACAAAAAGGCCGTTTCACCATTGTACTCGTATTCCAAAATTATGGAGAGAATTTCACCTGAAAAAACGAGTCCCGATAGACAACCGCAAACATTGCGCGGTGTAAGTTGTATAGAATATCTTTTTATTTTATTTTTATCGCAGTTCATGGTTGCTACGCATATGAAAAATTAAAGGATTCTCAATATTTCGTTCTGCAATTACGGGGAAAAAGTATATTGTAACTATAAATTTATTATTTATTAATTCGTATCTTTTATTGTCTATGAAGATAAATAATTTTGTAATTGTAAATTTAGTCGCCAGAGCGATACCGTATACGATATGGACCCCGTACGCTTAGGCTTAAGATGATGTGGACACACTTTTAACAATTACAATCGGTAAATGCAATTTACATCATAGCCTTTTGATATTTTTTGACAAACGTAAATTTAGTATTTACCTGGTCCGTCTACTCGGCGATGAAATCAAATTTACTTTTTCTCAAACATCAATAGTGTTTCGTTAGATTGAATTACAGTTTTTTATAGTGACCGGTCACGTGATTGACGGGGTGTGTCATATCTCGTTGAGGGATGGTAAAACTAGTTGATAACAAAACGTTTCTCGTACATTTTTTTTAACGATGCGTCTCAACTATTTAGAAATAAAATGAACTTTAGCTGATAGTCTTATGCGCTGCGCTTCAGCTAAAACTTGGCTTTCGTGTGTATTGACGCGATACCATTAAAAAATGTTCACGAGAAGGTTTGTTTCCGAGCGAATGATGTTTACGGAATTGCAAAGGAACTATAGAGTGCAAGAAAATCCAGAAAACTTGAGAAATTCAAGTCGAAAGAATACGTAGCGACCATGCAAACAACGAATCATTCGTGAAATATTGGTGTTTTTATTATTTTTCTTTGTACCATCCAGTTGGGCAAGGACATGACATCGTATATTCAAAACGAACTCGAGGCTCTTGAGAGAGAACAAAGCCAGATAGACGTTCAAGCGGGCAAGCTCGAGAAACAGTTGCGAGCGGCTATGGAAAGCGACAATGAGGAAGAGACCGAGAGACTAATGTCACTTTGGTTTACTTTAGTAAATAAGAAGAACGCTCTTTTGAGGCGGCAAATGCAATTAAATATACTGTGAGTACGCTACCACGATAACCCTTTTCGATAATCATCTTGCTTCCAACGAGATCCCGTAATTAAATTAATTATTCTTCTTTTGTAATTAATAGAGAAAAAGAGGACGACTTGGAGCGACGTTTTGAATTATTAAATCGCGAATTGAGAAGCATCCTGGCTGTTGAAGAATGGCAAAAAACTGCGGAACAAAAAGTACGAGAAAATCTATTGCTCGAGGAGCTGGTGTCTATCGTGAACAAGAGAGACGAATTGGTGCATCACCTTGATACCCAAGAGAGAGCGTAAGTTATTCAACGCTGAATCGAAGATTCGTCAGATATTGCAGGTTTCGCTATTGTGCAATAGTAATAATTAATTTTTATTTATTTGGCTTCAGGATCGAAGACGATGACGAGATCGAGCGCGATCTTTCGAGAGCCGGTTTAGCACAACGAAATAAAAACTGTGTCGTACAGTGAGGTCTCTGCGTGCTCTGCGAAGCGAACGAGCTACGCATCCGTGAGTTCGAGGTAAGCGCTTTAAATCAACGACCTATATATCATCAAGCGCGAACGCTTGTTCCTTTGTTCAACCGCCGAACGGAATGATGTAACGTGAGGTTAATGCGCGAGCGAGCGTAATTTCTCCTCGTTATTATACCAATAACTCAACGCGAGATAAATAAAAATACTTTTATTTCAGATATTATCCTATGCTACTGTGAAGTTGCCAAAGAACTAGGGGATAGCGTCATCGATGGGTGAAAACGTTGTCGAAAAAATTTGTAGATTTAAGATTTCGTTAGACGCAATTAATAATTTTTTAACAAATTTACGGAATTCGAATTATTTATTTATTTTTTTTTTTTTTTTTTTTTTTTTTTTTTTTTTTTTTTAAATATTTCTCATTCGTTAAAAATCACGGCGATCTGTTTTCTTATTTTTAAATGTTTATGATAATCGGCTGATATCTCCATTGTCAAGGGCTGTCCTCGCGTTGCCTATCGTTTATACTCAAACTCTGTGCCATACCGATCGCTTCGAGTGTTCCATAAGACATTTTTTCAAAGGTACTCAATCCTTTTTCTACCCCTCGAATCGACTTTCGTTTCAATGTATGACGATTAATCGTGAAAAGAAAAAAAGATTGCTAAATTAAGGACTAATAATAACTTAAATACGCCTATTGATACCTAACCAGCATACAAAGTACTCGCAAAGATCGTGATAAATGCTCTGTACTCGCCCTGAGATCCACCATATCCCGCTCACGCTCTCTTAGAATCCATTTTCATCATTGACACGCAGGTTTTACACACCGGCACATCGTAGAAATAATATCAAATATACCTCCAATAAGAATAATAATGAGTGTGCAACGTTGACTCTTCTAAAGCTTCGATACGCTGCGAGATACGAATGACTTTTAAATGTACAAATGTTTATCCGACGAGTGTACCGAGTGATCTATTTGACTCGTAAAAAAAAAAATAATAATCTCACTGAACATTCGATATCGCATCACGGCAATCGTTTATGTGCGTAAAAAAAAAAAAAAAAGAAATTGTACTATATGTCATGGTTGTACATATCGATTACCACGACCTCTCACTTTTCTCCTTCCACATATCGTCAATCTGCTTTTCCGTTGAATTTCTTTTCGTTAAACAATTTTTTTTAATAGTTGATCAGTGTTCGCAGAGTTGAAATTCGCAATAATTATTTTATAAAAAAAAAATAATAATAATAATACTTTAACCGTTATATTTCGTCCTCGTGACAATTGTGTTGTAAACTATGGTTGTACTTTCTTATCCGTCGCCGATGGTTAAACTATTTTTAATAATTATTATTATTAATCCTACCCCCAGTGCCTATATACTTTATTGAAATAATTTTAACGGCAGTGTAAATGGATCGTAACGATATCTACTACTTATAACTATGTGATTCACGCAAACGAAAGTACGATGAAACTTTTGATTGCGTGCGTGCGTGCGTGTGTGTGTGTGTGTACGTGAACGTGAACGTGTGTAATCCTAATGCCGAACTCTTACGAATCTGCTGGGCAAATTTTGTACTATACTTGCTTATGATAATGCAATTACAATTTATGACTTAAAAATTGTTTTTAGTTTTTAATAATCATCTTTATCTTTATATATATATATATGTATATAACATACATACATACATACATACATACATGGACACACACACATTATATATATATATATATAGATCTATTATGTTCGTAAATGTCAATAATAATTCTTGCCGATTATGGAATCATGTGAGAGTTTTGTTTCGTTTTATGGTTATTGATTACTCGATTAAACTAACTCTTATCACCGTTAAAACAGTGCAATAATGAATAAAGAAATCCTTTGGAAAACAAAAATAGTGAATTACTTTTGAAAAAATATATAAAACGACTCCTCTGTGATCCTTTAAAAAAATTATAAAAGAGTGAAACGAATGAAAAACTACGACGTGCCATTTCGACATGCGTTTTATTACGAATAAACATCTTACGTATGGCAGTGAGGCTATATTATATATACAAATGTTTCGTTAACAAAGCTCACTCATAAATAGTAAATACTTGGCGGACATTAGGTATTAGATGTCAAATTCGCAACAGCCAACAATATTATTACAAACACACATCCGAAGATATAATATCAATGATGCGGCGTGTGCGTTTAAATCCTTCGAACTGTCCATCTCTCGTACTGGTAACGGTAACTCGTATAAATGGTATTCCTCTGCGCGTACCATACAACATTAATAATTAATTCTAATATTTGGTTCCACAGAGAGCGTAAATTCGTGTTTTATGCTCGCGTCATCGTCTCTTTGGAATCCCATCTATAACGCTGCAATTCTCGCAACGACTACGCAATATCAACGACACGTATCTATTTTATAAATCACAGTTAACTGCGTAAGTAATATATAAAATCGCTTGTAGACTGTAGAAAATTCAACGCTGCGCCTACCCTCGAAGGCCACTAATTACATATAAATGTCTTTTCTTTTTTTTTTTCTTCTTTTTTCTACAATTTTTGAACATAATTCGAGGGAAATAATCCGGATTTTCCTTTGAGGCGCCCTTGCCACCATCCTCCTTCGTCTGAAAACAATCGCGTTTCTTATCGGATTACGTGAATCAAATATATATTTAAATAATTACGATATACTCACGTTCTTTAAGCAACTCTACGATTTCGCCTTCTTTAAGTTGCAGCTCGTCCAAATCTTGAGGGCTGTAGTCGTACAACACTTTGACTTTCGGCAAAGCCGGAGTCGGAGGTCTCTTCATAGGGATTGGCGCTTTCCCAATGGAATTGGATGTCACGTGGTCGTTCGTTCCGTTAGCTGCAGGTCCTGCCTGAAACTTGTTACCCGAAAGTCTTTTCGCTTCGCTTGGATATTCACCACCCCCGATAGGTGGTAATCTAAAAGCTGAGTGAATCATAGGCTGATTTGGAGGCGCTGGACCAGAGGGCGGAGGCGGAGCCCTTACCAAACCTACGCACAACACAGAAATATAATTTTTCTATCGTAAAGTCAAAGTGGCTGAAGTTCATTAAACAAAAGAAAGAAAATGAAAAAAAAAAAAGAAATATTAGTTTCAACCCTGAAGAAATTCTGAAACTTTCCAAATACTATTAACGATCGTGTGAACCGCCTTAAGGCACTGTTATCGGTTACAGAAGCTGTAATACAATTTACTCAGAGCACAGTTTAATATTTTAGACAAAAGCTAATTCGGTTTCACTTTGTATTCACTTTGACTCCGCAGTGAAAACGAATTTTTGCTTACTAACGTTTACCTCTTCATCATCTTAAGGCGAGGTGATGTTCCGCATCATCTTAAGATGGTATGAAAGATGTATGGGTACAAAAGATATAGTTCTTGCGATCCCGAATTTCTCCGTTGATCTTTTGGATAAAAAACTCGAGCGTCGACTGCAGAGAGAGCAACGTTCTCGGTTTTTGTTCGAGAGATCAATCGTGACAAAGAAATGCAGAGTACAGTTTTTGTTACCGACCGAGCAGTACCGGATCACCTCAAAGATACGGTAGACCAACATCGAGAGACGATTTTTTCCTCAACATGTTACATTCTAGTTTAATTACTTTATACATTAAAGAAAAAAAATTTTGTTTGTAACATCAACTTAATCACAAATTGATAAAATTTAAGTTGTTAATGAAAGACGTATCGACTTTATCGTAAAACTGTGGTAACGTTTCCTAGTGATCTCTAACTTGACAAGAGATTTTTCGGACAAGTTACAGCCAAAGTCGTGTAGTTTTCGTTAAAAAATTCATTAAAACAAAATTGTGGTAAGATAAATTGACGTTATAAGTTTCTTATATAAGTAAACAACTTGGATGTAAGTTAGCGGGCGCTGAATCGAGTCTTGATATCTACCGAACCCTCACATTCGTCAGTTTTTCTCGCTTATGAATTTTTGAAAGCCGACGCTTAGAAACAATATAATATTGTTAATCTGTCGTCCGTAACTCCAATGCCAGATTAACTAATAAATTATAACCGCTATCGGTAATCCATTAGCGTAATGCCAAATATTTTTTTAATCCTTCTTACCGCGCGGACCGCCTCCAGGATTCGTGAACATCCCCATCATTGGAACCCCTCCACTCTGAATTTTGTTCGGCTGCTTGTTCGTCACTTTTTTAGCCGTTTGTCGGTGCGCCTGTACAGGCAGAGCGTTTGGTCGATTCGGCGGTAAATTTGGCCGAGAGTTTTGTTGTTCCACGGTGTTTGTTACTTTCGAAGCGGCTTGAGGCTGTAGATTAGCTCGAGAGGGTGGAACGTCTGGTCTGATCGGAGCAACCGAATTATTCATAGGCATTACTTCCGATCTTTTTCCGTTGTACATCGCAGGTATAGGCGTTGAACGTACGGGTGCTGGTCTCGTAGGAAGACTTTGATCGGATCTTGAGACATTTCGATATCGCGATGAGGACGAGACGGTCGATCTGTTCGTGCTAGGTTCTGTAAAACGTTAAAAATTGCATTCATTAATTTTTTTTCCACTTACCGCAAGGCGCAAAATTGACGTGTAGTCATTGATTCTTACTCGATGTACTCGAGAGTCCCGGTCCGATACTGACGTTGAGGACCTTACCGCTTGGTTTCAGAATCTCTCGCTCCCCCGAATCCATCTGAAAGAACTTAACCTGCCTCGTGCCACCGCCACCCCATCCTTCCTTCTTCACTTTGAATTCCAAGCTAAAAGTATCAATAGCGTTCGAACAATCAAAACGATGGCACGCGGGCCTTCGAAGAAGAACAAACACAAGGGATTGCACGGAAATTGAATGCAAAACCGTAAAACCTACTTGTTGTTGAATCTAATGCTCAGTGAATGTCCCAATTCCTCGAGATACGCTTTGCTGAGCACCGAGAGGAATTCGGTCTTAAAAACAAGCTCCAGCAGACTCGCGTAATCCTCCCGCGTATGCACGATGACAAAGTTATCCTTGGAATCAAAAACGCGTGAATATATTATTTATGTTTGAGCGACAATGATGCAACGGAGATTTTTTTCAGAATCGTATCTGCTTGTCTCACGCGCGTCCCGCGACTCACCTGTAACGTACTCAACGAAACGTGACTGATCTGTTCGAACGGAAGTTTTCTCTTGATAACTTCGACGATTTTACCCTTCTCTGGACCTTTCTTCACCTGCTCGCGTCCAATGAGGAACAGATACTTGCCCGTGAGGACGAGATCTCTCCTGCACATCTGGATCAGCCGTGAAAGAAAGGAGAATGTGAACGAAATAGCGGCAAAGAGTATAACCGCTGTGCGAACATCCAGTGGTGTAGCACAATTGAATTTCTTACGAGCACTACTGAAAACAACGCCATTTGTGTGTCCGATACACGCCCGACGACTCTCCCGTAACAAGAAAAAGGCAAAAACTGTGCTACACTACTGCGCGATTGATGTTTCACGATAGAAGAAATGTTTCCGGTTACCGACCTTAAACCGCCTGTCGTACTTTTTCACGACTTCGGCGAAAAAGACCTTTTCTCTTCTTCCCACCAGGTTCGTAGTTTGCGAACGACAGTCCATACCGATATAGTCGCCCACGAAGTTTCTATTGAGACTAGCGCGTCTTCTCTGCTTATGACCGTAGAGCAAATCGGCCGCGGCTTCTTTCTGCTTCTCCTGACGCTTCCGGGCGAAGTATTTCTTGAAAGCTTTCTGCATCACCCTCGCGTACACGTTGTACTTTCTATCCCTTGCCTCCTCGAGCATGAAAAGCTGTGGAAAGTTTAATTGAATAAGAAACAAAAAATTCTTTTAGGATTCGCCATCAATTATCTGTCTCGATTGCGGCGAGCTATGAAGGTTTACCCTTTTTCATTGCTACGCGGGAATTATCGAACGGCCCGTTCTAAGTTCATTCCGTGCTTGGCATTGAGGATAATTTAGTCGACTGTGCAATCTGACCGAAGAGCGAGTATACGGACGATCGGGCACCGCCTACGAGACTTTAATCGTCCGACTACTTCGCTCTCTTAGTTATTGCAACATTTGTGGAACTGGAGCGGGAGCGGGCGCTCGCCAGTCTCCTCCGTTAAACTTGTACGCTGTTATTCAACAAGAATATATGTACGGAGAATTGCTTGCGGTCAGAGATAACCAGAGCGCAGCTTGTCTAGCTATTCGTCGCGGATCCCCGCTGGATTCACCGTAAAGCAGTTGACGCTCGTTGCTCCGTGACTACGAGGACTTGTCAACCGACTTGCGAAATTAACTAATATTCCGAGCTCAACGAACCTCCTAGACTATGAAAATCTTACGAGAAAGAAATTTGTATTCGTCGTTGTTTCTACTTCTTTTTTTACACATCGGTCGTCTCAAACCGGACACTTTTGTTCCCGAAAAGATCTGTTTATCGCAATCGAAAAAACATTTTATCTTACAGCAAAAACATTCGCTAAAACAAAATAGTAGCCGCTCTTAGCTCAAAGACTTCCTTATCTGAAGCACTCAGAGATAATCAATATTTCCACGTTAATTAATCTACGTTTTGTTTAATCAAAAAAAGAAATTAATTAGCTGCGAGAAAATATAATATTTCCAACAAACGAATTTGTCTTAAATCGTGTTTTATTCGGTTATTAAAACTGTATTAAAAATCCCATGCGATCGATTGTTCGTAACGATTTTACGATCATGTAAAAAAAAATTACAGATCCGAATATAAAGAATTATAGATGAAGTTATGTTATTTTTTTTTTTTTACAAAATTATTTACAATTGAAAAAAAAACTTCCATATTTTTTTAAACAGTAATTTAGAAATTTTTCTTAACGATAGAAAGACTGTTAAGAACAATCGAAGGTCAGAGATATTTTTTACAATTTTCGTTTGACGATGAAAAAAATATAAATTCTTTTTTTTTTGTAATGAAATCGGTGGAGGCTTCACGATCTTTAAAACGCTTAACGGTGAACATAATTTGTTTGATAAGACGACACTCACACTTTCAGGCGCTTTGATGAAGAGCTTCGTCCTCCCGAGCTGATACTGCGTTCTATCGATGTGCAGACTCGCGAGAATCCACTCGACGCCCTGTTTTTCATTGCCCATCCACGCTGGCCAAGTTTCTCTCGTGAGAATCGCGTATCTGTGAAGAAACTTGGCGAATGGTCGCCTGTAGGCAAATCCAGCCCTTCGGACTCTGATGTTTTCCTTCAATCCAAGATATTCCACCTGATGCTTTACTCTCAGCGAATCCCAATCCCTCGGTTTCTTCGTCTCGTTCGGTTTTATGCATCGAATGTAATGAGGCGTACACTTCATCAATTGACCAACAAGACGACTCGCCTGACTGCGAATCTTGCTGCCGGCGGTGGTCGGTCGAGATTTCAGTGTCTTGGTCTTTGCTGCGTCTTTTTCCGGGGGATAGAGCAAACGCACCAGGGAACTGTTCGAGCGAGCGAAAGAAAAATAAATAAATCCACCGGTTAAAATGTGTAATTTGAAGAATGTGCCATAAATTTCAAAGTGAAACGTTAAAGCTTACTTAGAACTCGTTTGCATGAGCTCAATAAGATCGAGAAAGAGAACGTCTCGATTTTTGTCGCAGAATCCTTCGACCGAATAAGAAACAACCCCAGCATAATGATGAATCGCGAAGCCATCGCTCGTTCCTTGAAAGTGAGCATGATTGTTCGCCGCTCCGTTCAATTTCTGCAAAATAACGTTGTATCGTGTTGTTAGAACTCGCTCGTTTTTACAATTTACCGTTCAACTTTACGCGTCAATAATTATTTGGAGCATCGCACGATTGATCATGACCAGCGACCTGCGTATAACATTTACCCATCAAGTTTTAATATTTAACTAACTACCGTTACAGTTAACTACAGATAGAAAAATCATTTATTTCATTTAAATCAATTTATATCCAAGTAATAAAATATATTTTGATGCCGGGGACAGTGGTAGACATGCGGTTCGCGTGCGGTTCCGGCGATCCCCGAAGTTAAGTACCATTTCGTGCTACCATTACTCGGGTAGGTGACTGCTTCGTTATGCACTGACCGAAGCATTGAATCATAAAGCGTAAAGTCCAGAGATAAATCGAAATCCTGGGGGAATTATACAAATTGTAAAAACAATTTCGTATTTGAAAAGTACCGGTAGGACATGAATTTAACGGAGAAAACGTGGAAGACACGAGCAACAATGAAGTGCGAGAATGTTGGAAAAGGAGGAATCACGAGGTATAGCGACAGCAAGTGTAGTTTCTCTCAATGAGAGAAAAAAAATGTAAGGCATAAGCTGCGAATGCAATGTAAAGCAAAAGCATTTACAAGCGTAAACAGAGTGTCCGGAAAAAAATACAAGGGCATTTGGCAGCAGAGCGAATCGACGTTCCGCACAAAACCTTTTAGAACGGTTAAAGAAATAACCCGGATGTGGGTCTGTGTAACTACGCGAGTGAATTTGCGAGATTAACGTGGGAAATTATGCAGCTAAAGGACGTAACATAGGACTAATGGACTAATTTGAGAACAACAAGGAACGTATAAAAGGGCAATGATGTATTATTGTCAAAAATAACGTAACCTAGCTTCAAAAGGATCGCGATGCAAGGACTCGACAGATTATACTTGGAACGTTAAACGTTTTGGAATATTTGAAAAAATTAAAATAAATATATAAAAATTGAACAAAGAATATTCCAATAATGTTATCTTGTTATATTATTGTTATTATTTCTATAAGTAGTATGAAGTGTTTGAATTCGTCTCTGTAATTTATGTGGATTCGTCGAGTACGTACCTTCTGTAAATTGGAATCAGCGCCCGTGCTTCCTCCGTGAAGAGTAGCGCAAACATCATCGAGTACGAGAAAGAGACCAGGAGGTCTTTTGCCTTCCAGAAGCTCGACTACGATGGCGTTATTGAAATAGTCTATCGGTGTCCACCGGATGTTCTCGGCGACGTACTCTTCCTGCAAAAGAAAAGTACAGTGAAAGGTCTCTCTTTGATTATTTCCCAGAGCCGACGGTAGCAGTGTTTGAAATAATGGGAACATTGCGCGGGAGTCCCCGTCTTATGAGGTCTCGAAATAATTTTAGACGCCTGAGGAATTGTTTCATCTTATCGAAGTCAATGAGTCGCTATGAACCGAGTCACGATCCTTTATCGCTCATATTTCTCGCCCTCTCTCTCTCTTTCTCTCTCTCTCTCTCTCTCTCTCTCTCTCTCTGTTCCTCTCTCTTTTGCAGACGACAATAGATAGATCGTCGATCGATTGGTCCTATACAACAAACTCGTCCGTGGTTCCGCTCCGAATATATCTGCGCCAGATTACGCCCGAACGAATCAAGACGATCGGAGACGGTATTGGAGTGACTGAAATACCTCCACGATATGAGAAGCAAGAGAGTGGGGACTCGACCGCGGAACCGACAAAACCAGTCAAAAGTCTCAAGGCTCCGCAAAGATGCAAGAGAGAAGAAATGTGATCCGAAAGGTCTCGTGCTTCTGGTGGCGAGTCACGAGAAGGCGTAAAAGGCACAACAAGAGGACTCCGGGGGGCCTCTTTTAACGCTGTCTAGTTGTGCCCGTTTGGACAGCCTGAAAAGTGGCGCAACATTATTATTATCTCTCGCTTTGGGACGAAGGAAGGTTCTACATTATGATAGGTAGACTAAAACCGATAGCTGCGCCGGTAGTTTTCATACAGCTCGACTGTTTTGCCTCCAAAGTTAACCATGTTGACGACCGCAGAACTTCTATGATACGACGAGTGTGAGAAACAAGAATGAGAATAAGAAGAAGACGCTTTTCGCACTGCAGTGTCCACGACCCAATTTTAATGTCCACCAGGAATGTCACGGTACGCGAACCTCGCTATGGAAATATAAAAATTGTGAAAGACACGGAGATACAAACAGCGGGGCCAAAAAAAGGAGGGAAACACTCTTTGTCAGACTTTTCTTCCTCATCTTCAATTGCTTTTGTTCCATTGTGACAAGAACCGGAGAACCAGTCTCCAGAACCACCGACCGCAGTCTATTCACAGGAACTTGCCGCGAGGTGGATGTCCCAGTCGCGCAGTAAAAAAATTATCGTTGGCTATAATTGCGACGATAGATTCGACTTGAAAGCCTTTTTTTTTTTTTGTCATATTTGAGAATATTCTTCGAGGATACAAAAAGGACCACATGGAATTCATACTGACAAAATTATTACTATTTACCGCACGACGTGCCGTCTGTATATTAATTTAATATTACTTTATGTTTGTTTAGCAGTTACTTTCGAATGCGCCAAATGATTTTAATGATAATTAAAAGGTTTCTGCTTTAATACTTATTTGAAGATTACAGATCTACCGACAAGATTGTCAAATCTACACCAGTCAGTACCTTTTAGTTACTTAAATGTGGATTAAAAATTGTGAAATAACAACAAGTAATGTCCAATATCAGTTAAAATTGTTACATTAGGAATCTCGCGTTTGGCGATTTATGAATACAATGTCAACATTGGAAAATACACGACTACCGATTCGACTTTATTAATCAAACAACATTAACGCGATTCAAAATATGTTAATCCCATTTGCAAGTGAAAATTTACCAAGATCTAAATACTCCCACGAACTATCGGTTAATTATTGAAATTGAGTAATTGCGTCGATCCTTCGTTTTATATTCATTAAGCTATCTTCCTAAAAACAATTTAAACTCCCGATCAATTGAAAAATCTTATTATTGACACAACTGTATACATACTTGGAATAGAATATTCTTATTTAGGATTGATCATCGGTAAGAACGAGAGGTGCGTGTCGGTCAATCGGCACAAGGCCAAAGCGTTCGTTATTCCAGTTCACATACAGATGAGAGCCAAGGAAATATGAGTAGCGATGCAAGTAGTAACGCCCCATAACTACAAATCACAGCAAAGCGGGCGAAGGCTGCAAAGACCACGAGTAATCTGCTCTCTTTCTATATAATATTTTATGCTAGCGAAATATTGCTAAGTACTCGTAATAGTTTAATATACTCGGTCTCGTTATCGCGATGACGTTTCGTCTGTCTGAACGCGAATGGGCTTCCTGCAATTTTACCAAAAGAATAAGTAACGAGAGAGCTAGCATAACCGTTAGTCGAATAGCCTCTGACTCGAGGACAATTAAATCCGCTAACGAGTAACGAAGTCTCGTTGCCTCGTTGCGAATTTACCGTCCCGAATCATACCAAAACCGTCTTCGTAGCCTATAATGCTACAAATTGCAATTTGTCATTTCAATTCCAACGTGTTATTTCAATTAAATTAAATAGACATTATGACATTAAATTTATTTTCGTTCAAGTATCGCACAATTTGACCATTTACGATATAATAATAATAATGATACGTTACAGTTAAACTCGTTGACTCTTACACAATTGGCTCTATATTGATATTTATATTATAATTAATATTTGTGTTATTACATAAAGAACTATTTAATTCGATAACCAAATATTAGCAGCGATTACAAAATTTATTTGAAAAATTTTCCACAAAATTCAAAAGTTCATAAAATGCCAATCGGTGCATAAATTTTGACGAAAATTATACCGAAGAAGGGGACATTTGTGCTTTATCCGAAGATCAAATTTCAGTTTAGTCGAACGAATGAAAAATCAGAATCGTGAGTCAAGATCTAACATCTCAACAGAATATTCTGTTGAAAATAAAATGATAAACGATTGAATATTAATAATAAATGATTTATGGATTGTCACAAACTCCTTGTATGGACATGCACGGTTTTAAGTATGCGGCAGGTGTATATTTGCAGTCGAGTTGAGACGAGAAACCTAATGAAAGGGACGCGAGAGAGGCTCATGCTGCGTCACGCGCTATACTAATTGGATCTTTGAGATACGGTGGGCCAAGATGATCCGAGAAGCCACGAAGCATGCGTGAGAAAAAGTTGTTATTGTTGCGACAAGTCAAGACTTAAATAGACAAAAAAGACGATGGCTCGTGATAAAAAAAACAACAAACCTCGAGATTCTGGGTTAATGTCGGTCGTGCGAAGAGCTCGCCACCCATTTTCGTATCATTGAATAGCTACTACCACCGGTGCGTTCGACTCTCTACTCGCATTACATTTTTTTTTTTTGCTGGTGGGTTCACGTGACACTTACGCAGCCTTTTGTGATGATATTTCGAGAATATCATGGTAGATAGCGAATGCAAAGGACCGTTAATACCCCGTTAAGTCTCCTGGTGCACCTTGACCCTGGTTATATATCCACAAGTTGCGATCACCTTGTGTCAAACTCGTATCTCACACTTATGTCACTATGTAAATAATAAAAGTCGTGAATTCCTAAATCGTCACGGTTGATTTGGCAGATTCGACCAACCGTGGGAAACACATTCATTTAACAAAGCGAATTGCATCCGGTACGACGCTTTCGTACAATCATCCTCTATTCGTTTAAAGTACATTGTTGTATCTGACTGATTTATTTTATTTTATTTTTCTTTGAAATAGCCAGAAGCGATAGCAGGAAATTAACTTTTGTTTCGACCCGTCGACTATATATACGTCCTTCGATAAACATTTATTATATAACGTTAAAGAAAATAGCTCACTCGTATGTTCCTAATTATAAACAAGAGTCGATGCATCGTTTGATCGGCAGGAAATGAATCTTTATAAGAATAAAAACGAGAGTGAAATTAAGGCGATAATTAAAAAAACAAGTCGTGAAAAGAAAACCAATCTAGATGAGGCTCTCGATTTTCAAGCTCGTGATCGTCTCGGTGAAACCTTGGTCAGGGTGACCGATCCTGCTACTGGATGACGATAGTAATTGAGTTGACGATAATTGCTAGTCGCTTTTTAAAACAGAGTTTTACACTACGCTCACTGTGCGTATACGATACATAGTAAAAGAATAGGGATATATGGAGCGGTTAGAAAGTTTTCTTCGAGCCCCTCGCGATAATTCTGCGATACCTGCACGTATTAAACTCGACTGTGTTCCACACGGCGTTCGATATCGCTTTCATCGTGTGAGGTAATTCTAAATTCATTTGATGACGTCCGTTAGAAACAAAATCTGGTTGACTCGTGGCTCGTATAATCAAATATTTATTCCTCTTTCTCCATTATTATTTATTCGTGCAGCAAGCATTGCAAAAATAAAAGATGGCTTCGTATGAAATATACGAATTTGTGAGAAAATTACAAGTTTTATCGCAACGTCGGAATCAAATTCCCGAAGCATCAAAGAGGTTTTGCGCTGACAACGTAAAATCTTGTTTTTCGTTGGTTATGACGACAATACGAACAAGAACAATTCATTCAATTTTTTGCATCGTCAAAGTAACGATACATTAAGATCGTTGGATAAAACTTCTTCAAGGATAAAGTAATTTTGACATTTCTGTTAGGAAATACGTGTGTGCACTCGCAAAATTTTTTGTTAAATTATATAAAATTGTTGATTTATACTTCAGACTGACGATCAGTCGGATATTTAAACAGGCAAAGTTACAGAAGGCTTTTTCATAGACGAAAGCAAAGTGAGCCCGAGGCTAACGCTTGGTTACATTATCCAAACGAGAGAAGGAAACTGTCTGGTCCGCGGTTGAGAGCAGATCGTAGAGGAGAACCCGTGCGGTACGGACAATCTACACATCGTGAGTATTACATTGGTGGTGGGAGTCTCGGCAAGTACAGATGGATACCTCCTACTTCACTTGGCTATTTCATTACCTTCACTCAATCCGTGCGCACAGAGCGCGGTGCATACGGAGCGTGGTTCACGATCTCAAACACCGAACCGCGGGGAATCATTGAACGCCTCGTTCGCGATCCTTTCGCGATATTTCTCACTCGATCGCGATCGATAAGGATACGAGGACTATCCGGCATCGTCGGACAGACAGATATTTATGGACAGCGCGAATCGTTTCATAAAACGTTTTAGAGTATACAGTGAAATTTTCAATTAAAATCAGTTTTTATTTATCTTTCACTTTTCAACTAATTCTTGGTCAATTTTTTTTTTTTTTTCTAAATCAAGTGTTAAACGTGACTTGTGCATCAAAAGAAAGAAAAGTCAAAGGATACACAAGCTTCCGCCGGACACCGGATCCATAGGACACACTCGAGACACTTTCTTTAAAAAAAAAAAATAAATTAATAAAAGACAAAAATCTTCAGGTACGTAAAAAAAAAAAATTGTCATTCTCGTTACATCGTCATGTGCCTTATACACACGTGTCAGAGATCAGAGTCATAAATTGCACGGTAATATAAGCATCTAATAACCATGACAATGCCAAGAATTGTATGAACGTGTGTATACGGTATACGCACGTGCATTCGTTTATTCTCTTCGAGAGAGTGTACTGTATAACTCCGTAAAAAAGCAAAACGATATCGAGGATATATAATTTATATACATTATTATATATAACGTAAATATATTTTATATCCTCCTATATACTATATAATCCGCCGGATATATCTTAAAAATGTATCCTTAGATATATAGAATGTACCTGATATATAAATATTTCAAGATATGTTCAGTTTCAATATAAAGTAATGATCGAGTCGCTGCAACAAGAGATTTTTGCAATGATCGCGTAAATTGCCCGATGCTTCCTGAGTAAATATTGAAAGATATATAATAAATAATTGTGCGAGAAAAAGTTTTATATCTCGTAGTCATAAGTACATTGACATGTACTCGATTTTTATCCATACGCGTAATTAGGCTCGCGTCAATAACGGAATGTTTTTCATTCGTATTTTCTTCGACATCGGTGTACGCACATGTTTCATATTTGTTTTCACAAGTGCATCGCGAATTTCAGATATTCGCAACGTGTGCAATTTTTATGTAGAAACAATTGCTAAAGACGGTGACACGCGGAATAATTAAATAATAATTTAAGGCGCTACAGTAAATATTGCTCGTATTTGGGTAATTGTTTGGTAGTGTTAAATTAACACTGCTTGTAGATATATTCCGGTGTGAAAAGTCTTTCTTAATCACAACGTCGGTAGAAATGACAAACGTACACAAAGAAAAATATTGACTGTGTCAAAATCTTTACTTTATAAAAATGGACTGTGCACTCACAACGATTGACCAATAAAATATATGTTTCACATGCTTACGTGCTAGTTACGCGCATGACATATCATTAGCAAGATATAGACGTGTTAATATTATTAAAATGAACCTGTAAGATATTCTAATTCCACATGCGTGGTTTCGTGAACGCGTTTTTAAAAATATCAATGTCATTCCAGTAATTTTTAATGACAAATTAAAAAACTAAATTCCTGCGTTTGCATCGCGGCGGGCACAATTGATGAGAATTTTGGTAAAATTTAATGGAAATTCGTGGAATTATTAGCAAATTCTTTTTCTCATTGCAACGTCTTCGTCCAAACAAAAAAAAAAGTAATTTTGTGAATATATTGCAGCCTGAAAAGTCATTTTTAATCTCAACATTAGTAAAAATGTCAAACGTACACAAAGAAAAGGTCTTGGTTGTTTCACTCATGAAACTAACGGTGTACCACTAAAAATGATTGGGATACCAATAAAATTTATATTTCACATGCTGACGTGCATGTCGCATGAGATACCATGAACAAGATATGGACGTGTGATAATTATTTAAATAAACCTGTGAGATTTTCTTATTCCACGTGCATACTTCCGTGTATTCGCTTTTAAAAATGTCAATGTCATTCCAATAATTTTTAACGACAAGTTGAAAAACTACATTTCTGTGTTCGCATCATGGGGGGCACAATTAAATACATTTTGTGCAAAATATAATGGAAATCGGTTGAATGATCGGTAAATTCTTTTTCTCGATACAACATCTTGGTCCCAGTATTTAAAAAAAAAATCGTTTTGTGGATATATTGCCGTGAGAAAAATCATTTTTAATGTCAACATCAGTCAAGATTACAAATGTACACAAAGCTTGGCTTGGGCTTGGGTTTGGTTCTTTTCAGTCATAAAAATCACTGCGTAAAACACCCAAAATGACTGGTATAACAAAAAAAAATTTACACTTTACATGCTTACGTGCATGTTGCATGACATATCATTAGCAAGATATGGACGTGTGAATATTATTGAAAAAAACCTGTGAGATTTTCTAATTTCACATACGTAGTTTCGTGTACACGGTTTTAAAAGTTTCACTGTCATTCCAGTAATTTTAAACAAAAAATTGAAAAATAAAATCCTGTCTTTGGATCGCGAGAGGCACAATTGATAAAAATTTCTGTACAATGTAATGAAAATTGGTTGAATTATCAGTAATTTCTTTTTCTCGGTGCAACGATTTTGTGGAAACATAAGAAAAAAAAATGGTTGTCATGTAAAACAGTAATTTTTACGACATGAGAAAACCCTTTTATCAATCAGAATTCTCTTGTAATTATAAGAATTTTTATTTCTTATGAAATGAACTTTTGTTTTACCTCAAGATTTATTTTTTAAGTGAACTAAAAATATAGATTTCATGCAATATACCCACAATGTGGTCAGGAAAATATGTTGTAACGTATATACATTCGCCTCGTGCAAGATCTACGCGCTCGTAGCTTGTACATGCAGACATTGGAGACGAAATTAAAACGTCCAGTCGGACTGGAGAGCGCATTTAATTAACCCTTCTAATTGCACTCTCCGGATACTTTATACGAAGAATGTATTTGTTTGTTGGTCCTCGGTGGCAAAGCTTCTTCACCGGAGATGACAGTTATTCTTTGCTGTAATATCTATGACTGTGACAGAACGATACAAGAGTCTGACAGCTCGGGAAAGTCGTCGATGATGTAGGATAATTATTGCCAATTTGCCAATTCAGTACCAAGACCTTAACGTGCTGTTCAAAGCGATTGCAATAAGCGAGCATTGTATTGCTCGTTGGATGTTTAAAAGATATTAAGAACAAATTATTTTCTTTAAATAGAATGTTACAAATTCTAATCGTATCACAGATTGTGTATCGACAATTTACAGAATAAGTTTTTAAAAAAAATAAATCATAAGCAAAATATGATGAAATCGGAAGCGAAGATAAATTTTTTCTTTTGAATAAATGATTTACTTCAAAAATGCTGTACACGACACAATGTCCCGGTCTTATGTTGACTCAAATATCATCAGAAAAGATCGGATTAAAGTCTTGATTGGCTCATCAATCTCTCGATTAACCAATTACCGAACCACGAGTCGATAATCGTACCTCTCGCCTTAAATCGTCCAATTATGGCTTGAACGTAACAACGATCGAGAATTGCCAATAGTGTTTTAATAAATTAATTGGAAGCTGAAATAACAGAGCACGGTACAGCAATCGATAGTGTTTATAAGTACGCTATGATGTATCGAAACACGAAGTTAATTCATTTAGTTTATCAATAAACACGTAGTAACTCGACAATACATTTTCTTCGTTTATTGTCACGAGTGTGTTGATCGATACAGTTTATATGATAATTGGCATTAAAGTTTAAGCTTGCGAAAATTTTGCCTACCTAGGTCATAAAAATAATTTACAGTTGATAAAAAGATATTCTAACGAATGACGTTAAAATTATAATGCGATTTAATGCACAGTTTTTACGTTAATTACGAACAAAGTTTAACTTTTGTTCTCTAGTGTCTCTCCCTCACTCTCATCGATTCCTCCTGTACCTGATAGCATAAACCCACTTTGTTAAAATGATTAACGTAAATCTAAGGTTATTCTTGCACCTTAAACACATTCTGTTGCGATGAAATATATTACAATATAAGATTTTATAATCGTGATGTTGGAAAAGTACATCGTTTATCATTTTTTATAAAAAAATTTCGACGAAAATTCGTCGAACGAAGCATTAACTTCTTTCCACAAAAATAATGTCGGTCTTCGTGATATCGTTACTAAGAAATATTAAATGAAAAGTGTAATTTAAATAATTTTCTACTATATCTACTCAAGATAAGTTAATATTTGCCAGATTTCAATAAACGCAAAAGCTATTTGTGCGATTATTTCATCCTCAGCGATTTATTGATCAATTACGTTAAGATGATACGGTACATAGCGTGAGTTACCGCAAAATGCCGCCAGAGATAACAGTAATTTTTCAATACATTTTCTTTTTTCATGGAAACTAAATATTTTACGACAAAAAGAAATCCTCCTTGGAATTGATCGATGAAGAAATGAATAACATGCTTTAGTTTGAAAACAATTGGCGCCCTTGCAATAAAATTAATTACACTCTTTCTTGGCAAACGCGGTGTGCCACTTTGATTCGAGAGAATGCGAAACCCTTCGGTTGATAAACAAAAAATCGTAATCCAGTTCTTCCTCCGATTATCTACATATTGTGAGAAATACAGAATAAAAAAATACATCAAACTCTCTCGTCCTTATTACGATACGAGGGACCCAGAGTAGAGACAAGAAAATAAGGTCACGTTGATTTAAAAAAATTTATTTTATGCGCGTGCTGATATTATCTCTTCGAGTTCCACTCTCAAGAACGAAGCGATACAACGTGTATGTTCTAACGATGGAGCTCACGAATTTCCATTGTACTTGCGAGCAACGTCACACGCGTATTAACCGTTCTGGAAGGAGTATAAAATTTCTTGGGGACTCTCACATGTGCTCGGGCTTTCGCAACGAGGAAGTGTACAATAGAGAGCAGGCGAGTGAGAGCTCGCGATCTAACGTGGCTGCAGAAAAATCTATGCGCAAAGTACGAAGAGAGGAAAATAAGAAAGAACGATTGAAGAAGAAAAAAAACGCATTCATAAAGAGAAAATCGTGAAATTGCGTTACCGTTTCGCAAGACAAAGGCTATAAAATGTGTCTTTTTTTTTTTTCATATTACTTTATGCCAAAGTGTTGTACGAATGTCGTTAATTTTATCTGAAATGTCTGTTAACGTTTTATGAATGAAAATAATGCAGAGAGTTGTAAAATTCTCAAGGTTCGAGATGAGTCATCGTAACTTTGGTTCATTCTGTGCCTCTTGTTGTAACTTATAGATAATATTTTTAATGTAAGAGGATAGATAAAGAAAGCAAACTCCGAGAAAGCAAAAAGAAATCGCCACCGAGGTCATCAATCAACTCGTGTAATAGAAATAAAGGCTTCCAATTAATTAGTTGGCAATATACATTACCGATAGCACAACGCTCCAGCTAACGGTAGTTTAGTTACGTTACAGAGTATTCGTATACTTTGCGTCTAATAGTATACATCGAGGCGACATGTAAAATAAGAAAAAGACATTGTGCCGGACTCTTTCTTACAGCAGTTATTAATTAATAGCTATTCACTACGATACGTAACGATGAGTTGATAATATATATATTTTTTATTCATTAATTAATTTGACCCAAGGTTGTCACCCAGGGTCAATAGACCCTCAGTCTTTTTGTTTTTCTTATCAATTGCGCGGCAGATGATTATTTTTCTCAAATTATCACATCTTCGGAGTATTGCCCTGAACTTTTGACAACAAAATTTTTAAATCTGAAAGAGTTCTTTTGTTTTGTTATTTTACTTTTCTTTTCAAATTAATTTATTTTTAACATGCAATTTGCTTCGTTACGATATTAATAAAATATATATATTCTGCAACGTTTAAGGTCCTTCGTAGTTGTGTTTTTTTTTTGTTCGAATCGGATGAATTGTTTCAAAATCGCAGCCGTTTAAAAATCATTTAAACAAAATTACAGCCAGTGTGACAACCACGAGGCCTCTCGAAGACGTTACAACGAAGGGTTGTAGATTATACATTACATGTATTTGAATAAAAATGTTGTTGGTAGTCTTGCATATACAACGCATTGTTCGAATCCAATTAATGTTTTTAATAGCGTCGATAAATGTTCAGTTGATTACAGTAAAAGTAACTCGAAACTGTGCATTTAATTTATTGAAACGAATATTTTTTTTGTCGAAAAAATGATTATCAATGTGGAAATTAAATTTCAATTATTGCATTTCGTTATCACAAAAATTACGAAGAAAACAAAACCGAACGCATATAACGAAAGCGTTCACCACGCTTTGCTGCCGTAGTTAGAGATGAGGCGTGCGTGACTATCCGATTCGAAGCTTTGTACGCTCTTCTCGCAATCTCTGAGTATAAATGTTATGATTTTGAAGCTAATTTGCACTGTTTTAATAAGAAATGAAAGAACGAAACCTCGCCTTCTTGCACGTACGATATCTCAGCTCGTAGAGCCCATGCGATGAAGACGATCCGGATGAGAAACTAGCTAGCGACGGTGCGCGACGCGATAAGTATAACGGGACGAACGAGCCTTTCGAGCCTTGACCACTCTCACTTTCGTTACGCGCGCGCACTCGTACATCTCCAACGATATTTTCCCGCTGTCGACTAATTCAGATCTGATAACAAGTTGTTATCAGCATTAATTATACGAAATTTATCCGAAAATGGGATTTTCATTTATCTTACGAGCAGCACCGCAGTGAGGTTTAGCAAATTTCACAACTTTAGACCGAAAAAAGCGAGTTAAAAAAATGTCGGTAACTCGTGTCGCTCGGTCAATCTCGTGCAACCCCAATCGCGATGCTAGTAACGAGCCTGCGAAACAGAGAACTAACAAGAACTTTGGAAAATTGACTGTCGATCGCTGTATTACATATCATTATTCTATATTATTCGCTTTCGGAGACGCAATAATTCTCGAGAGACCGCACGGAATTTCAATTATCGCATTATAATGTTTTGTAAAATATAGAGAGGCGGAGGAGACGAGGAGCATCTTACAACTTTCCCGGAAACTGTTAACGCGCTTCCATCTCCGCTTAGCGGTAGCATCCAAGCCTCAGCAATTTTCTATACTATACAAGGGGTTATTTAACTCTCGAGTAAAAGCCATTGAAATAATTGCGGTAGAGGGCATCGAGCACTATTAAAGTTCGATACCCTTAACAACAGAAGTTACTTTACAAGGAACTATGCATTATGAAATCGAAAGCGCTTCTCTTTACGTCCGAACGTATTAAAATCAAAATATTTTCCACGCGTGCTTCTTAACACCAAACAATGTTACCCCACATCCATGTTTTTTATTATTGATTCTATATGCCTGCGGTTCCAAGTGGCCCAAGGTATCTTTGATTCATTTTAACTTCCACAAATGTTATCGAATCTTTCATTTTTTTTTTTTTCAACGCAATGCCAGAATGTACGGAATTAAAATCTTTAGAGATCGTATTAAAATCAAAGTGATTTCCACGAGCGCTTTTGAACGCTAAATAATATTATCCCACATTCGCTTTTTTTACCAATGATTTATCACAATGCCGAAATGTACGGAATTCAAATGTTTAGAGATAAAAAGGTTTTAAGAATTATTTAAAAAATTATCTAAAAATCATATCTTCGTGATATAAAACGTAGAGACAAACGTAAAATGTGTTTTTAAACGAGGACGTGTACTTTCAGAACTATTTTTTAAAATAATAATACCAACCGGACAAAAGTAGCAAACGACTGAAATTTTCACCGAGGTCACTTGTACTCAAGGATGTGGTTGAGGGTTAATAATATCATATTTAATTATTCAATAATAATAAATAATAACTCTTTCACCGCAGACTTCTGTTATGGAAAGCGGTATATCCCAAATTATATGTTGAATCTTTGTTTAAAAGTTATTCAGGGACGATATAAATATTATTTCTCAGTACTTTCTATCCATTTCCGGCTTTTACGTCTATGATTATAGAATTTTGGTGAAAGCACCTGTGGCTACGAGTGATGAAATAATCATTTCTGTAAGAGACAATTGTGCGCCTTTGACATGCGGCTTTGCCGGTCTTTCGAGTTAAGTAGCTTTTTGTACTATCATTACTCAGATGGGTCGCCGTTTAGCCGTGGACTGAAATTTTCTTCGAATCAAATATTTATTTTTTTCAATTTAAGACAAATCACGATGACGTATTTATCCGCCACGATTGCACTTTCGTATAAATACGACGAGAGCGTTTAATTGCAGAAAGTGTCTCAATACATTGTATGAAATTTAATGTGGTGACTGTCATTTAGATAATTTTGTTGTTATTAAATATACGATTTGATAATTGGACGTGTAACGCAGTTAAATTTGCTGAATCCTAGCGACCGGTATTTCTCGACATGGCAAGTCGTTGTATCCCCACGCTTCAGTAGTATAACAATTTTCCTTCGAGTCTCCTTCGACTCGCGGTCGAACCACGTGTGGAAGTTAAATAGTCGATATAAACCTTCACTCGGCGCACATTCGCCAGTGAACTCACTGTAAAACCCACGTTCACCACGCTATTCACAAACGAATGTGCGCCACTTGGTTGGCTCGTTCTTTTTTTCTTACTTTGCTGTTTTTTTTTCTTTTATTTTAATTGTTTTTTAAGTTGTTTTTCACCTCAAAAGAAAACCTGTTAGACCCGCTAGGTTGTGGCTATGACCACGGTTACTGCATTTCTTGAGTACAGCAGTACTAGCAAAATTGCGCCGCTTGAACCACACCCACTCTCCCTTCACGATGTTCATTTGTATTGGTGAGGAGCCTAGCGAGAAACGATAATCGAAACGTACAGCTCACACACGAGACTCTGTATATAACTATAAGCCTCGACGAAGCCTAAAGAGAGAGCCCGCCGTCTTGCGCTCCTTCACTCTTTACTCGAGTCTCTTCCGCAACGCCCGCGTACGCGATAGGGCACGAGTAAACTCGATTTTTCTTTATTCTTTTGCCAATATCAAAACACACGCTATTTTATCATCTAGCACACTTTCCACAGACGTTACAGGAAATTACGTTCATTTATGTGAAAAGTATCGGGACTGAGAAATACTCAGTAATACCAGACACGAAGGCACCTACGTGCAACGCTATACGATACAATATTATGGATCGTCTCGACTCGCCCTAAGATCGCCTCAATCGTGCATAATAAACGCTCGATAAATTAGGCGTCCTCCAACGGAACTCTAACATCCGTTATTCAACGGGGGCGGATAGCCACAGTAATTTCGTTAAAATGTTACGAAAGTGAGCAAACCGGAGGGCAATCGTGTACGCAATCTGGAGTAAAATCACTGCATTAAATGCGGAGAAAGTATCAGAGTCAAGCGGGCAACATTTGGAGCGATAGAAAAAGAGAGATACGCCAAATTTGGTGAAATAATTTCGTAAACCAGTTGACTCGAGACACAGAGAAGGAACCGAGACAGAGTTTCGCAACTCTACCGCGTTGTTTATCCTTTTTTTTTTTCATTTGTATATCGGCTGTGCGAGATTGAAACGAGGCTAAATGGAATGATTCGACGTATTTCGTCAAGTACTATTCATTTGTGTACAGACAGCACGCTGTACCCCTTCCGGCTGTGAAAGATGCATACGATCTCAATGATAAATAATAACAGCAGTAACAATATTATACTTCCAAGCACACGACCTCGCTTATAAATGAATACGTACGTGAAGCACACGTTATGCAAGCGAATACAAGAGAAATTGTATCATTTCGCTCGGACTCGGCCCTCAACCGGAAAACCGTCCACCGTAGGCTCTACAAACTTTCACCGGCGAGTTTTAATAACTCGTTGTTGAAACTCGAGAACACGCGAGGATCACGATTTACAAATGTACGTGTACACTTTATACGCGATTCTCAATTTCCTGATACGAGCATCATTCGCAATCTGATTATTGATATCCCAGAGATTCTAAAATGATGCTTTAAATAAATATCCTGGATGGTTTTTTGAAAAGCTCTAAATTCGATCGTTGTATTAATTAAAAAAAAAAAATTATGTATCGTTACGTTGACGATTAATTAAATGTAATTTATCATTTTTCTCAGGAACATGACGCTGAAGATTGGCTGCCAATTGACGGCTCTCCGCTTGCTCACGCTATGCGAGCTCACCCTCTCCGCAATGGTTCTACCTAGACCACCATCGTCACCTAACGAAATTCCACGGGAAATGATCCTCGGTGATTCTGTCAAATTCCGCAATGATAAAACTCTCTATAGTCTCGTTCAGCTCAACACCAACGTCGAGAAACCCAATACCGATGGTTACAGGTAATTCTTCGATTAATTGAAATATTAAACGAAATTATGCGCGAACATAACAATTTTTACGTCAGTGTATGATGAATGTAGTATTTGCATTTTTTAAAATGCATTCTCTGTTTTTAAATTGTTTATTAATTATTCTATGAGAAAATACAGAATAATAGAATTTTTGCATTTAAATTTGATAGGTTCAGTGTGTCCGTAGTACGTTTATTCACATTACCAATTAAGTACAGCGTTGAATACCATCCCCGTAAACAATGTTAATCAATGAGAATGATTATTTAGAATTGTGTACGGAAGAAGTGATAAGCAGCTAAAAAATTTGTTTCAACTAAAACGTCTTACGGTCTCCTCGTGAATTTCTTCAAATTAACGACGAAAAAGTTTTAAACAAAAAATAAAGTTGGTTAATTAAAAATTTAAAGACAACGGTCTGAATTTTGCTGATCGCAGACTTTTGGAAATCGAGCTGCGCGGTGCGGAAGACGTCGACGAGGTGAATCTCCAGGGTCTGGTCCGAGCGATGTTGAGCAACGAGGAAGAGAATCAGCAGCAGCATCCAGATATGAACAACGAGCGGAGCGCCTACCCGAATCCCGAAGTGATACCTCACTCCATATTGGGCGTCCGGGATATTGGATTATCGCCGAATTATCGGATTCATCCGTTCGTCGGTGATCAAGATAAAAGAACACTTCTGAGTCCTCCGTACAATCGCAATCCGAACGAGAAACTCTATTACTTGAAAAACACGCGACCGAAAGTTGACGTGAACGTTCGCGGCCACAGCGGAAGTTTCACGAGCGACTCGATGATATCAAAAACCGGAAACTATCAGAGTTCCATTATTCGTCCACCGGGACTCTATAATAATCAAACGGAAAATACAAAGAGCCTTCTAGAGAAGAGAAACCGTCGACCAAAGAAATATCAACCTCCCACCAGTCAGGAATACAATAACGACAACAATAACAACAATTATTCGCCAAGCGGAGGGAGCTACGCGACTAGCGAGTACGAGTCCAGGCCCGATAGAGCCAACGAAGAATCGACAACTGAAAATATGGGGGTAACTTTGAGTGAACTTCCCAAACAGATACCAACACCACCGAGTAGAGTACCCAACCGAGTACACTTTACGCAAACGACGCCTGTACAAAAATATGCTCTCCGAAGGACTGATATTCTTCCGAGTTACAGCTTCGACGAGGCTTGAGAAAATCTCAAAATCTGTACATAGAATTTACATAATTTGTCCATCCATTTTTAGAATATTCCTACTGCTTATCAATTTATATATTTATCATACTAATTCTGTATATTCGGCCTTATGGCTCTGTCTGTGATCGCGACGAATTAGATTTCTTTCGAAACGTTTTTTTAAATTATTTCTCTCTCTCCAGTTACTTCACTCCGCTAGTATTTATACCGAGTAATATATATATAAATATAATAAAATAATAGATTAATAATATATTTACGTTACATATGTCATTGTAATATATTAGAAATAAAACAACTGCAGTGTTAATCGTGTTTTCCTACCTTCGATCGCTTTTCAATCGTTTTAATTCGTTTCTTACCTGTTCGGCCTTGAGGGTAAGCTCGATAAATATTTGCTGGAGCTTCTCGTTTACGAAATTAATGCAAAATTGCTCGAATCCATTTCTGTCGAATATCTCGAAGCCATAAATGTCGAGAATACCAATCTCGTAACCCTCCAAAGTCGTTTCCATTGCAGAATTTACTCTCTGTTGAATAATAATGAATTTATCAATATCTGAAAGACATCGTAGATTTTCTATAAGAAAATCTACAGAATTACATCTCCCTCAGATCGGATTCTCTTAAGATACTGGCAGATGACGCATTTACCCTCTAAGAGGGTTCGTTACACCTGATTCAAATCGAATGCAACGCTAGAAATGCACTACACGAGTTATTATGGATAATAGCCTGCGTACCTTGACCAGATAATCAAAAAGTTTTGCGTAAATGTCTTTAGCCAGAGCATCCCTCGTGTAAAGCGCTTGAGCGACGTTGAGAGTAACGTCAACGCTCTCCGACTGGCTGCCCCATTTAGACTCGAATTCTCGAGAGATTAACTTGTGCGATAACTGGTCGGCCGATGTCTCGAGAAGAAATGCCGGAAAATCAAGAGCTAGAAAAACAAATTTAATTTAGACAAATTCTTTATCTCCAAGAATTTTGTAAACTTGGGTTTATTTTGCCAATATGACGAATATTATAAATTACAGGAAAATAACTAATTTCGTCTGCATCAACGTTGAGTGATAAAAATGATGTGAAAACTGAAAATACCTTGCTGATCAGCGACTTGTGAATAATTGCCATTCTCCTCAAACTGTATGTTTCCGATATGAAGAATAGCCGCAACCAGTCTAAATATATCGGTAACTTCCGAGTCCTTGATTCCCATAACACTGAGCGCTGTTAAATAAAAACAAAGAGAATAATTTCAATGACAGTGAAAAACGTTGTTTGAATGTATCGCCGCTTCCTCGTTCTATGTAGTTCATTCTTATGAAGGAAGAACCGTGAATGTTTACCTTTCAGGGTCTCCTGAAAGTCTCTGGCGTCGTTGGTACCATCCACCTTGTGACTGCCGCCGTAACTCAGGTAAGTGTAATAGTCGAGTTCCGTGAGGCCAAAATCATCTGCGAATAGAGATAAGAAACGTTTTTTTAATAAATAAAATATCGACGTGAATGCAATGCTCGACGGAAAAGTATGTCACGTTGAGTCAGGCATCGAGACCGTTATTTTTGTCGACACAGCGTGAATTAATTGTACCAGAATGTCGCGCGTATGCATATTTATGCCACGCAGCATAATCCACCTACTCTTCATCTGCTGATTCGCTCCGGTTGCCAGTTGATAGAAAATATGAAAGTTTCTTTCTCCTGGATTGTGACACGTGACGCGTGACTTTTCCAGCAAAAAATTCGATATTTTTCCGCCGTTGGGTTGACCACCAGATCCAAATTGCATCTCCACGTACTTTCCCTGCGAACAAAAGAGCAAAGGATGTCCTTAGACTCGCCGAAGGAAATCCATTTGCGGTGCATCAACGCTCGAACCAGCGTCATTGAATCTTCCGTAAACGTCGCATCGTTGCAAAAGTCGGATAAGTGAGAGAGTGACGAACAACGGGAAGGCTGGAATTTGCGCGCGAGCCGCATACGAATCAGTAGAACTTCTTTTCTCGGGTTACTTCGTCTCTCGCGTCATCGAGGCTCTTTTTGATCTCTCAAACGCCCCCGACGGAAGACAAATTTAGGCCGTGCCCCTTTTTATCCGTCAATTGAGCATCTCCGAGTTGGAGCATAACTCTCCTTGCCACCCACGTCTTATATACCGCGGGACGTTTAGCAATTTGCATTACGAGAGGTCGAGAACTCGAGCACATTGCACTCTATATTGCGATATTAAGATGAATGAAACAATCTCAGCTCAAACACTTGGCAGATACTTCACGAAGTACTTTTTTATTATTCATTTTTTAAATCAATTTTTACAGCGAATTCATTGATGTTTCCCATAAATTATTATTACCGTAAAAATTGCAATCGTGTGATAAAGTCAAACTCTTTTACTTATTTTCACGAGGGTCTTGTTAATTTATTTTTCAACTGAGAATTATTTATTTTATAATTTTCTAACTATTTTATTTTTATAACAATTATCATTTATTTATATTATTGCAGTTGATGAGATTTATCGTTCTTATTCTAAGGTAGACAGTCGTATACTTACGAATCTACTGCTGTTGTTGTTCCTGACGGTCTTGGCATTGCCAAAAGCTTCCAGGAGGGGATTCGACTCCAGAATAACATCTTTTACTCTCTGAACTCTGTCACCACCGCCGCTTACTCTAGCTACATACGACATTATGTATTTAGCTGCGACGGTCTTTCCTGCTCCAGATTCTCCACTGTAAAAAAATATTGTACATTGTAGATAAATTATTTCACGCACGATTGACTTGTATGCATAAATCATTCGATTTCGTACATAAATTAAAAGATAAAAGTTTACCTTATGATAACACACTGGCTCTCATTGTCGATGAGCATGTTTCGATACATATCGTCAGCTAGACCATAAATGTGCGGTGGATTTTCATAGGGCGCCTAAATATATTTAAAAGAAAAATATATTAATGTCTCATTAGATTTGTCGTTTTTTATCATGTCTACTCACCGCTCCCTGATATATTTCCACTTCCTTCTCGCCGAAGTACGGCATCTGCTTGAAAGGATTGATCGACACAAGAACGGGACCGATGCATGTCTAAATCTTGTTAAGGAAACTTTTCATCGAGTCACTTCCGGTGATTCTACTAAAGGTAGATTACTCTAAAAATTATGTGAATAATACTCAACAGCGAAATTAAAATCGTTCTCCCTTCGGTCGTAGCTTCTGGTTCATTAAACAAACAGGGTAATACGATGATTCGACGGATAGAGAGGCTCATCCCTTGCCATCTTCAAACTCCACCCTCCCGAATACAAATCTGAGGATGTGTTGCACGATCGATGACTGACTTCGATCCATTTTCACGCAGTAAAGCTATCGGGCTATGATGTTTCGGAGTACGCATAGTACAAAAAGGATACGAAAATGTAGTCATCCATGTATCTCTTCCGTAGATTCTCCATAATGGCATCCTCCGTAACCTTCGGCAGAAGGACCATGTCGTCCACCCCCGATACCCTGACATTTTGACTCTGCCAGTGATAAACCTGAAATATTAAAAATATGAATGAAGCAACGGTATGCTATGCAAATGAAAATTAATAATTTTAATGGCTGGCGAGCTATTGCTATCGGACGACGGCACGACATCTCCACGCATCGTTGATCACCCCAGCAAATAACAGTGAGTAAACAATCGAGGACGACTATGGACAAAAGCAAAGGGAACGTCGCGCACAGTAGGAGCAATGAACTTGTGTGTGCTAACATTACTGGGTAGCGTTTCCGTTCGCTTTAATTCCATATTGGAGCACGTGCGCTCTACCGGTGTTCCGTGATATCCTTAAGGCAACGTGATACGTCTATGAACGCAAGAGAGATAGGACACGATAACGCTTGAAAGAAACGAGAGAGATACACGCCGAGACTTGTTTCACATCGTCTTAAAGATTGATTACTGTCTTTTCTAGTATAACACAAAAGTTAATCAATCATTACCGAGCATCCCAACTCTACCAAGGTTTAATGCCAAAGATTCTCAACCGTATTATAACTTTATCGCGCGACCACTCTTCGATTTTAATCATAAGTATAAAAAAAACTCACATATGTTGGGTACATCAAGAATTTGATTTACGCTTCTTATTTCATTTGCAACATTAACATTTACGATTTTTTACACCGTACACCCTACTTTCTCGGTATAGAAATGACTGGAAAAAGGACCGACGGCTCTGTGCTTCGCATTTGTTAAGACGATGCGCTACACCGTTTGTACCACCATAAGTGCGAGTGTGATAATACCCATTGACGATCGTGTTCGAACAAGAGAGAACGACTAAAACGTGTAGCGTATCGGGTTAACAGTAATCACAGAACCAGTTTACGCTCGGTGACGAGCAATTAACTTCTACACCTTATTAAGAAAGGTAGAACTCGATACAGTTTTTCTCAAAGGCAGTATGGTACCAAAAGAATAAAAGTTTCGGTTGTTGCCCTCTGCTTTGGTTCAGCCTCACCAGGTTCAGCTGCTCGTTAACTGCGTTACATCTCGTATTTCTCTCCCTCGATCTTTCCTAATAATAACGGAAACATCTTCCGGACTTACGAACGAGAAAGATTTAGAAATAGAGATAGAAAATCGTAGACAAGAATAAATCACTCCCATAGGGACACCTCAAAAATTCCTTAAATTCCAAGTTAACATCCGCGTCGAGTATTCGCTCACGCATTTTTTCACAAAGTTTCGTCTCTCAATTTTCAGCTCAACTTATTCTTCACAACTCGGAAACTCACCGGATGTCAATGAGAATAGTAATTTTAGTGGCGCAACGGATCAGAGGGCCTTCAACGGCGTTGCACGTTGCAGTCTCTGGTTTTACAAATCCAAGTGGCACGTGCGTTACGGACACGCAGCGCTTATACCAAAACGTCAGGCGCCAACGGCAGCTGCTCTTTAACTCGGAACGGAGCGTAAAACACCGCACTACCACCTACACATCGTGTTTTGAATCCGAGACGAATATTTCCCGTTAGCTTTGCGCGAGTTTCAAAGAGAAAACGATGAGCCTCTTACGGATAACTTGTGTTTAGTCGACGAATTATTATTATTCATCTTTAGTTTACCGATACCAGATGGAAAGAAATAGAAAAAAGATAAATAAGTTTTAACCCTCAAGTACATCTCTGGGTTCAAGTGATCTGGGCGAAAAGTTCAGTCGTTTTGCTACGTTTCTTTCGTTGGAATTGGAGAATTATAATTTCCTTAAGGAAGAATTTAAACTTCCGTTAAGATTTGTGGAATTCAGAGTCAGTTAAAGACACCTCAATTCACTTGAATCAAGAAATGTAATCATCGATTAATATACCCAGACCATAAATATGAGATTATTGAATAATATTTTCAATTAAATAATGAGAAAATCGACAACTCGAAATATTTTCTCAGAATACATTTTGTTTCACGTTTGTTTGTTGATATTATTGAACGAACCGAATGATGTTTGTGTTTCACTCGCTAACAATTAAGCCCCGTACGTTTGTTTGTCGCTCGATAACTCTCGATCTCGTCGAGCGTTTTGATGAAATCTAACAATTTCATATTTCAATACGAGACATGAAAATGTATGAAAAGAATAAAATTAATTACAAAATGTTATTAGAAATAACAAAGTCAAAATGATCAGTTAACTCATAAATATTTGTCTGATTTTTATATTTAAAAAAAATTGTGCCACTTTAGTGTTTAAGGTCACAAGTTTCTAATTTCAATCTAATATTTCGTAGAAAAAAAAAAAAATCACAGCTTCAATATGGATGACAAAAGATACAATTTTTTAAATTCAATTTTAAGAATAATTCGTCTCTCGTATCGCTTTATTAACGAAAATTGAGCGAGATCTAACTGTTTCCCGTACATAAAAAATATAAAAATTTTATTCAATACAACTTTTATATTAAACATTACAACATAAAATTATTTTATCTATATTATAGAAACAATTGGTAAATCGAGACGGTTAAATATCAAGAGCGAACAACGAATATCCACACATTTTGTTAGATAACAATGCGGATTAGATAGAGAGACGAATAGCAACACAAATAGAGTTTTATCTTTTATCGGTGTACGTAGAATCTCAGAGAGCCGTTGGATGATTCCCATAGCGCTGAAATAAATTGAAACGTTTTATCTACATCTAAATACGTTGCTTCGTTAAAACAAAAAATTGCCAGGCAGGTCAGGAAAAAATGTAACTAATTCGCTGGAATCATGTCGAGCCGACGGTATGCATCAGCAGCAGTCGCTGCAACTGGAGTTCACGAGAGCAATAAAAGCGTCCGTTCGTTCAGCGGAGTTCCGTCGCATGACAGAAGCAAATGAGAGTATATGTAGAGGTACGCGAGTAAACGAGACCGTGCAACAAAATTGCTGCCTGGGCGTACTCGAGACGACATGCTCCCGGCTGTCTCTCGTGTGTGGAACGGGTATATTGTACCCGTACATCACATTTATTCCGTCGAGGAGTGAATACATGAAAGATTGTACACCAGACGAAAGGACACCACGTTGTATATGTGTGTGTGTGTGTGTGTGTGTGTGTGTGTGTGTGTGTGTGTGTGTGTGTGTGTGTGTGTGTGTGTGTGTGTGTGTGTGTGTGTGTGTGTGTGTGTGTGTGTGTGTGTGTGTCTCTCTGTCTCTCTCCCTCTTGTGTTCTAGCTCTCGAGGCCTGTGCCAAGCTTTTCCGACAAGCCCAAGCTTCAAAAAGAAGTAGGACGGGTACGTGTCAGTCTTGAGTGGTACGACAGACACGCATCTGTCTTCGTCGTTTGTGCATTTTTAAATATTTTAACACAACACTCTATCGTTGATCAGAGTGTACATTTTTTTCTATTGCACAAAGTTCTACTCTGCAGGAAAAAATTATTATATTCTCAGTATTATATCCTAAATGAAATTAAATATATTATCGTAGCGGTTAATTAGAATTTTTTAAATCAAAATTAGATTGACAAGTTTTGTATAAAAGTGTACAACAATCGACTAATTCATCATTGAATTAAATTTAAAGCCCTGTAGCTTTTAACTCACTGTTATATTCTTAAAATTCTAAACAAAATCGAACATTCTATTCCACTAACGTGTGTTCAGATGAAAAAAATAACTTAAATTTAGTATAAAAAGGTTAGAAACATTAATTAACATTTGTATTAAATTTTCGTTGAATAGAAATTGTCAATCTTTTATTTCACACGAAGAAAAGCGAGATTCGGGTCCTTAACCTAAAAAAAAAAATGTAACCAGTGGAGTTAAGTATCGTTAAAATGTCAACGAATGTGTAAAATTCAATAAAAAGGCAATTTATTGACCAATAAATGTCATGAAAATCGCTCCGAAAACGAAGTGATTCAATCGTATGCAGAGAAGAGTCCAAAAAGAATCGTAAATATTTAAGAATTAATAATATCGGCCCTGTCGTTCGTATCCCGATTGCCTCCTATGTTTATATCGAATTCTCTATCTCCCTACGACATTCTTCGATTCAATAAAAGACTTCCGAGTCTTCGAAAGGACTTTTTATCTCGTCGCACTGCCAATCTCAGATTCCTTCAAGCGTGTGTTGCAACCTTGCGATTTCCCGTTTGGCAACATGCCCCGCCATCGGTCCATTGCTATCTGCGATGATCCAGGAAGAGATCGCTAAGAAGAACAAGTGTTTGAACCGAGTAGACGCGGAGGAGAAACGAGTAAAGCTGACAGATTCGAAGAATCGCAAAGAACGGACGATCGATTTGATAGACCCGCCTCGACGTTCCCATCGTCGAGACTCAAACACGTACGTACCTAATCGTACTAGGTAACAGTACGACTTAAGTATGTACCCTCCGTTACTGATTCGCTACCCTGTCGAATAGTCTGTCGGATAGAGCTTTAAAGGGCTTCTCAATAGTATGCTTTCCATTGTGCTTCTGTACTTGAGCTGCTTGCTACTGCTAGTTGCTACCCTGTCGAGGACACGTAACTTAATTTTCAATAATCGACCAACAAGCACTCTTCAGTTTGTGTATCAAGATATTTCATCAAATGCCCAATACCCAATGTTAGATGTAACATAGTCACAGTTACAATGAATCTAAACTCTTAAGGTCATGAAAAAATAAATATTCTCATCCGATATGTTTCGTGATAGTAATCATTAAAAAAAAGAACACTCTGCACATAAGGTGCAGAGGAGGAGAATTACCTCGTCGTCGAAGTAATACCTTAATTGGGAGGTAATACCTCAATTGGGTTCACTATAGAAATAGGACATGCAACTATAAAAATAATCGCATGAAATACCAATTAATTATACGATGGTACGTTGACCCTAAAGTAAAGGCACCGAGCAAAAGGCCGAAACGTTCGGAACAAAATCCAAGATCGTTAATTGCCGAAGCTTCTTTTAACAATTAATAGTCGCCATAACTACACCGATTCTCTGACAATGAGTGTGATACACTGTCTACGCAATCGATCGTATTATAATTAATTAAGCGCCATTAAAAAATCTTCAACTATTATAAAGAAAATGAGTATGATCAGAAAATGAAACGATGCTGGTAAGTTATATATAACGAAGTGCGGCTCCACCTGGAAGCCACCGTACTTCGTGTACCCGTACTTTAACATATTTACTCAAACTTTTTAGATTCATCCTACCTTGGTGAAAAAAGAAAGTATAAATACACTCATTTAAATTGATGTAACGTTGCCATAGCGGAGTCAGGAGCAACGGCCAAAGGGCGCACGGAGCATCAGCCTCTAGAATCTTTGGATCTACTTGCTTCTCTTGCTGATCGAACAATGCCACGAAGACTCCGTGTGAAAAGCAACGAACCGTGTGTTGCACGCCTTGCTACTATTATAGTATATCTACACAGTGCATTCGACAATCCCTGAATGTTCATCATTGTTATGCCGCTACTGGTAATAGTTGGTAGAACGCTATGTTGCCACCAGCAATTCTACAGTAGCTTGAGTTTCCGATAACTCGCGACCCCGTTACCACGACTTGGTTGGTATATCCTCGTGCAGATTTGTAATATTTATATACGTACAACAGGTAGATGACACGTTCAACGAGAATTACGCATCAAACTACGTGCATTATCGTCAACGATATGACAAAATATTCTAATATACGTACTTTGTGTCATCGGTGATAGATACAAATTTATTACGCAAAGACGCGCTATGATAAATGCAATGAAAATAAGATACAAAGATAAACGTGATTTGTATTATTATATTTCAATATTTCACAGAGACGGAAACAACTGGTACAGCAAAGCCACATGCATATTGCTATCTCATTATTATCCACCTTTCACAAAAGCCGCGTCTATGCGGAGTAGATTGATCGATTTTGACTTTTTTATGGAGGCTGTCAAAGGTAAAAAATATTGAGAAAGCAACGTACAATATTCTACTTCGAAGACTCGTTTGAATATTGTATTATACACTGGCTTATTTGCTTGAAATATTTCAAGGTTAACAAATAAACCATCTTTCAAAGATAGCATCGTTAATTTTATTTAATTTTTGAGTCTGATACTTCAAGTCACTCTTCAATTATGAGATATTAATTACTTTTATAACAAAGTGTAACAAAAATTATCACAAATGTTGAAAGCGCTTGATCGATTTTTTTCAAGATCTGAATAAGCATTATCGTTGATCTAAACTTCAATTTTGCACAAATTTTCAATCCGGTAGCTGGAAAAATGTTACGGTTATCGCATTTATCGTAATTTTTATAATCAAAATCTCATAAAATTTCAATTACAGCAACGATTCTAACGAAAAGTTTTACAATTATAAGAGTCTTACTGTCAAAACTATTGGTACACTGTACGCACAAACGCCAGTGACATTTGGTGAACGCAGCTCGAATTTTGAGCCCATTGTTGCCCGAATTCCTACTTTACCGATGATCTTGATACATAGATCGAATCTCTGTATCTTTGTCGATTGTGATTGCTACACTGATTCATTTAGAATTAATTAAGCAACCAGACTCGATGACATTTGGCAAATACAGCTGAGGCCTTGAGCCAATTGTTGCCAGGATTCCTACATTACCGACCATCTCGATAAATATATCGAATCCCTGTATTTTTGTTGTCGATTGTTATAGCTACACTCATTAATTTAGAATTAATTAAGCAACCAGATACTCGCCGACATCTGCCAAAGACAGCTTAGGTTTTAAGCTAATTCCTGGCAGGATTCCTACGTTACCGACGATCTCGATAAACGTAGATCGAATTCCTGTGTTCTTGTTGTTTCTGATTGTTGCACTAATCAATTTAGAATTCATCAATCAACCAGACTCAAGGATTTTCAATTTTTCATTAATCGTGAAAAAAATTCTGCCACATCCCGGTTTTAAATCGCGAATTCCAGTCTTCTAGATTGATAAGCTACCAATAAACTTTACCGTAGCGTACGACAAGAATTATCTCACAATTGCTCACAAAATTAAAGATTAATTAATAACAATTGTCGTTAAATCAAGCGATCGAAATTATAAACTGTTTTATTAAGCATCGTCCTTGTGTGAACATTCAGATTAAAAAATTTGTCAACTTCGATACTGATTTATAGTTGTAGATTAAATTTAACATAACATTTATATAAATATAGCGTCTATCTTGATTCAGTGAGATGGATATTTTGCAAAACACAACTCAGGATGCGAGATACGTTGATCGCGAATCCAAGCCCGGGAATCAGAGGCCTAATTCAAATTCCGCATTGTTAAACAATTGTCGAATGTGATTGTTCAATCAATTATCATTTAATTGGTTCAATCAATTAGACCCGATATTTATAATGATTTACAAATGCAGAGTTTGAGTGTCCTTTCAATTTTTAGAATTTGAATTAGGCCTTTCGTTCCCGCGCTTCGAACCGCGATCTCGTACCCTCAGTTGTATTTCGCAAAAATATCCATCGTACTGACCGAGCATAGACGCTATAACATTATAAATGTTAAATTTGCACAGTATCGTGCCTAGAATTACAACAATAAATTTAATATATACAACGTTTTATGATTAAATGCTTCCTATACAAGTCAATTAAAATTACCAAATATTGTTAAGAGTGTAGAAAGCAATTGTACCAAATAATATTCAATTATATTTCTAAATAATCGTTTCAATTTTTTTTTTTTCACCATTATTCTTAATAATTATGTCAATATTATTGGTTATGCAATAGTTTATTTAACAGATTGTCTATCAAGCGATAATACCCTCCACGCAAGTGAGGTCGATGCAATGACCGAGTTAGATTTGTACTGGAATTGAAGTTAAAAATATGCAGATGGACCAGTCATTGGTCCAATAAAAATGTCGCGGAGCCGATGATATTAAAAAAAAAAAAGGTTTTTTGTTTCTACACTTAAGCGTGATATGTACCCGATGTCAATTGTGTATTATTTTCATTTTTAACAGTTGTCTGTATCTACTCACAGTTGAGAATAATACAGAAGTGCATTAAACGATCCGCATAAAATATCCTTCGAGATAATTTAACGAGAGAAAAGCACCGATCTTTCAGACGACTACCGTAGTTCACAGGTCGCTAACTCTATCGAGTCCTCGCACGGTGTCAATATATCGAATAAAGTGCGAGTATCATTTGGGGGGGGGGTGCAAGGAGACAATCGTAGAGATGATAACGAACGACCAAGGACGCGGGACCCATTTATTCAACGGTATCGGGTAGACGATCGATCGCTCGTGCCTAACGAACGCTGCTTTCTTATCTTATCATAGAGAAAGCGTATCGGATAAGGAGGTCCCCGAAATCAACATTTTTCAATCACCCGAGTAAGGTTGAACGACGCAATTACTACATTTCGCATAACACGATAGATAAATGACTAATGGATGATCAATGTGGCTTAATCATTAATACAACGTTATGACAATGTACCTCATAGACAATTGTTATGAAACAGGTCCTCAATATACGTATCCTTCATTCGAATGTACTTAAGCCATTAAAATACGCGTCTAATAATCAAAATAAATAATGTTGTAATAATGTTGGCTTTGTCGAAATATTTATTTTATCTAATTAAATTTTTTTTATTATTATTAACAACAACAACAACAACATACGAACTCAATCAAATAAAAGTTATCAATATTTTGGCAAAAAATTATAGAAATCGTTGCAGTTAAGATTTAACAAAATCGGTAAAATTAAAATACACGAACCCTACGGGTAATCGTTAAAAGTGAATTTTATTTATATCGTCCAAGGAGCGTAACAGTTGTAAGATCGAAGATGACCCTGAGAGAACGTTGAAGAAAGCAAGGGAACCTGAGGTTGCGGTTGCGATTCCTTCACGAAACTACAACAAATAAATTAGTCACGCGAACATCGTTCCTTTTCCTTTAACTGCTTCTACTTCCTTCACCTCTCTTTTTACAATGAATACTGCTAAATTCATTTCTACCACAGAGACATCGTCTCTGTAAGAATAATAATATTCACTGAACATTGACTAATGGGGACGCGAGACTATCATTCGTTATCTACTGGATAAAACGTCAATGCGTACGCTAATCCGGTACATCGGTATATACATTACAGAGTAAGAACAGCAGTGAAATGGAGGCACCTGCAGCTGCTAGGTTTCCCGTAGCTAGGTTAAAGCGTTTCGTAAACGAGTCCGACGACCTTATTTTACAAAAGTCGCCAATATATATCTCTTTCTCTTTTCTTTCATCGCAAGACCTTCAAAATTAGTCTAAACCAACACCACGCATAATCCAAAGACGAAAAAAAAAAAAAAAAAACGAATATGTATTTCAAAAACCAGACGCGAACATACGAATAACTCGATATATCGTGTGCGCGTTGACGTTGAATAACTGTCCATCTGCCATTTTCGCATCCTCGTTAAGAATAATTTAAGAAAATATTATCCACGGTTAGGATTCCGCAGCTACCGTAATGCTATATGATGCTCGGAATGAATTATTGCAGTGATATGCCAAGGATCTATATCTCGCCGGTAATAACGGCCGATCAACTCTGAATTTGATGAAAGCGGTGAGAGTAAGTGGCCGACATTTTTGTTTTTAAATTCAGGTTAACGGGATATAAGAATTCAAACTTATAACCTTCGATACACACCGTGTACACGTGTTCTTGGAGTCGAAGAAACGAAAGTGTAGTTGTTTGGATGAGACGAGAGTGTTTTGTATATATATATGTATCGAGTGCCCGAGCAAGTTCACGAGATAAAAGGCCGCACCGAACAAAAGGTTTGAGATCCATTGATCAATTACAATACATGGAAGTGTAGCTACAGCGCATTAGATACGCTATTACTCTCTATTATTCGACTACTTCGAGTATCTGTGTACGTATGTGTGTGTGTATATATAGTTGTGTACTTCTATTCGTTTCTTACCATGTTGTTGCCGGTCGTGTAAACTCAGCTGACGATTACGTTCGATTCAGAAATTCAAGAATGCCGAGTACCGTTGATCGTTGAGACAAAAAGTGTCTCCAGACTCGATAATGAGACGAGGAGGACGATCGAGGAGCCACCAATTTCGAATCAGTAACACAGTGATAACAGTACAGTTTGTATCCCCACTCCCTAGCCGTATCCGTGCCAGGCCATGATTCACAAAAAAAAACAAAAATACACAAGCACCTTATCGTAAACTGAGGATGTACGACAAAATTTTATTTAAATATCCATCGACGCTTTTGTTTAGTAAGATCAATTGTAGAGTGACCTCGCGATTTTAGTCTGTTAGCTTTTTTTTTTTTGAGCACGATTCGTGTGTACTCTGTCAAAGTAACGGCAACGCAGTACGATCCGACTCCCTCGAAGGTCCAGTGGACACTGAGGCTTCGTGCAGGCTTGTAGTGTAACCGGCACACTCGAACCTGAATCGCCTCGTCGGTGAGTCATGGGGGGCACTTTGCGCGCGCGAGAGAGAACGACAAACTCGTATCTCTCTGTCCTCAAACCGTCTTTCTCTCTCTCTCTGATCACTTGGCTTCGTTGTAGCTTGTTGTACAGTTTACCAGGAGTTCCCTGGCGAGGTTCGTACACTCGGACTGACGACACCGACCAACGATACACGGTGCCCGATTCGTGACGCGTCTATCTCTTTTCTATCTCCTATAGCACATTTTATTGTCTTCGATCGATGAGATCCTCGTTTTTTTTTTTTATTTAAATGGCTTTGCCACGGCTTTATCTAATTATTTCAAATTGGCAAGGATATATGGTCGGGCTAATCCAATGACGACTAGTGGGAATTTTGAATTTATTTGAAATATCAATGTGACGTGCAAAGACAACATTGACACGCACTGAGAACACAAAACTTAGCAAAAGCGACTAAATCTGCTGTTCCTGAAAGAACTAAATATTTTCAAATAAAATATTCACTTGATAAAAATATTATTTCGTTCTATCAACCAAATATTTTGTTCGTCATCGCAAACGCAGATTTAGTTGATTTTGTTCAATTTTTCTCTCCGTGTACATTAGCTGCTTTTCCCTCGATTCATCATGAAACGTCATTCAGTTCTATATATCATCCATACTTGCTTCGACTCACCTTAAGATAATGTGACACACCTTCGGAAAGTGTAATCAGTAATATAAACCGTAATCGAATCTACTCAAAGACGATTGATGGTGAATTGACAAGAAAAACGGAAATTCGTATCTGAGTTAATTGAATTACAGTGTCTGTTATCGATTATAGTTTCTTAATGTGCGTTACATCATTATAAAGCTATAAAATTATCGTTTTTTAGATAATAATAATTAAATTCAGGTGATATTTTAAGGGGAGACGAGTAAGATTCACCGATTGCAGTAAAAAAAAAAAAAAAAAATTTATCGGTAAAAAGAAATCGTTTTTAAAAATTCCATGAGATAGATTGTATTGTAACGGTGTTCCGATCATATGGAAAAATCCCCAGATCCAGATATACAAATTTGTAGGTTGAGTTCCATGTTTCTTTAAACAAAAAATAATATTTTGTAAAATGGAACTTTTTCTACAATTTGTTACATTCGGATCAGGGATTTTCTTTACATCGGAATAACATTTCGAAAGATCCATCGCATGGTCGTTTTTTAATAGATGTAATGACGAATAAACTATCATTAATTTAAATATCAAATTAAAAAAAATTATATTTATAAATACAATTGAAAAAATGTTTAAACATTAAAAGAAATTTGCGACTCGTTAAAAACAAGAGATCAGCTCTGTTCTTATACGTTTGATATTTCAATAATAATCATGATAAATGACATCATCAATGAAGAAGAATTCTTGAATAATAATAATTATTATTAACTGAGAAACGTGAATAATCAATAACAATGATTTCTTCTTACTGTACAGTCTTCTATAAGCAGCAACTATTATACATTATTGCACAGTCATCGTTATTAATATTTTCGTAGAATGTTCCCCGAAATTTTACGTGGAATGACTGTATCGAGATGCTTCCTGCATCTAAAATAAGTTTAATTTTTTCAGTTATTTCTGCACGTATCAAAAAAATATTTGCAGTCCTTAACGATTCATTTTAACATTGCAAGAATCCGTAATTTCGTTTTTCATGAAATACAATGACAGCTATTGAAATATTTAAAAATCAGTTACCTCACCAGCCTATTTTCATTATTAATACTTTCAGAATATTTATTCAATTACCAAAAGAAATTGTCCCTATTCCCTTAATTCTACGTCGAATGAATGTATCGAGATGCTCCCTGCATCTCAAACAAGTTTAATTATTACAGTTATTTCTGCAGATATCAAAAAAATGTTTGCAGTCCTTAACGATTCGTTTTAACATTGCAAAAATCTGTAATTTCCTTTTTCATGAAATACAATGACTGCTATTGAAATATCAAAAAGCAGTGACCTCACAAGACTATTTTTGCTTCTTAAAAATACAGAAAAATAATGTACATCGTTATTTTTCTTTGCATCCTGACAATAATTGGTAGACGATGAATGCGCGACGTTCCGAATGAAAGGCTTTACGTCGTACCGACTCGGTAAATAGCGTGTAGTCAGTGCCAAGGGGCAACAGCAGCAGGTGAAATAGCTGTGAACGAGAACAGGAGAGTCAAACACCTGGTGCGTTCCCTGTTGAAAGGGAGTCTGACAGTATTTTACTGTATACAGCGATCTCGTTTCTTAGCGACCGTATAGCAAACCGTATAACAGAGGTAAGATCTATATATAGCGGACAGTGTCGTATAGCACTTTCCCTTGCGAAATCCCACGTCCCACGTTTTTTAAAAATTTCTTACGTACGTAGGAAGTGTCGATTTCTTTTCAACATCGCCTTAATACAAATATATAGTTGATGAGATTTTAATAAATTTACTTAATGTCTCGCTATTGCTCATTTCCTCGATTAATTTTTTTTTTCTTAACTTCTCGGACTTTAAGCGTTTACGACTTTTCCTGCTATAGAAGCAGCAAGATCTCGGTGAGAATGACGCATAACTGTCGCGTTAGTGAGTACACGATCGCGTCATCCGTATACATAAATATATATATAACTAAAGAAACGAAGATTCGTGGTCAACAGGGAAGTATTTCAACAATGTCTCCGACTCTTCTTCCTTCTCTGAGAATTTTCATTTTTGTATGCGCAAATTAAACATCTCTATATGTATACAAACAGATTGAATGTACAACACTGGAGGAAATAAGTATGCGGGAATGAAAAACACGTGTACCTCCTCTTTTATTCACATACACACACATACTTCCATTGTCTTTGTTGAACTTTTTACACAATAACATATTTTCATTGTTTCATTGGTCTCGCGTACTCTCTATCAAATATTTATATAAGTTTTGTTCTCCTTCTTCTATCACTCTCACTTCCATATGTCTCTTGGTTTCTTCGTCGTTACCGATTATTCGTATTGCTAACAATATACAAAAGAGCATATACATAATACAGGGACTTTCAAATAATTCAATCGAAATCGAGAGTAAAAAGTATAATTAATACACGGACGAGAAAGAATTCACTGTAAAACTTATATTTTTGAAAGTCAATACATCGGAAGGATTTAATGCATAAATCTGTATATTCGATCAAACTCCTTTGTTAAATATTTATTCTTCTTTTTTATTTTTAATTTAAGGTTAAAGTGATATCATTCGATATATTCTTAAGCGGAAAAATCGTCTGATACATAAAATTTTAATATACCGTTTACGATAAAAAATTCGTATAACGTTACGCAATAGATAATCAATGAAACAGCTTGAGTTCAGTGTAATTTAATTAATAGTTTGTTACAAACATTTTGCAAGTAAATACTTGCAATAAAGATCGAGGGAAAGATTTTTATTTCATTTCTTAAAGACTCGTGTCCCGTTTAAGTCATCGTCTGAGTCATCGAATTGAAGTAAAATTAATGAATCGACTGCTTCGTTAAAATAGTTGAAAGAAATCATTTTTATAATCTCTCTCTCTCTTCCTCTCTCTGCAGCATATAGATGACAAATAAAATTCGAGAATGGATAAACTTGTCGGGAAACTCGAAGATACAAAATCCATTTCAGGCAACGTTGATATAAATATTACAAAAGTACACGAATTTTTTTTTCTCTCTCAAGTCAGACAAATGATTTTTTCAAGATTTATATCGAAATTTTAATTATTCTTTCGAGGCCTCTTTATACGTCCAGAAAAATTGATCTAAGTACACAATTTTTACAGTACGCGTAATAAGCTGGAAAACTCTTATCTGTGAAAATTAAAAAGACGAAATCGCTAATTACGCATTGTCCCTTGCAAAGATTACAATACAAGTTATTCCAAAATACGAACAACACTGCTACTATGTTAACATACGAGCAAAAGTAATGTTAAATATATTTTTCAAAATGTTGTTTATGTTCGTACGAAGATGAGGATACTCTCTTAAAACGCAAATAATAAAAAATTGCTTGATTACTCGTATATAAAATCCAATGTACCGATTTATGCACAATAGCTTCCTTTTTTTTTTCTTGTATATAAATTATATTAAAAAATGTTAACAGTGTTGATTAGTGATCGCGAAAGCGTTTCGTCCAGGAAACGCGTTCGGATCTTTGACAAGTTTGATAAATGTGTATCTTCGCACCGTACTTCTCACTCGTTTTTCTCATGACACTCACAGCTGTAAAATCGCACTGTTTCGAACGTAATAAATAAATAAATATATATATCGTAACGAATGAATTAAAATATTTTTATAGAAAAGTACGAGAAGCGGAACGTTTTGAAAATTCTCGAGATATCGAACGTACCGATATCTTGGCACGTCCGTGTTGTTCAAAGTTCCAAACTCGATTGTTTGTCTCATTTCTCCGAGCGTAATCGATTAAATTATACTTTCCTTCTTAAATAATCATCACGCTTGTTAGGATAAATTTAATCCTTTGATCGATCGATCGATCGATAAATGTCATACCTTCTAGATACTATACGCGTTATTCGTTACAATATACACATATTATAAAGGGATTGTAATATCGTATATCGAATAATGAATGAGGCAACGACAAAACACAGTCTCGTTTTTGGAAAAGTGCAAATTTATTTCGATCGTGCAGCGATGATCTTTAACAAGGCGGACACACTTCCCGATTGATGATGGCTCGTAGTCACGATTTTAATCTTTATTAAGAAGAAGAATGATAAGGAGGGAGGGGAGGAGGGTCGCGCGCCTCGATTATAACTAAAGCGCGACCGCAAACCGCTCGATCTTCACATTTTTCGTTTCGTTACGCTTCTTCGTTTTTCTTAATTCTTTCGTAATTTCATAAACATCGCAATTGATATAAAGATTCCAGGTCAACCGCGTTTTTGTTTTTTGATCGGGCATCGGTCTAAATGAAAGCAACAGCCAGGCGCAGATGGTCGACGCAACATATTTACGCTAACAATGACAATAATAATAATAATAATAACATGCAGCGCGACAATTTTTTTCGCGTACACACAGCATACGCGTGACATAAAAAGTTTTCTTTTTTAATTCTCAGAATATCGGAGAATCTTCAATATCTTTTCTCGAAATACACGCTATTGATATACACGTTGCTGCGTTTATTTTTTCTTCAAATTTGAGTCTCCCTTCTCGATCATTTTCTCTACATCGATTCGCCTCAAGTCGATTAAATCGCATTTAATTATCTGCGTCGTCCAAGTGTACACTTCTCTATCGACTGAGTCAATCGGAGAGAAGTCGATACGACTGTGAACAAGTCATTCAAGTACGAGACATGATTATTTGAATCATTTTAACGAAATATCATAAGTAAATCGTCGATTCTCGTGTTGTCTCGACTATGAATCACTTGATTCGCAAACCTCTACATCTCGTCTCTAGAATAATACGACTAGGTCACTAGTAGAAGCATACAAAAATCTCAGAGCGATACAAAGATTCGTTTTTTTGATTACAAGTCGCGGAACATCTTCGTTAGTTTTCTCGTTTTTTGCTAATGCAATGTTTTTTCTTTTTCTTTAATCATTTTTCTTTTTCTCGTACTCGCAATTTACCATTCTAGAGCCTAACTGTCTTCTCGCAATATACAAAAATTCATACGTATAATCACCGCGTGTAGTACATGTTTTTTTGTGTGTGTCTGTGGTAGTGAGTGTGACTAATTGTTATCGGCGTTGATACAAAAAGCACGATACACTCGCAAGTGGATCTTATACCCACTAGCGGGAGATAAACGCGACAAAAATTATTCTGATTGTTCTTGGCGTAACATTGTCTTGGCATTTCTAAAATCGTCGACGACGTCTCGTCCTCTCACGCATCGAAACACAATTATTACTCGTTTTAGAATACGCTATGTTCGACTCGCGTCGACAATAATAATAATAATGATAATAATAATAATGATAACCACAACAACAATAACAATACGTGTTATATACTAAAAGCTCATTAAATTAAATTAAATGTTCGTCTGTCACCGCCGTCACCTCGTTTCTATACACCCACGCAAAAATTTCTTGCAATTTCTCGGGCGTTAGCCTCGCACAATAATAATTCGTCGATTAAATATATCAATAGACATTATGCTAATAGATTCTCTTTGTATCGAGTAACTTTGATCACATTAAATAATAAACTCTAAAATTCCTTATATACGTTTAAGTACAGTATCTCCAACGTGGGAAGCCGCGCGATACTCGCGAGCACTTTAATTTCTGGCGTTTGAACAGTTTTAAAAAAAAATTATTTTAACGAAGAGAGTGAGAGACGCGACGTGATACTCTTCTTCCGTCTGATAATGCGGTGCAGGGGACTAAAGGGCGTCAGGACTGAGGTTCTCGGGACCCTGGTCCATCAACGAATCAAAAATCAAAAATCAATCAATCATTTAGGAAGAGCATTGGTCAAATGCTTAAAATAAAAATAAAAAGTGAATTCCGGTCAACGACAGATTTAGCGATACCTCAACTTGGAAAATTTATATCGTACCGTTTAAGAAGAACATAAATAAATTGAAAAATTATCATTTTTCCAGAATAATGATCATCTTTTACTTTCGTCATAAATATTATTAAATTTTTTTGTATCGATATGATAAAATCTACAATTATGATGTAAAATTAATGTACCGTACATTAAATACGCAAAAGTTTTATAATAATAATAATATATATAAATAAATAATTAAATAAAAAGTTTTATTTTATGTACAAGTACCTTAATTTTACAACATATAAATATAAATAAAAATATTAATTTGTATAAATGTAAATGTTGTAACTCGTAAAATAAATTAATTTAAGTTAAAGCGTCCTGCTTGTACCAACCATCGGTAAAAAATTAACCCAGTAAAAATTTCCTAAATTTACCAACTGGAAATATTTTTATACGTCTCAACCCTTTGGGTATGTGAATTCTGTTGAATTGGTCGAATAACGCACCGAGAGTCGTCAAAATATTCGCAAAAAATTGGATAATAATCTCCAGAGTTACGTTAATCCGATCAATAATTAGAAAATAATTTTTTACAATCATATGTGTTTGGAAAAATCAACGAATTCATTTCATACGAGAAAAAAAAAGATTTTTTATCACATTATTATTGTTATTCTAAATGAATGCTCTTACTGTCTTCATTGATTGTTGACTTATTAAACAAGATTTTTTCCCTATCGCGAATTACTTCAATTCTGATTGAATCTCACGATTGGATGATCATGTTTACGTTCTTAAAATAAATATTTTAGAAGCAATGTTATTCGAATAATAAGTTGAGAAAAATATTGGCCATCTCTGTATAGAAGTCATCCTATTTACTGGAGAAAAATAGTTAAATTCCTCTCCGAGTGCTCGCAAGCATTTGTTCCTCGCGCGGTTTTCCTCTTTGGCCGCTCAGCCACTTCTCCTATCATATATACTATACCAATCATACTTATACATCTAAGTTTACATTATATTGCAATTGACATCCGTTTATTTATACAATGTTGTCATGGTTGATTGTAGAGGAAAGAAAGAAAAAAAAATGAAGAAATATGACATGATCTGCAGGATCTCGCATCTGCCAAAGAGAATACACAATATAGTTTCACGTTTAGCCAAAGCCGATGTAAACTGTCGATAACGCCATTAATTTTCAATGCTAAATAATTATTACACCGTATGCGAGATCCTCGAAGGATTCTAACGAGAGAGCGTAGGCACTTTTAGGAAAGTAATACGTTCTAGAGGATGAATGACTCTTGATTTTTATCTTCGAGGCTTTAAGATGAGCTAGCAGAATGAGACAAGAGAATAACGATTAGTAAATCGTGAGAGAAATGTGCCGCTACAGCAGATAAAGATTCTCGTTATTTTTTTTCTTCTTTTATTTATTTTTAACTTTTTCTTCTTCATTACTTAATCCTGCAAGAATAATCAACGTCTGTTCCATTTGCTGCTGCATAAGTCGCGCCTGCTCTTACGTTAATTACCTTCGCAACCCTGAATAATGGGTACACTCTCACCTACACCGAAGAAATTGCTTTTCGTTGATCATTCGAATGACCTACACTCTTATTCCTACATCGTAACCATCGTCCTCCTTACTTTCCAATGAATTTTCCTAATAATATACATTATCACATATACGTAATATATTTATATATATTCATATATATATATTAAGGTGATTCATTTAAGATTTTTATGTTTTTTTTTATAGTTCTCACAATAAAAAATACATTTACATATTAAAAAACTCGCGAAATGCGAGCACTGGTAAGAATTCTTAAATGGTTGCGCATTCGTCTTTTATTCATGAAAATCCAGAACCTGTTATCAATTGTCAGAAATCCCCTTTCGCGAGGTGTTTTTTTTTTTAGATCAAAAATCGATTTTACAGCCAATTGAAGCTCAATTTTTTCGAATCTATATATTTGTATTATTTCTTTGTTATTAAATTTTTATGAATTCAATATGTAATTGGAATATAATTTTTTTTACGCCATATGTACGAAAATAAATTGGCTCCCACTTCCTGTAAAATCACATTTTGTTTTTACATTTCATATATATGGGAATAAAACTCGAATGCTAAACTCCTCAACATCTTTTGTCAGTGCTCTTGTTTCGCACTTGTTTCGCACGGAATTTTTTCAAGTGTTAACTTTTTTTATTGTAGAAACTAAAAATTATTTTTTAATAAACCACCCTATATATGTAACTAATATATACATGTATATTATATACATATATGTAATATATATTAATATATAATTATTACATATAGTATTATCTCTGGGTTGTTTTTATGTTAAAATATTTCGACTTTGTTTATATTTTATTCTCACGCGTTGTTCCGTGTCAGTGTGTTGTTGTGTTGTGTGTTTAGTGTAATATTTCGCGAGCCTCGAGTATTTCGTACTACAATTATCTGTAGCTTAAGTACGTATCATGTAAATTTTTCCTTTTTTTTTTCTTACTGTTGCATGTGCATGTTGAAAAAGATGAATGGGAGGGACAGTCGTCGCTCGTTTGAAAATTCAAAGAGTCGGAACTCTTGGGTATTGGCGTATATTCAAATAATCGTGATAGGCCGTTCTCAGAATGGCTTTCAGAGATGTTCCGAGAAGAGATCGTAAGGTCCTTGAGGAATATTTAAAGGTAAGTTGAATCAGCACGATTCTCACGCTCCTATAGAGTCTTCGAAGGTGGCATAAACGGCGACGACGGTGGCGAGAGCAGCAGCAGCAGCAGCAGCAGCAGCAGCAGCAGCAGCAGCAGCAACGACAGCAGCAACGGATGAAACCGAAGCGAGGAGCTTGAAAGTTCCTCGTACTTTCCGGGAGACTTGGCACTGTTATTCGAAAAGCTTTTTAGTTGCGGTAGTGAGCGCGATCGCGATAAATCCTCCTATCCAACGAACGAATATTACATCAGAATAGGCCGAGCTTGGTCCTTAAAAACTCCTTGATGGGACCGTAATACTGATTCCTCAATGCCACCATCTCGGGTGTCTTGCGAAGATTGTTGAAGACCGTAGAATCCGTCTCGAATATTATAACGATTACGATGAATAGCACAACGACGGTGAGGAGAAAGGCCGGTATGAAGAGCCTGACAACGTGAATGCTGTGCTGCTGCTTCGTTCTTGAATCGGCGGCTCGACGCGAGGACGAAGGCGACGACGATGATGAACCGGCCTGCAGACATAGCTTCGCGTTCTGTAATTTTTGCATCTTTGGCACAGGCGTTATCGAGCGACTGTGCGGTTTGCCGCTCGCATCCACCAGTTGACTCTCCGATGACGAGTGGTCGAACGAGTCCCTGAAGAAGTAGTCGTTGGTTGAATCGCCATCGCGCTGACCAACTGCAGCAGAAACACAGATATTTCGATGAGGACATCGTCGGTATCGTTCAATCGTTAACGAATGCGCTTTAATATAACAGTGAACAGTTGGCTATACGTATTATAATAATATATTTAGTACATTTACTGTGATAACGAGCGTCAGCTCTCTCATCCCTTAAACTTCTTCTCTCATCGTCAGTTATTATATACCAAAAGGTAATAATAGGTTACTTCGCGCCCTCGTGGTGATTATAACTAAAATTCCACTTTTATAATAGTTCAAGGTGATTGCAAAGAGTATGTGAGAATCTGTGTGTCCGACTGTGCGACTGTATGAATAGAAACCGAACTTGGTCGATATTAAAAACTGTAATTCTTTTTTTTTTCAACGATGCAGAACATTTTAAAGAAAAAGCAAACAAAATACCAGTGCGTCCATCAATTCCGCAGTAGAATCCTCCTTTCTACCACCCTCAAATATTGGGGACTCTTTACGAATTAGCATTACAGTTTTTTGATACCGACCGAGCACGGCTGAAGCATGAAGAAGTGGGTATCGCTTCATCTTAAGGTTAAAAACGAATAACTTTACTCTCCTCGTTAAAATTCTGCAGAGCAACGTTCTCGTTTTTTTTATAGAACAGATGAAACCTAGCAGAGAGATTCAGGATCGCAAGATTCCTTTATCTCTCTGGCACCCATAAATATTTCACATAATCTTGAGAGTAAAATGATGATAAATCTTAAAATATATTTTTTCATCTCAAGTTCCATCTTTAAACATCTTCTTAACATCGAACTTACGACGCAAAACTCGGTTCATGTAGGCTGCAAGCGTCAGCGTGATCGACCAGGCTATTTGTTATTTATCGTTCTAATGAATAATATCAAACACACGTGTTTCTTATCATCTACTCGTGCTCTAGACAGCTATAGCACAGCTTCAAAAGATACACATCGGTGTTACGTACTAAGGGAAGATAGGATTTTAGAGAATAGAAGGCAGTATACCATTATAATATAGAATATAGATATAGAAATATATATAACGTGTGAAGGTGCGAGTGGATCGAATGTGGTAAAACATGCAAACCGTACGATCTTGCGACGAAACAGTTATCCAACGTACACTATATAGTACAATATAACTGTATATACACTTTGTCGAGTGGGTGTATATATGCGTAATACATCATAACGTAGTAATAATATACAGAATGAGCAATGCGACGAGCGTGAAGAGAAAAATCCGAGGCTATCTCCGTCATCTTTTCACTCGTAGTTATCCTTAAAGCGAAAATGTTATACACGGACCATAATAAAAAAAAAATAGAAAAGAGGAAAGATCGAGACTAACGGTCTCCCGGATAGTAAGCTCATTCGAGCGTTAAGAACGGTAAATAAATTTTGAAAAATAAATAGATTTAACAAATAGAGAAAAAAGGAGTCGCGATGATACGCAGTGGTATCGCTTACCTGCTAATGACGAGTTGTCGCTTCCGGTTGTAAAATGTTTGCGACGATCGATAGCCCCGTTCCTAAGGATGCCGATCAATTTGTTGGTGTCGGTCGAAGCGGCCGAGACAGCGGGACTTCTCGTTACCAGATTCGCGTAACCGTTTTGCGTGGATACCATGTTATTTGGTATTTTTGAGGTATTCGTCGTCGGATCGAGCAACCCGTTCGACCCGGCTCGACGGTAGTCCGTCGTGTCTTCCGAGCTTACCTGATGCTGACGGTGAACCACAATGTTACTATTACTACTCGACCTCATGGTCGTCGTTGTCGTTGCCGTCGCTGTGATCGTATAAGCCGACGATGACTTCCTGTCTTGCTGGTGCTCGACTCGATTGTTCACCGGTGTCGATCCAACGTAACGCGTCGTCGTTGATCCAACACCGTTCAAACGCTTGTTCGTTGTTTTCTTCGCTGGCGCCCTTGACGTCTTAATTATCAAAGCCGTGGATCTCACAATTTTTGGACTCTTGTCCAACTCGTCGATCTTTCGACGCACCAGACTGTCGATGTTATCCGTCGTTCCGGCTAGCTCCTCACTGCCTATCACTATTCTCTGACTGTACAATGCCGTTTGAGTCCGGCCGAACGTGCTCTTTTGACTTTTTTTCGCTTGACTGACTGTTTTCGCTTGATTTGTGGTGGATGTGGTGTGGGTGGCACTCGCATGCGTATCATTTTCGTCTACGGCTATAAAGAACAGAAAAAAGAAAAAAATATGGCGAAAACCAAATGAAGAGAAGGTTCTACGAGAAGCGATAAATAGAGAATAGAGGAAGAGAGAAGGAAAGCGAAAGAAAGAGAGAGAGAGAGATAGAGAGAAAGAGAAAGAAAGTCAGATAATAAAAGCAGATCGAATAGATACTCTTGTAGTCCCCTCACCGTGTGGACGTTGGCTTTCGTACCACCCAACGAAAAAAAAAAAAAAAAAAAAACAAGGAAAAAAGAACGAAAACACGAATCTATTTTACATGCAATCGTTTGTCCATCAACATCGGAGCATTTAGTAACGAACGAACGAGGATAAACGAAACGTTACTATGAGCGAAACATCGAAACAAGCAAGAGACTGTATGGTTTATCGGTGATGGAATGAAGGGCCATGTATACGGAGACTGTACAGAGAAGAGGGTGAGAGAGAAAAAGAGGGAGAGAGAGAACGCGATATGGACGTTCATTTAACACAGATAATCTTTTTTTCTTTCTTTTTTTTTTTGTCTGTCAATAATTGTAGATCGCAACACGCAATCGCAACTGGCTTCCATTAACATCGATATATCCAGTTGAAATGTTATATGGTTCGGAGCTGTCATACAGAAATGTGCAGAAAGGAATCACGGATCGAGTTTGATTCCAGCATTATTCGTTTGAATGTCGACCACTTGGATGGCTTCCAACCCGTTCGGTTAGTTTGCTTATGCTCTATGTATGCTCTCTGTACATCTACGAGGAGCGATACACATGTATAGTCCTTGGCTTATCACGCAAGCAACAAAAGCCGGGCGCGAAGCAAAAATATTAACCTCTATGGAGGCAATCAACGAGAGTATAATTAACGAGAATGAGAGAAAGCATCGAAAAGCCACGCGAAAAATTTCTATGCTTTTTTTTCCTTCTTTGTATTATTGTCATTGGAGGACTTGGGGGGCCAAATCAAATCGATATTGAGGGGGTACACACGTAGTTAAGATAGTATACGACAATAGTAGTGAATAATAGTAATAATAATAATAACAATCGGAATAATACCAACCGTTCTTTCTCTTGGCGTGAATCTCTTGGTCCTCGGAGACTGTCTCCAGAAGCGGTAGCGTATTATCTGGACAGTAGGGCGAACTCAGGGGAACACCGCTTCCACCGTCAGACATTCCGGCACCGTCTAGACCCGAGCTGTGACAACTCCTCGGTAAACTCGAATATCCTGTGAATTGAAATGGCATTTATATTTCTTTAAACTAGATTTAATCGAGATAAGAAAACTAGAGGTGCTTCGTCTCTTCATCCGTTGAATTATTTACACACAAAAGAATTGGACTGTTCTTTGAGTTTGATTTAACTCGATATCCGAATAAATTTAAATGTATTCCGTAGATTTTTTATTGCTGAAATATATAAATACGATGAAGATAAATTGATAAGACCTGACGCGTTTTACTTTAATGGATCTTGTTGAAACGAAATTAAACAATTATTCGGAACATTTGAGTCGTTGAAGTTCTATTATTTCATTATTTTTTTTTTTTACAACTTTACTTATGAGTAAGAAATTATTCTTCTGGAACAAAAATTGGAAATATTGGACTTTTGTAACTCTAACGTTAACTTGTTTACCAAAATATATCTCTGCCAGTATTTTATTTCGGAAAACATCTCTGCCATGTAAAGCTCTACCAGAAATGTATTCTCTACCATGAAATAACTCTATCATGGTTCAGGCCTCTTTGGAAACATCTCTAACATAATTAAAACTCCACGAATTTCAAGTCTACCAGTTTATATCTCTATCACAGAACAAGTTTAAGACGTTCCAAGACTGATGGTAAGTTCTCCCGAGTAAAGCAGGCTGTTGTTCTCTCTCGCTCCTCCGGAAGCTCTATAATATCAACTATCTCTCACGTATTCGCGGCGACACGGTTGGTATGTCCCATAAACTTAACAATCAGATAACGCATGCACGTGTATTTGAAAGAGAGAGAGAGAGAGAGAGAGAGAGAGAGAGAGAGAGAGAGAGAGAGAGAGAGAGAGAGAGAGAGAGAGAGAGAGAGAGAATTAACCCGCGGACCACTCTGTTTTACCCGAGAGCAGTTACATTAGTGTGTTATTTTGTTACAGTGTTATTTTGTTACAAATACCTCAACGGATTAAAACTTAAAACAGAATATTTATTGATTATTATTTAATGAAAAATTCCATCGTAAAAACGTCCTCGAGGTCGTCCGATGTCTAAGCATTAGAGAACGGTTAATCAATTAAATTTGATTAAACCGATAAAAGTTTTTAAAAAATTGTTTTTTTTTTTTTTAAACTACGAAATAAGTTTTGTTCAATGTTCGAGTGGACAAGAATGATTTGTGAAAGGAATGTCTTACGAATCTCAACAAGATCTTGACTGGGAGTGCTCGGTGTGGCTGGTACGCTGCTGGCTTTTCTTCTTAGTCCAGCTGTCTGGCAACGTTGAATCGGTGGTTCCTCTTTCCTTAGGGGTGCCGACTCCTCGAGTACCTCCCTTTCCGTTCGTCCCGTATATTTAAACTTCGTACCCCACGAAAAAATTGAGCCACCGCTTACGACCGGTGCGTCCGAGGCTCTCGGTAAACTGCGGGAGATATTAAAGAAGAAAAAATTAGTTATCTATCCGCTTCCAAGTTTCTTCGTTTAAAAACTTTCCACTTGGAATCCTTAACTCGCAAGAATTTTCAAGGAAAAGCGCGAGAGTGCGGCAGAAAGTTATCGAGCATCCCGCTTTATCTATTCCCCGCGTTAGCCCTTTCAGGGCATATTTGATCGGTCGAATCCCACAAATTTTCAAATATTACAAAAAATATTAAAACAATTATGGTTGTTTGTCCCGTGTTCACAAAACGGCAGAAAAATATCTTTTTTTTTGGCATAACTAATACGTTAAAATATATTTCTTATAAATTTGCATACAGTGCCATCGAAAAGTTGAGTAATTAAATTAATTTTATATTGTGGAACTTTAAATAGAAAATATTAAGAAAATTATACGTAAATCAAAGAATAATAAATGGAAAGTGATATGAAACGGAGCAATGATGTTCCACGCAATGTTTATATGAAAGCTATGTGTATTGGTATTAAGGAAAAATTACATTTCTAATGTAGGGAGGCCCTACATTAGAAATAAATCAATTTACGAAGTGTTTATCATTGAAATATTTTATAATATTTAGATATTTTACCATAAAAAAGCTATAATAAAATAATTAATTCGATCTCAATTATATTCGGGAATATATATTTAATTATTTATATTTAGGCAATGATTATTAATATTTAAACATATGTATACGACGAAATCTTCTATAATCAACATTTAATATTTTTTCGGGATAATATGCACAAGAAGAATTAATTTTATCGTCTACAAGAATCAGGAATTCTTCAACATTTGTCAAATCAATCAACTTCGATGATAGAAACATCTGCATGTTCAATTCTTTCAACGAAATAGTGCAAACGATTTAACATACCACGAATACACTCCGCAACTGCAATATTCTCAGTTTTTTCTTTCACCTTTTTTTTTTTTTAAATAAAGTAATATCGAATATGTTATTTCAACTGCGGACAAAACGTAATGACACGGGGGATGAGGTGAACGTATGCTTCGTACGTGCATATTTGATGAAGGATAACCCAGTCGACGACTGCCTGCTTGCTCACTGAGATAGATAGTAAAAAAAAAAATTTTTTATACGTCCAGCAGCGTTACGTATGTGCAGTCGCGCAACACGAATATTTATGCGAAACATAAATTCTCCCTGTCCTCTCGATACATACGTGGGCGAAGGGTATGTGCATATGCGTCCAGAATGCTCAGTTTTGATTGGCGTATAGCTAAACAGTCGCTGTTGCAGTTATCAGTACATAATTCATCGTACGATAAAACGTATTGAGGGTAACGGGGATCAGTGGTCAATACAAATTAAATTTGATACAACGTGTAATTCTCTTCTCGTTAATTCATATTCAAAATTATCGTTATCAAAGAGCAATAATCTTTTATTTGTTAAATATACAATAAATAAACAGTTTTTAAACGTTATTGAGTTATTCCGTGTGTGAAGGTGCAATTTTTTTTTGTGGATACTTAAGAGGTTTCCTACAGTGAAACAATTGGAAAAAATAGAGGGAAACATTTTTGCAAACCACTTTTGTGGACGTTTTAAACAATTGTAATGATCCTGAGGTAAACATGTCGAACATAACGTTTTTTTTTTATAAAAAATAAAAAGCGTCTCCTATCGGGAAGTAAAAATAAACAACACGTACCAGCATCACCACATCCAGTGTATGCAGGTGGCGCCAGAATAAATGTAAAATGGAATTCGAACGAATAAAAATGGCAGAATATACTTTGGAATTGAAAGTATCATGATCTCAGTATGTACAGAGATAGTTTCGGGTAGTATTCTCCGATAAGAAAGAAGACAAGATACCGAAAGGCGATCAGCTTGCGCTAGGGGATGCAGAGATTAATGGGTTCGCATTTTTTGCCAGCTGATGCGCTCGTACATTCTATAGCCACTCGCGACACTTTCTTTTTTCCTCTAGTTTGCGTTTCAACTCTGTTCTCACTTGCACGTGAGCTCGCGAGAAACGAGACGCGAGGGTGCAGAAAAAAGTGGAGAAATAGGACGAGAGAGAGAGAGAGAGAGAGAGAGAGAGAGAGAGAGAGAGAGAGAGAGAGAGAGAGAGAAGGCGACGAGAGAGATGCAAAGGGGAAGTGAAGTTTTCATCGCGGAATACAAAACAGTGGCTGGTGCGAGAATGAGGCGATAGAGTGAGAACAACACGCGAAACTATGACGATGAGCGAGGGAGATGAGAAGGAGCTCGCGCTCCATCCTCTCTGCACCCTCCTTTAGCTGCACACCCACTTTTGACGCTCAAGTGCACCCCCGTCGACTTTATTGTTTGGATGACAGCCAAACCATACCAGTAGCTGCTCTCTCTCATCCAACGTGTACAACAATGCGCTCTTTCTCTCTCTTTCTCTCTGTTCTTCCCCCTCCCTACTTCTCCAGTCTCTCTGTCCCTCCAACTAAAATTCTCAACAGGTAATTTTCCGAGTCCCATTGTAGATGCATCTGCATCTGTCCTCTGTGCACCGAGGTATACACATGGAAAAAAAATGAACTTAAATTAATTAAAGGCCACTTTACAATTATTTTTACGAGATTTAAGTAATTACTTAATAAAATCACACTCGAGAAATGTATAAAAAATTTAAGAAAACATATATGTTGAGCTTCTTTTTGAAAAAGTTCTTTTTAAGGTGATGCGTTACCCCTCGGTCGGTAACATCATGGCGGAGATATTCGCGGAAAATTCTGTCATTTCTCTTGCACGTATGGTAATCCGATGAGAGAGACAGACAACGTGTAGCACATCTTAACGTAAGACTCAATACAGATGAAAATCGCACAATTACGAGAGAGTGAGTGTTGATCTTCCCCTTAAGAGGAAACTCGATACTGACACTTCACCTCAAAAACTCTGGAAGAATGAGGCTCATTCCGTTAATATAGAACTGAGTTAAATCCATCATTCTAACATTTTTTTATAAATATAGTCCCGAGAAAAATGCGTTTGAAATGTTTAGCTCTGTGTCTCGCGTATTTTCGAGAAGCGGCGCTCCGTCGGTAATGAAACTCCCCTTGATAGCTACAGATTCGATAATGTCTGAGCAATCAATTAGATATTTATCGTGATTCTTATGTATCATTTTACGATAAGAGAGACATAAAGTTTAACTTTGTATGGATTTTTATTACAGAGTTACGACAGATGTAATGTCTATGTAATATCTACACGTTTTGCATTCATCCACCGTAAGAGATTTCTCTATGAAGATTACACTGAAATTTATAGAACGAACTCACAGAAAATGCCACTGTGGAAGGAGCGTCCAATCATAAAGTTTTTTATTTCTTTTTCCTTTGTTAAAAAAAAATACACAGTAAATACGGAATTTTTTTACATAAAAAAGCAAGCCATAAAAAACCGTGTGGAGGCTTCATCGTTGAGGCACCAGCCATAACGACTATAAAATGTGTATTATAAGTTTGCATAAAAATTCTTGAACGTTTTAACATAAAATCCTTATCACAGTGAATGAGAGCAGAGATTACATAGATCGCACTCTGAATTTCATCTTATTTTCATTCGTAACTCATCTTATTTTTATCGTGATACGATCGACAGGAATTTAAAAAAAAACCAGATTATTTACTGAAATCACTGAACCACCGTTCCATAACCTTACATTTTTTATATGTTGTCATCTGCGAGCAAACATTGAAAAGAACGTAAATATGTTTGAATCTGTGCCCCGAAAAATCCGTGACAACGAAGTACTGATAAACTTTGTTGCGTCCATTTCAGATACAAAATACCAAAGATAACAGCTTTGTATCCGCCATTTTGTCTTCTCTCCAGAGTCACCATACGACGATTTATCTCGCCAATGAGTGTACGAACACAAAACTGTTATCTCAGCATTTATTACACGTAGAAACGAATATATTCGAGTAAAAATGACATCCGGCAGAATAGATGGCGCTTCTAGAAATCACGTATCCAGCGATGTACCTTAGACATTCAATCTGTGTGTGAACGCACATGTCAGTACATTCCCACTTTAAGATGATGTGCTACCCCTCGGTCACTAACAACATTTATAATGCACATTTCTCTGCTACGATCGATCTTTAAGATAAAAGAGAAGAACGGTGAACCGCTTCTCATAACTCTACAGTTCACCGTTCTCGTTTTTAACGCCGAATCAATCGTGGCGGAGATATTCTCGATAGGAAAATTCTGCTATCTCTCTTGCACGTATAGCGATCAAAAAGAGAGAGATAGAGAGAGAAACAGACAGATGACGTGTAGCACATCGCTATAAAACCCCAAAATGCACAGTTTATTAAGGATGATTGTGTAAACAGCGAAGAACGTCATACGGTTGAAATAAAATCTAACTATCTACATAGTTTATTAATATTTTATGTAATATAAAAATCTACGTCTTGCCTAAGATATTTCATCTAACTTATAATACAGCTTATACATTTGTAAGGATATACATTACTGAATTATCGAGTAACGCAAGCGTATGAGCTAAAGTGATCGTGGAATCGATCGAACGTCGAACCCTAATGAAATATTCGGTGCTCGAGCTCGTGTTTCAACGACCAGAGGGAGGAAAGTTCTGAATATATACGAATGGCTCTCAATTTTTCTTGGTAGATTATATTACATTACATAGATATATCTATATATTTGTTCGTACCCCAAGGGTATTCGGCAAATAAATCGAATCTCGTTTCCGCTGAATTAGATATGAACTCTACGGCCTATACGGTTTCAAGTGCGGAATAAATGAGCTTGTTCTCAAGCTTCACCGAACGAATAATTATCAGCGATGGTTAAATCGGGCGTGATATATTATTTTCGTTGCATCGATGCGATTACAGTCAATTGAACGTGGCAAGACGGAATATATTTCTCGCGCAGACTCTATTGCAACCAGACAAGCAGCGTGGAAGGAACCAGACCCTCTCCCACTCTCTCTCTCTCTCTCACACACCCTCTGTCTTCGGTGAAACTGATATCCGGGAATCTGGAGCTCGAACATCCGACTATGTCACGGGATCACGCTCTTCTCTTGTGTCTCGTTATCTACTTGCACCAATTTTCGAGACACGAAGAGATACTAAAGACAATATATTCTATTCTAATATATTCTAAATGATTGATTCTATACACCGTACTCACGTGAAAAACAGCATCTGCTCGATTGCACATCTCCATACGTGACGACAGTTCGATCCGGTCGGACACTTAAAGCCGACGGTGTGCTTTTTCTGAAAATTCGGGATACCAAACACTCTTTCCGATCTAATAACTGGCCCACTATTTCACACGTATAATGATTTTCATTTTTTGCAAATGTTTCTCTCTTTCATTAACCCTGTCAAAGTCAGTAAAAATTGTTTACCTTTCATTACTTTTTTTTTTTATTACGTTAAAAAAAATATTATTGTTCACGTACAAACATTTTTTACGCAAAGTTGCCGAGATTATATAGAACATTTTTTAAAATTATTTTGTACTTCCCTTTCATCATAGCTCGTTATCCTACGCTCAACTAAAAATATCTCAATACAGACAAACACTTGAAAATAATGTTAAACTTTAAATTTTCTAATTTACGTGACTCTTGAAAAAAATAATTAATTATATTGTTATTGCAAAAAAAAGACTTTATTATAGAAAAAACAATTAGGGGACAGGGATCATCGATTTTATCAGGAAAAAGTGTTTTTTTTTTGTCAGTGAAAAAAATTTATCAACAATTCCTTACGGTTGATTGTTCCTAACGGTACTCTGGTAATGTAAAAAAATCTTCAGACACGAATATAACAAATAATGGGACAATTGTCATGTTTTTTAAATAGCACATAATGGTGAAAAAAAAAGTGGAACTCCTTCTATAATTTTTTATATTCAATTCTAAGAAATTTTTCACATGATCGAAAAACGATTTCAAATTGGAAATCATTATGGGATTTTTCATACGATTTTTTATCGATAAATAATGCGCTTATTAACTCAAATGTTAATAAAAAAAATTTATTTATGAGATCTTATAAATTATGTTAAAAAGTTTAAGAAAGAAAATAATGTTCTTCGTAAAATTTTTATAGAAAAAACAAACAGTAATTTCTCTAACTACGATATCCCAAAATAATACAAAATATTCAAAAGTTAACTTTCCATGAAAGTAGTTTCGAGTATCAATAGTTGAGACTCCACAACTCTTCACCAAACTGTGAAAGGGTCAACGAATAACTACAAACTAGAAATAGTGATTGCGATAGAGAGAGTGAATAATATGTTACTGCGACTCTATTACAATAACAACGAATAAAGTCTGATGTATGGTGCTCTAAAAACTCAGCTGGCCTGACAAATGTTATCTCTGATCTATAATTACATAAAGAGATGTGAAAAGTACATGCGAAAACGGACAAAGGACTCACCTTAGTCCTCAGATCCTGGAGAACACGCGGCATGAGAAATAGCAAGATTAATCGACGGTAATATTATGATTAATGAAATGCACAGAAAACCGGTAAAAGCTATGAATGCACATGCACCCACGACACGATTCGAACAAGACGAAGCAACGATTTGACGAGTACAGCTGCACGAGTGCAACTACAGTTGGACTGGCTCGTGTATAGAAGCGAAGAGTACGGAGGTCGCGGTAAGCTCAGGAATTTGTAATCCTGTAAGTAAGTCAGCTTCCGTCGCGGTCAGTGCGAGGTCAATGTATCGATCACTCGCGATCCCCGAGACTCGGTCGCAGCCTTAGGTATATATTGCCATATACTTGTCCGTATAGCCTCGTTACGTTTGCTGATGTACCGTGTTCGTTAAAGTCGCTCGTGGTATTCTACTCCGTTAGTAAGCCAAGTGTACCAGTCGTGGAGACAGAATCAACGATAAAAAACGAGTGGTTTGACTGTAGGAAAATCTATAGTGTCATAACATAGATGTTCCCTACCCGAGTTATGACACAGGTCACTAGAAGGAACGTATCATCTAGATGCAAATAAAAAAACGTCTATTGTTCATTCAGTGTCCATTGCTGGTACACTTGAGTTATGCAGCGTGAGCGAGCCGTCCCAAAAGCGAGCTTATCAGTGAAACGATGAAAATACGGAAAGGGAGATCGAAATGGTACGAAGCGAATAGAATCGATTGTCCCGATTTGATCCTCGATACAACGCCCCGTGCAATCCCCACACCCTCCCCGAAACGACGCTCGTGAGAATACTTAATGTGAGTTTGAGACTCGATAGAATTCTCACCTCGTTTATCGTCAGATGCACGATGAACATCTTGCCCTCGAAGTTGATCTTCTGCACCTCCGACCAGCGGAAATGATTCGTTTGTCGCGAGCCTTGAAATGTAAGGATCCCACAATGGTTTATGCCGAGGTAAAGTTGAGTGCCCTTGTGGTCCTGTAACGAACCAAAAGATCTTATTACTACACGGTTAAGGTAAGTATTTCGTGTGGCAAAGAAAAATGCTTTTTCTGTGAACTAGGACGAATAAAATGCCAGAGACTCGTTTTTCATATTTTGGATCAAATGGAAGGCATCCTGCGTACAATTATAATAAACATTTATTCAACTCTTTCCGTATGGGAAGATAGCGCAGTTGACTGTCTTCGCATCCGGAGGTTTCGATGAAAGCATCGTACGCTCCATCGCCCCGTACGCTAAGACAAGAAAACGTTAAATACAATTTATAATTGTCCTCTTAAAAAATTTCAAACAGAAATTACCTTTTGAAAGAATTTTACGAAGTTATCAATATTTTCGATTAATTAATCGAATTATGAATGAATAACAAAATAATTAAATAACTGAATTCAGTTGACTCTAAGTAAATTAAATTGAGCTAACTGAATATAGTTGTCTCAACCTCACGTGAGGTTGGTTGTATATCGAAACTCACGATGAACTTGAACCAAACATATGATGCAGTTGAAGCAAGCTATATTCGTTCGTTTAAATTTACATTGAGCCAAGTGAATATAGCTTGATTCAACTGCACGATATGAATGACTCAAGGTCACGGTGAGGTTGTGCCAACTACGTTCAGTTGACTCAATTAAATTTACTTAGAACGAACTGACTTCAATTGGTTCAAACTAAATTCATGATAAATAATTAATTTAAATAACAATTAAATTTGGGATTAACTATTGCATCTTAGTTGAATAAACGATTGGGGAAAAAGGCTTTATATTTTCTATCTAAGAGCATTTTTATCGGCGATGAGTCGACAGTACAAATTAGAAAGCATAGCCCCTCAACCGGTTTATAAGAAAGAAAGATAGATGTCAACGAGTAAAGTAAATAGCTTTGAGTATAAATAGTCCGCTAACTACCCCTCTGGCTTATCGCCTTTTCTGTTGCAGTTCCATTATACAAAACGACCTATAAAAGGAAAACAAAATCAAGGAAATTATACGAGTTCCTGGAGAAACGGATAGGGGTGGCTTTCACGAAGCTCCGGGGTAAAAAAAAACAAATAAACATTTCCATCGCGTAATGAATGGCCACTAGTCTATATCCTGAGCTGTCGCGCGTGTTCTCTCTGACGCTGTATATTTTCGATAAATGTGTCATTCGTGTAAAGATACACCAAACATTTGCTCTGTACGTACGCTCGGTAGTGTACCAAACGGAGTTCCCTGTGTATACAAATATAATTTTATTGCGTGCTTCGAGTAGAAACCGCTGGCACAGGAGGACTCTCTCCTGAATGTGATAAAACGTACAGGCGGAAGTAACACCGCGCCATTAACGTCACGAACGGAAATAGCTCTCCTGCTGGCAACTATGCCGCCTACAAGCACCACTGCCATAAAATCCACGGCTTGGTGGCCCACAGAACAGAGTCACGCAACCCTGACATTAGATATAGAGCGTTGCGGAGCGCGGAGAGAGACCGGGAGAGCTGTTGCCGAGGTTCGAGCGGAAATTCGCCGCCCCAGAGGTGCGCTCGAAGCGAAATTTAAGGGACGGAGAAAACACCCCCGGCGAATAATAGACAAGACAACAGTCGAGAACGAAGAAAGTGGGGTGGGGCAGAGAAACTGCTCCTACCAACGAGCAGAATTTTCATCCCGGTGCAATTTTCTCTATTGAAAAGAATCGCAGATATATAACTATCGCGGAGCAATCTATCTCGAACAATAAAAAACCTCAGGCGAGTCTGCCGCCTGTGAGAAATATTATTAGAATTTTTTTATCATTCGTTTTTTGTTTTTCAGTTTTTATTGGGAAAAAAGGAACAAGAGTATCCCAATTTCAGATTTTATCCGACCACGTTATTATATTCATGATATATCGATTGAAAAGAAAAAAAAAACAAAATTTTGGAGACGCAGAAGCAATCGGAGAATATTTATTATTTCCCTTGGCGTATGGAGATTTTTTTTCTAAGATCAATGACGTTAGTAAGCTTCTGTTTATATAACTATAAAGTGAATCTTTCTAATTAGATCTTTATCGTGCTATAAAATAAAGAGGACTTTAAGAGTAATTTGCCTATTTTTTTAGGTCTTCGCGTCTCCTCGATTTTTCTACTCAGCGGAGACAGCTGTGAGATATTTTTAATATCGATGGTTGCCCTTGTCGGCATTGTCTACGAGATACGTTTTTATGAAATTGTATCCAAGGCTAAGCGTCACCGTTGCTTAATTTCGATGTGCGATAGCTCATTTTATATATTAAAAGGACCGTTCTGTACGGTCTTTAAGACTACTACATTTTTTTTATATTTAGCTTCTTAATTGGTAGAAAAAATGTTCTTTAATATATCGTTCTAAAACTTCGCTTGTAAACAAATAGTTTTTAACTGCAAACAACGAATATTTTCGACGATTAATATCGCTGAGCTCGTGGAATACGATGTCGCTTTATTCTAAATAAAATAGCATAAAAGTATACCTCGGCCACAATTGTTGACAACTATGGAATCTTTAGATATATTAATTGTTATATTTTGTTCTATATTAAGGACATTTCTTTCATTCGATTTGCAGCGTCATTGGAATTGATCGGCTCTTGAAAACTCGGACAAAGATTTTTTTTAATTTCAGTTTTATCGGCACTCGTTACGTTTTTATCTCCGTTTAAGAATGTTATTGCGTGATATACGAGTATGAGTCATGAGTAAATTCCTTGGGTAGACGAGAAAAAAAAATATTAAGGGCAGAGAAAGAGAGAGAGAGAGACCAACGAAGGTGAATCTCGTCGATCAGTCGAAAAGTTTGTGGACAACTCGAGCGCACAGCAACCTCGAAACTGGGTCGGAAACTCATGGGTATGGAATATAAATTGATGTGGTTTGCTCGATACTGTCAAGCAGGAGTATCGGTTCGATTTATCTTGCAGCCACAGGACATCAGCAACGTTCATGAATCGGAAGCTCACGTATTTATATGTATACGTGTAGATACCTATAGATGTAAGTTTGGGTTCATCAACTCGTATGACCCAGGTGCAGAGTATTCACAAGATGTTTAAAATTTACCTTAACAGGATGAGGATCGACGGCGTAAGTGTCGAGCTGCGATGCCAACCTTAAAAAGTGCGTCTCCGCCTGTTCGGGTGTAAAACCCTTCAGCTGTGTCTGATGCAACTCCATCGCCTTTCCTTCAATCGACTCCGTCTGTTTAAGCAACAATTTATGCTCCGATATATAGTTTCCTTCGTGAATCTCGGGATCGTATTCGCCGAGTTCGCCTGAAAGAAATAATAAAAAAATTAGTTATTAAATATACTAACAATCCTGCAAAATAAAATATTTCTCATTCTCATATTCTTCTCTTCGTGTAATTAAAATCTTACTGTGAACGATGCAGGCTGCAAGTAGTGCAGCCTCGCCAGGACTGCAGTAGAGACGACCGTGCAGTAGATCCCTCTTCAATTGCTGGTAAATCTGATACCTGGTGATCTCCTCCTTGAGTCGTAATGGATCCGGTGGGTAGAATTTCACGCGAAAGCTAAACAAAATCGGTTCCATGTCTGCAACACAACATAGTTGGGCGACGAATCGCGGTGAGAGTCTCGACGAGTTTTCAGTTTGCTGTGGGATGTATAGATATCATGTGCTCGTGTGACACAATTTTATACGAGATTGATCATTTCCACCGGCAACAGGCGTATCCGCGATTTCCCATATCTACTACAACCGAAGAGAGTTTACGAGGAAATAGATTCGCGTTTTGATGGGATTACATATAGACAACGGATACTCCAAACTCGATTCGAATGTCAATTATAGCTCTCATACCCCGGCATGATATTAACGACATATTAATGAGGCTTTTCGATTAAAGTAAAACTTGGTTATTGGTACCACTGTCGAACAAATTGCGGCATTGATTGCAACAAGATTTGAATAAATAAATAAATAAATATTTTAGTTATTTCATTGAGCCCGATATCGATAGATTTGCGCGTACTGAATCCAAACGATTCATTTTCCTAAATAGAATTCCTAAAATGATATACACAGACCAAAATTTACCATTAATTGATCATTACAATCGGGATCTTAAAGACCGAGGATCATTTCATGTACAGAATACAAAATAGAAACTGTGACGTAAATTGAAGATAATTGTTCGGTCAATCGACGGTTGTTCCGAATAACCGTAATTTTGTATCTCTAATCGTAATTAAACCGTATAAGCAACACCAATAATTGGAATGTGTCGTATTATGTAGAAAATATAATTTTTAACAAAAAAGAAACCATTTTTTATTATATTATTGTTCGTCTTCTGTTCCCTCGGTTACCTTAGTTATATAATTAATTTAATTATTGCCAAAATGGGCGTAAAATGTATATTATTAAAAACGAAAAATCAACTATTTAATAAAATGATTTTTCTTCTTGATTCAACAATTTCTCTTTTAATAAGTATTTTTTTATTTATATTACAAAATGTATTAAATGCGACGAACCTTTCACCTGCTTGATTGCCGTCTTCGCCAGGTCCAGCCAATGCTGTAAAATAAAAAAATAAAAAACAACATTACTTTATTTACCGCACAGTAAACAAAGTACACATTACATGTTTTGTACGAAGCTATAAACAAAAGAGAAATGTAACGACATAGGCTCTAAAATTTATTTTATTACGGTAGCACAGATCTTCGTTCGGTGGGTCATAGGGATACCATAAACGAAGCAAAACTCGGGTGCTAGTACAGCTAGAGAGAAGGTCGGGACGAAAATAATGTTTCCTATATATCGTTGGGAATTGTGTGTGTCGCCTCTGATACGTTATGCCAAGGGGGGATGAAATTTACGGGGCGTAATGTGATAACATAAAATATTGTAGAGTCCAGGCTAGCGATAAGAGGGTGAGAGAGAGAGAGAGAGAGAGAGAGAGAGAGAGAGAGAGAGAGAGAGAGAAGAGAGAGAGAGAAGAGAGCGAAAGAAAAAAAACTGATGCTGTATTGCTCTCGAAGCTTTCTCAAAGTTAACCAAGAGAACCGAGAGAGAAGCCTAAAGGTATACGAGCGCATGGCTGAGAGAGAGAAGAGAGCTTTAGCTGCAGGTATCGATTTCCTTTAGCTACTCAACCCGCCAACCGTGAATGGATACCCCGTGTGCGATACACCCATAGATTTTTCCCCATGTAGGTGTAACAATATACTAGTACATATATATGTATATAGTAGTTAAGCTCCTGCGGAGAACCAAGCCAGAGCCTTCTTCTTATTTTTCTTCTTCTACTTCTTCTTCGTCTTTCAATTTTATCGAACCCGTAAAACAGCCAAGGACGCTTCGATCTAACCAATGGCATAACCGTATCGGCCAAACCTCGACGTAACAATTATCCGTAAATAGCTCGTTATCGCCACTCTTGTTGCGTTATGGTATTTCTATCTTAAATATTATTCACATAGCGCCATATTCCAGGCAATGTCCGTGAGTGAATAAAGTTACAAGTAATTACCAATCAATTAAATTTTAGGTTTACGCTCGAAGAAGAAGAAAAGATCCAGTGGACCTCATACAATTTTAGGTGAATTCCGAACCACCGGGGATCACAGAAGAAAAAAGCTCATAGATAATTCAGTTGTGCCATCGGGAATCGAATCAAGATCCACTTCGTGTGACCTGAGAACGAAACCACTATGACATCGCTCGTCCTCCCAAGCCAAAGATCACGGGTCCTCCACCGACTCGACGATACGACCACCGGTTAGCGAAAGTCTCGAGTACTAAGCTCGACTACAGCCCAGTTTTCTCGTGGGAAAACGAGCAGAAAGTCTGATGGAAACTTGGTGCTGCTCGTCACTGATTCTACCAACTGCACCATTCCACCAACGAATTAAGAGATAAAATAGTTAGTTAACCGATCTCTCTCTCAGCCTTTCATTGAGAAACTCGTAATGCAGAGGGCAAAGTCTCTAACTTGCACTTCAGTCATTATTAAAGCTACCTTTTTAAAGAAATTTATCAGTGACCGAGTTGGAAAGTCTTCGGTTCTTTGGTTGGGAGAAAAAGTAAAGTAGTAGTGGCGCCCCTATGTCGTACACCAGGGTTATTCTACATCCGCATTAACACTCGGTGAGGCTACAGCGGAAAAAGTCGTCTTATTGCACGCTGTTCCCCACTCGAGAATTTCCAGTGCACTCTTCACCCAGATTTCGTTGTGGAAATAAGTTTCTACCTTAGGTGTTCACGAAAATAATATGTGTTCTCTCTGCGTGCTGCAACCTGAGGAAATTCTTCGTCGAATAGATACCGAAGGCGCTAAAAATACTCGAATAATTGAACGTCTTATTTAAAAAAAAATATTATTAAAATTGTGTTAATCACCAATTGAAAAGTTATGACAAGATCGAGAAATAAATGACTCTTAATTAATCTTGAAAAGGACTATGTAGCATGCAGGGTAGTAATAAAAAAAACTTCCCGAAGAGTTAAAATTGAAGTAAACATGAAAACTAGCGGAATTTTATAAATTAATAATAAAAAATGATATTGGTAAGATTTTTTGTTGTCGTAGTTACGTTTCACAGCTTGAGACATTTATGTTGTTTTACTTTTTAAAATTTGACTGAATAATGTACAACTGAAAATGTTTTTTTTTTAAACGCAACAAGGGGCGAGGGGGAGTCTGGCATTGTACACGATGGAGACAAAGAGCTCTTGACTCTCATCAACTGCTGGCTGCCCTCTGAACTTCCGTCGTCGGCCGTTTTCTCGTACACAGTTATACATACTTTAGCACCTGGTACTGTAGCCTCCCGCTAAGTGCACGCAGGAGGGGAAACGCGCACTTACCGAGTTACCCCCACTCGCTGGATCAGCAGAGCTCGGCGGATCTCGGTAGAACTCGGCACGGATGGTGTTAAGGGCGAGATTCCGAGTAGGGATTGACGAAAATCAGCATGTCGATGTGCGTCCGACAAAGATAGAGCTGTGCGTTTAGTGATAACCGAGTTGTAAGGCAATCCATCGACAGAGCGTTGTACTCTTAAACGGGGGGGGGGGAGGTACCTGGACACACACTTAGCGAGTGCCTACTGTACTAGGGTACATTGTTCACCTCACATAAAGTTGAACAGCTCAAAAGTGTAGCGATAGTGGAAGCTAGACGCCGGCAAGACTATAAAAGAATCAGTTGCGCTATCTTCGCGGAGTACCAAAAACAACGAATAATAAATATTTAAAGTGTATTACGTACTCGCTGTCTAAACTGGTCCACGTATCGAAGTCCGAAGTAGTCCGTCTCCATAATGTTGAGTTGTTTGCAAACATATTCGAGAATGTAGCGTCCTTTGTGCTGGGGCTGTAACATTTTAAAACGAAATATTTTGTTAGACACTTTATTCACTGTGCGCGAATAATTGTTTGTTCAATTATAATTCATTATATTACTTGAAAATCGTAAAACTGTGTAATTTTTTACTATTTCATCGCATACGAAGGATCCAGGACGTACAGGCTTAAGTTGAAATAATCAGTCAAAAATGAGTGAGATCGGTACAGCGATGCCTTCCTTACCTCGTGTAATCACTCGAATGATATAAAAACCAACCACCAGTTAAAAAAAAATATTTATCGAGTGCAATATGGATCTTGTCGCACGTCAACTATCAAAAAATTGTTATCGCAGAACGATCTTAATCAGTTTTTGTAGAGGAATATAATGTTAATTATTCACACCGAATGTCAATGATTAAAAATTGCGAAGACACGACAGATCTTCCATCACGATACATTGTCGCTATAAACAAATATTCACACTGGTTATAAAGACAAACGATACACTTGACAGCTGGAATAGTATTTCATAAAAATAGTTCGTGATCGTATTTATAAATTATCTTATGCAGCAGTGGCGTAGGAATACGCGTGCTATAACATTCGATCACTTTGATATGATAAGTATCGAGAAGTAAAGCCGTCCTGTCAAAATATCGAAGTAACAATTCAGCGGAAACGTCTGCGACATCAATAATGTCACCGAGATAAGAGCCAGCTCGTTTTGTTATAAACCCAAATGTCACGGGTGACGTGAGGTTTGAAAATTCCAGCGAACAACGTAGATTACAATTATTCAACGAAACTCAAAAATTTCCGTTTTTATCGGTTGTAACTTTACCTCAGTAATTTTATGACGACTACTTCACGCTAATTAAAATGTGATAAGAAAGCAACATGTCGCATAAGGATATCCACATATTTAAAAATAAAAATAATTTATTTCATTGGAACAAAAATCTTGAAGCCAATAAATAGTTTAATCATCTAAATACAATTTTATTGAAGATACGATTTTTAGACGATATCTATCGATCAGGTTACATTTTATGTTAAATTCATAATAATAAAAAATCAAACTATTATTATATTGTTCATAAAACAACAAATTTGTTGAATCAATTTTTTATATATAAATTCAACATATTTTTTCACTGTCTATCGCATTTATTTTCATTGAAATAATGTTACAGATTTAACAACTTTGCTTTGAGTTCCGTACGGGTTATCGGGACAGGAAATTTATAGAAAATTATCATAATAGCTGTACGAGAGAGGGAGAGAGGGACAGAGGGAGAGAGAGAGAGAGAGAGAGAGAGAGAGAGAGAGAGAGAGAGAGAGATATGAAGGAGAGTCACCGCATATAAATCAAGGACGAGAGCCCGGCGTGAGAGTGATATCGCATATGCGTTGTATCCGATAGGCTCCTCAGCGACGTGTATATAATTATCACGTGTATATTGCGCAACATGACATAGTACAGAGACTCGTGTTTGCATGTATAGTGGAAGCTACACGAGTCTACCTTGACCGTGTGTCCATGCACTATTCGCGCAGTTCGTGCGAGTTAGAATTCTCTGATAACTCGTTTCCATCCGGAATAAAGCACAAAATCATGGTGTTCGGAGAATCCGTAATTGCAGAACTTTTTGTTGTACGAGACTTCTATGACTTCCTGATATTTCGTTTAGCTCTATATCCATGCATGCATACCTCTCTCACGTATCAATTACAATTATATATTTACCATTTTATTTGTACTGCACATGCTAACCAACTTTCAAGTGCCTCGGGGCACGAAACGTGTCTCTTCTCTTCAAAATTGCGTAATTGCATTATCGCTGAGCTATTATAACCCGTATACCAGGTGTACGGATTACGAAACGTATGGAAAAGGCAATCTAGAACTGCTGGTACATGACTGTTAAGGCTTTACAGTGTAAGGTCGATCTAATTCGTGGAAAAAACTTTTAGTGACGTACGCAGTTAACAATGTTGTTACAGTCGTCAAGTTTATAATATTTTGCGCTACAAGCATACGAGACGCAATAGCAATTATAAAGTTAAAAATGCACGGAAGCTCACTGAATCTTATTTACAATAAAATAAAATTGAAATATAAACTTGAATATTGCCTTGTTATCAAAATATCATTTAAAAAATAATAATTTTAACGATAAAACTATTTTATTGTACCTATTATTATTTTTTTATTATTCAAGATATTATTCTTTGACGGAAACCAATCGAGATTCTACTGTAGCGAATGTACAGTATCGTCGAGTGTACGGGACGTTAGTGAATAACGCATAGATTGCGGGCCAAGGCAACGACTCGAAGAAAACTAGCGAATCGCGAGGGGATTCTCGTACGTTAGTTAGCCAAACGCATCCACGTGTGTCCTCTGCCTATCGCAACAATAACTAACAACCCCCGGCCTTGTTCGCCTCAGACTTACACCCTCATGTACATACGTCACGACATTCTCGACTCTCTAGGCTGCGGACCGCTTCGCTTTATAGCTTCCTCGACTTCCACGTGGAACGACTACGAATAACGGTAATCCGGAGGCACGACTGCTGCAGCTCCCAGTCGATACACAATCTTCACATATTTATGCGAGGAAGCCGCTTTTCACCCAGTCCGCAGAGCCTTAATCCTTACGAAAAGCTAGCAAGAGAAACTCGGTGTGGTTTATACTACGGTGTACGGTGCGATCGCTGTAAACCGTACCACGCTTTTCAGTTGACCTCTGGGATATTGTTAATAATTAATCAGTTGCTGGTAGTACTTGACTAGAAATAGCATTTTTCTTCTTTTGAAAGAGATTAGCGTGAAAAAAATTAAGATAAATAACATTTTTTTTCCTTTTTTTTTTTAAATCTACTTTTCAATCAAGTTGTGTCCATCATCTTCCCGTGAACATTTAATCGATTTTTACTTACAAATCATGAAAGAAAAACTTTTTTTTATTCATAAACACAGTTTATTGATTACCAAATGCACAGATCTGTTCAGAAATGTGTGCCGAACCACAAAAGAAATCCCCAGAATGGAATATATCATATTCGAAAGTAAAAAAATACGCATGAAATCGTGTATTTAAAATAAATGTTAAAAATACTTCTCCTTAACTTTGGCAATTAGGAAATTAAAAAAATATATATAAAACTCTAAGTTTAACTACAAACTGGAAAATAATAATCGATATCTATGAGGTCAACGGAAAATCGTGGCTCAATTGACAGAGAATGTCCCATATTTGTTGGAATACTATAACCGCATACAAAATTCATCAGCAAATAGTGAACGAACTTGACTCGAACCTCGAACCAGTTCACTGAGTTAACGTTACATTACACATTGCAAAACGATGCTACGGACGTACGAAGCGTACGTCTGACCTGTAAATTGAGCAAGTGTCGTAGCTACCTATTCCCATTCTTGTGGAGTCAGCTTCGTTGCTGCAGTTATGCACTCGGTGAACCTGCGCCCTGTGCACTAGCAACTACTGTGCCACTGCACTACTCCTCGAGCCTGCGTTCCATAGCTCCCCCATTCGACTTCCTCGCCATGGGCTTCCCCTTCGAGTGTCGCAATCGAGTCGACGAAAGTGTTTTTCGTTCTCGCGACGCAAACACATTTTCCACCTGGAGCTAGCATCAGTGGGACAGTTGTTTTTCTTCTCGGCTCACACCCAATGTGTCTGGTTTCGATCCCCGCCGTCATCAATAAATAGATTTCTCTGTGTGATTCTCTTTCCACGATTCCCGGTGATTCGGACTCCACCTACGATCGTAGATCCACCGACAATGAGTCATTTTTCTTATCGGGCGTATACGCAAAAATTAATCAATTAATATAATTACTAATCAATCCATTCGTCTATAAACGTTGCCTCGAAGATGTCGCCGTGTGGTCTTCCAATTAAAAAAATAAGATAATAATAATAATACAACTACAAAAATTACATAAAGAAGGAAGACTGCAACACGTCAAAAGTGGTGGTAACGAGTTACGAATAATAATTGTTGAATCGAGCCTTAGCCATTACGCGTAATCCCTCGCCAGGTTGGGTTTTCCACTGAGCCAAACGGGTCCAACGAAACGACTTGGAAGAAAAAAAAACTTTTCCGCTTCGCGACACACCTGCGAGAGTCTGAACTCTGTACGATTTTTTTTGTTTTTCAAGGAGTCAATCCCACTCTGCTGTCATCTTTCCGATCAACCTTGGACTCTTTGTACTCGATCTCAATGGTATATGACGATGTATTGTACGCGATGCACAAGTGGCACTCGCTTTATCCGCGTATAGGTATTGTGCGGTTATGTACCATCACAATACACGTAGTTTGTGTATAGAGTGCATAACTGGAAGAGGGTAAGATAGACCGCAGCGATATATGAACTCAGCTCCGGGTATACGTCGTGGTATACATTTGTGAGAACTTTCTTTGTTTTTTTTTTTTTTTTTTTTTTTTTTTTTAATGTATACAAGCTCCACATCTCTCTATTTTCCTAGATACGTTCTTTTGAATGCTTTCTCGTATAAAGAATGTTGAGGTCGAGCATTTATACAGTATGGATTTATCAGTCAAGTGCAGTCAATCCTCGAGAAGCTGAGGGCTCTGCATTTGTAAGTGTATTTTCAAAGTAGATAAAGTCTAGCCAGGCATAAAAGATCGAGGTCATATTCAATGAACTTTTAAATGCAAAAAACTCAGTGAATTAACATATATATTAATTCTTACATTCAAATATATCTTCCAATGTATTTCAGAATCGTTTAGTTTTATTTAACTTGTATTGAATTATTTTTTAAACCACTTTAAAACTTTTTACTTTGTGATTTATCATTTTTAAATAATAATCAAAAGTTATGATATCGAATGTTGTTGAAAAATGATTAATTCAACTGAGAAAAAGGAATGTAAAGGTAAGTTTTTCGATCTTACACATTTAAGTTATTAAATATTGATTTTACAATGGCATTTCGATTTTTTGTTTTTTTTTTAAATATTACAAATTAATTTTCGATTAATGCGTTAAGCTTTTATCGAATTATTAAATTATTCGGATGTCAGACCGAGAGATCTTCGCAGAAAATTCAATTATCAATAATTTATTAATATTTCATCATATTTTAATTAATAAAATTGTTTATATCGAATTTATAAAGAAATTCTCACATAATTTGATAATTTTAATCTACAATTGATTTTTAAAAAATGTATAGTTCAATTCTATAGCCATTGTATAGACCTCTTGCGCTTTTTCTTTACTAATGTAATAATACGAGGAGACCGCTATTACCCTCATTTCCTACAGTCTGCTCCAAATTTCCGGCCATGATCCAGAATCGTCTAACTATATTCACTTTTACAATACTGTCGATTTGTCTGTTCCACGCTTGGACTACAACGGAGACCCAATTTTATTTAACCTCGCTTATTTTCTTTTTAACGACATTCCCCTACTTCACCGAAACCGGATATCAAGCGCACACAAACTCAGGTATAGTATGGACATCCCTCTGACCCCCAACAGTTGGCAATGTCTCTTAATTAATATTCACCATTGTACGAAGACGATTTTATTCAATTCCATCGGCTTCGTTCTCATTTTTTCCCTTACCCCACTAGAATACAATAAAATTCGGACTACGCACTCTAAATATTTCTAGTAGATATATTTATTCTACATTGGATAGCCTGTTCGGCATTTTAAAAACTCATCCTGACCCCCTTGTTATATTTTCAAATATAAATAGAATTCTTTTTCTTTGAATCTTTTCTTCTTCCTATTTTCGTACACGGAACAACGAAGTAGTTCCGATAACTATTTCCAGCTTATGCCGTGTCGCGAGTTACTTACAGATACCAAATCGAACTAGTATTCTCAACTATTTTCGATTGGTTAGCGAAAAATAGTACCAAAGACCAACGACTCGATTCCTGTAACCAATGACAATGCTGTTGCAACCACGAGTCGTTGAGTGGTGCAACTAACGTCGGCGATAATTGCGACAAGTATTTGGATAATCTACGAGATAGTTTCCATTACCAATCGCTTTCCGTTTATAACCAACCGATTGGTACGTGCTACCGTTCAAAGTGACAGGTGATTGTGGATGAACGAGAACTTGCAAAAAATAAAAGTGAAATATTGCGAATAGACGTTCTTCGTCTATCGAAACATCGCGCGAATTACGTGTCGATCCTCGCCACTGTAAATAAATAGAAATATCCGTATTAACCTGGTTTTTTTTTCGTATTACGCTGAATCGATGGATTGCACTGATAAGCTAAGGTTCCCATCTCTGTTGATTACCGTTACTACCGATATTTTACTAACAACATTCTAGTTTATTGAAACAACCGAGTAGTCGGCGTTATGCTAACTATTTCGGTTTGTTGTCGGAACCAATGTGTCGGATTCTCCAACTACTATTTCCTTTCCTTGTACCATGTTTGCCAACTTCATTCAATGACTTACATATACACAAAATTTAGTTTGTATACGTTTATACGTTCATTCCACTCACATTCATTCCACTTGAACATTCCCTCTTTTAAACCAGTTGGTTCAACAATCATTCCGTATTTAATAAGTAACGTAAAAAATATTCGAAACATAATCATTTCTCTATAATCAACGATTCCATAAAACCGTCTAAGAAATCCAAGCTACATTAACCTTTAGTATCGCAATAATTCTGCATCCCACATAGCTCATTCTCAATTTCTCCATCTTCTTTATATAATTATTTCCTCCATTTCTTCTTCTTTCTATTAATCTATTCTTACTTTGAGGATATTTGTGCAGAAACTAGTTTCAGTTCTATTGCGTTGGTAATCAATTAGCTCGTAGACAAAAGCAAGCTGAATTCTTTTACATCTATTATTATTATTTTTTTATTTTTTTTTTCAAAATGAGCGTGTACTCAAAATTACAGATTTTTACGTGGAAAACTGAAGTGAAACTCGCACGTGTCAATAGAATGTAACGATTTTCTCCGCCAACTTCTCTTCGATCGTGGTAAAAAGTTAATAGATCGGAAGATATACTTTAAGACGGTTTGTGTTAAATTTTTTAATTGATTGTCACTGTTTAATATCTGAGATTCGTCGAAGAAACGAGGTACTTTCAGCATTTATCTCTTTTTATTTAAGTCGCTCGGTTGATGTTTCTCTTTCGCATACCGACTAACGTGTTCAGCTCCTCTCCCGTTCTCTTCTTGCATATTTGGCACAAATATCCTTAACCCTGTTTAACCTTCCAAATTGCTTGTTTCTTTCATCCACTCTTTCCTCCTTCGCCATTTGCGCTTCTCCGTTGACCTTCCCCTTCATCGTCGGTATATCTGGGCCACCGACTCCTACAACTTCCTTCCTATTTATTCAATGTTCAGATAATATGTTCGTCTTCGTGTTCCTGCCTGCTATTTCACGAGTTTTATGACATTTTATGACTTTTTCTCTTCCTATTATTTTCGAAACAATAACTTCGATTGTTCTCATCTTCTCGCTCTTTCAAAATCTTTTGCTCGTTGCACATTTCTTCCATCCGTTTGCATCCTTTAGCCCTTTCACAACCTTTCCACTGGTTTCAAAAATACTTTCCCATTACCACAAGTTTTTCTCGCAGTCTTCCGTCCTTGCTCTGACGCTTTCCGCCAGCGTATGACGCGTGTCATGTCCTCAGCGATATCTTTGTATTTTGAATCCAATGTTTTAATTTTCTACCTTTCCGACTACATTAACATTTACATATTACTCTCGTATACTGCGTTTTCTATTTGTACTTCTTTCACGGTATTCACCCGCTGACATATTCCATAAATCCACACACGTCATTGTATTCCATGTATAATTTGTCCAACTGTGCTCTGTGGAATCTCATCCACGCCTCTGATTCCATTTCTGCCACGAGCGTTTCCGCTTCCGTCAACGCCATCTTGCTTCCCTCTGGCCCTGTATAACCTCTAAAACCCTCAAATTTGTCTTCAAATGTTCGAGATATTTCCGGTCGTGTAATTCTTTCCGTAGACAAAATGTCCATCTCCTCCCAATCGTATTCTCCTCACTTCATATTACTTTATCTCCGATCATTGATCAATCCATTATATCCCGAAATACTTCGCTACAACAATCTATCGTGATATCGATCTGTATATCCTACACGCAGCGAAGTGTAGAGAATTGGCGTGATACAAAAACATGTGACGCATATCTTCAAATAGAATTCCAAAATTATTCCGATTGCGGAAGAAGATGAGTCGACTGGCGTCGCATCGAAACGGAAACCTTTTCCTCTTACACAACTCGGAATACACGTGCATGTATATAGATCGATGTGTATAGAAGTACATGTAAATTAGTTTGCATTTTAACCGGAACTATTACGTCTCTTCCTCCTCTTTCGCTGTTTCTATACGATAAGAGTCCGCTTTCGTTTAGCTCGCAAAGTCATTACCGAGGATTGAGCGTAGAATAGAGAAAGAGGAAAATGAAATCGTTGCTATAAGTTATTCGTCCGAAGATAGAGCTCTCAGAGAAAATGGGTGAGAAGTCTGAAAGAGCTTTGATCGCTTCATCGATCTCCCTTTTATCCTCTCTCCTATCGCACCCCACCTATTTCTCGAAGGTCATCAAAGTACCGACTCCGGAAAAAGTGGGAACAGACTCATTTTTATCTCACAGAAAACTGCCAGTGTGCCAAAAATAGAGGCTGCTTCATCGTTCTACTTTTATTTCAACGAGATATACATTCTTCTCTTTCATCGTATATATAATATAGAGAAGGAGAAGTACCCCGCGTCACTGCCAGTACCACGGTGCCTCCGAGCAGCACTCTTTTCAAGGATCCATAAAGCATCCGAGTGACAACCAAACGGGGACATCCGGGTATTCCTCCATTTCTTCTCCTTCATCTTCTTCTGATCTTCCTGTTACTCTTTCCACCTCTCACAGACACATCTGCTGCTGGATTCCATCTCTACCTCCCAGCATTGCCTTTGGCACACGCGAAAACGTTGAAGATAAAAGTGATAAGACTCATGTACCAGTCTTTGGCCACAAGAACTTTTATTGAAATTCATTCATTGTCATTAAGAAAAATTTTTTTTTCAGATACAATTAATTGACAATTTAAACAGCTAAATTGATGCAAACACTAAAATATATTAAATGCTCATAACCGATGTTAGAGGATTAAAAAATATTTACGAGTTATAGAAGATCTTGACACTAAAGAATATATTTTTAATATAATTTATTGTTCTCTTAATATATTAAAATTAAAGCATAGAAGTAAGAAGAACAAACTACAAGCGTCACCCACAACAAACAATACTAGAAGCTAACGTTAACCCTTTGTGTCTCACTAACACATACCCGTATATCGACAAATATATTCGTCAATATCGATATATCAACGATGAAACTAAAAAAATACGCAGTTTCTAAATCTACCTACGTCAACAATTTCCTCCCCCATAACTATTTTACCCAAAAAAAAATGTGATGAACTTCAGTCGATGGTCTATATCGCTCACGTACGATCACATAGTCCGATTAGCATAAAATTATACACCCACACATGTAAAACGTGAGACAATAAATATTACACTAATACTAGAACTAAATAAAGTATTTTCCTGATATCGAATATTTCGTCTACATTTTTTTTTCGTTCCATTATTAAATTGCAATTTCATTTTAGTTGGATAGAACACAAAATTTTATATCCACGCATGTGAAACATGATGGCAATAAAAACAAAACTACCACTACTATTAAATAAAATATTTGTCGGATATAATATATTTCGCCTAAATCTTTTCCTCGTTTCGATATTAAATTGCAATTTGATTTTAATTAGAAAGAGCGCAAAATTGTATATCCACACAGGTGAAACACGAGGCAATAAGAACAACACAATTTACTACTAAATAAAATATTTGCCGGATGTAAAATATTTTGTCTACATTTATTTTTCATTTTGTCATTAAATTGCAATTTGATTTTAATTGGAAACAGCGTTGATTCCAATATGAAACATTACAACTATTTAAATAACTGAAATTTAATAATATTCATATTTTCGAATTGAACATATCTACAAGAGCAACATGAAAAACCAAACACGAAGATAAATTTTTGAATTTATAGTCGCCTCACACCGTAAAATCAAAGAAAGAGATAAATTTGCTGTCAAACTCCGCTGTAAACATTTCTCAGTCGAGTACTGAGTTTTGTTTCGACGTCTGGGATATATATCCAACGTATTCACTGAACAAGTTACGTTTATAGATACTCGAAACGTATATAGAACATGTACAAGCGCAGGTGTACATTTTGCTAATACCGAGATAATAGTGAATCGTGTGTGAGAGAGAGAGAGAGAGAAAGAGAGAGAAAACGCCGAGAGTGGAAAATGCTTAGCCGGATATGTCGAACACGCATCAACAACCAGAGTGAAGTAATAAGCGCAGTTACCGTGCATGTACCTAGTAGTTGAAACGGCAGCTCATATATTCTCGTCGACGATATAAACTCGGAAACTCGTAGAGAGGAATGATGCACGTAAATAGCTAATAGCCAATTTCGAAAATTATTACCTAGCTTGTACGCGTAGTCCTTATCGTGTGTTACCTTTGTCGGACTCGGGTGGTGTACATATCGAGCGAATCCTCGTCCTTCAGTAGTAGAGCCCCGATTTACATCAGACGAATTGCTTGGGTGACTCTCGGGGCTCTCGTACCCACCCTCGTCTCTTGATATACACATCAGCAGTTCGGTACACATACCGTTCGAGTACATGTGTGTTTGTCATCGGTGAAATTACTTTGAGACGACACGCTTCGGACCATTGGGATATGTCAGCCATGACGAATATATCTCTCACGTAGGGCGAAAGCTATCGTATAACCCGAAGAAATAGATGTTGCGATCTAAAGGTCGTAGAATTATCCGGAACGCAAACTGCGTTACGGAGACCTTCCGTGCCCTTTCACGCTTCAACGCTGAACCAGGGATACAAAGCTTCCCTGATTGCATTCGATCGCACCGATACCCTTATCTTCTCCGAAACCTTGGCTTTCTTGTCACAGGGCGGATAACTTTTGTCGTTGCTATATCTAGCCCTCGCTGTATAATATTCGCGATCGAGTTTGTAGTTGCAGAGAGGCAGTTGCAAGAACCTCAAATAAAATAGAAAGAAAGTAAATGCGTAAAAAAAAAAGTAAATGGGTACTTGGAAATTATTGTTACTTGAATAAACGGAATACATTAATAAACGTGTTTAACGGTTTTAAATAACATATGATGGACTATACGAAATAGTCGTTTAATGCAAGTAAACTTGAAACAAATACATTTTCCTCTCTCACAGAGAGGAAGCTTTATTTTCATCAAATTTGTTTTTTCGAGATTTTCATGTCAGAGATACTGAATGTGGTTTAAAACGTCGAGGAACTACATTGAGTTGGTTTAAAATGAATTTAACCCTTCGTGTACGAGGACCTCGCAGAAGCGACTACTCCTTAGTAACCGAGGAATTCAACTAAAGCATACACGCTGTATCGACCCCGGCTGCTACGACAGGAAAACCCCTTCGAATACGGTATAGACCCCGTACGTAAAGTGATATTGAGCTAACTGAATGTATTTGGCTCAATCTCACGAAACTCACGGTCAACTTGAGCCAACCATCTCATTCAATTGAACCAAGATACATTCAGTTAGATGAAAGTAAACTTAATTACGAGCTGACTGAATATATATTCAATCGCCGAATGATATGGTTGGCTCAAGTTCACAGTGAGTCTCGCTATAACCAACATCACGTTTGGAAGAGCCAACGATATTCAGTTGGTTCTATTAAATTTACTTTGAATCGACTAAATTCAGTTGGCCTAAGATGTATTTAACACTTCACTTACGCGGATCTCACAGAAATGGCTACAGCTCATTAGCCGAGGAATTCAGTTAAAGCATGACATATGTCTACATATACGCTGTATCGACCCCGGCTACTAGGACAGGAAAACCCCTTCAAGTACGGTATAGACCCCATACGTCAAGTGGTATTGAGCTAACTGAATGTATTTGGCTTAATCTTACGTAACGTTGTATAAGACGAAACTCACGATCAACTTGAGCTAATCATCTCATTCAGTTGAACCAAGGTATATTCAGTTAGATGAAATTAATCTTAATTACGAGCTGACTGAATATAGATTCAATCGCCGAATGATATGATTGGCTCAAGTTCACAGTGAGTTTCGCTATAACCAACATGACGTTAGATAGAGCCAACGATATTCAGTTAACTCAGTTAAATTTACTTTGAGCCAACAAATATTGAGTTGACTTAAACTACATTCAATTGGCTTCAACAAAATACTTTTTTTCTCAGTGTACGAACCTCGAATGAAATATATGCAACGACATACTTCTGCAACTACAGAAAGTACACCGAGGAACCTCTTTCTTGTTTTCCCTCTCGTGACATATCTACAAAGTCAACGCTGTGCAGGCAATCCGGAATAAAATTCAAATCAATCAGCGACGACGCACGTATAACTTGGAGAAAAATAAAGTGGCTGGCTCGATAGCCGGATCGCTGTAGCATCGGTAAAATTCATTATTCGCTCGCGGCTAGAAAGACGTACAGCTCGAGCCGTCGAATATTGGAAAAATACATGGATAGAACGAACCAACTTTATGTATTGTCCTCTTCGACGATACAGCTGCAACAGTTTGCTACTGTATTCTGTGAACCGATCTAATAAGCTCCCGAGATTTTACCGACAAGAATATTAACTAAATAAATCTTATTCATTTTTTTTTTAAGCCGTTATTCCATACTTTCGTACTTTTTACAAATTAATTACTCCAACTTGAACGACTAACGTCGGAATATTTATTTATCGTTATTGCAATGCTCTTATAATACTTTATTCGTCGCTCTTTCTTTTTTCTCGCATTCTATAACGCACGTCAATGAATTTCCAGGTCTTGAGAAAGGCTTTTGATAACCCTGTCGTCGTCAAGTCGATCGTTTGTTACTTTTTTTGTAACCCGAGGAATGTGATTAATTAAGTGTGCAGAGTATATATTCTCAGCACGATCTACTTTTAACATAATTATTCGACAGGTTTTTATCTTTAATGTTCCCCGTACTATACTTAATTTCCAATATGAAAGGAGTCGTAAAATGGAAAGAGAATGACGTACAATATGGTACGACGCGGCGAAACTAACGAGAAAAAAAATTGTATGGAATCTCATCAATTTTTATTCATCCTGTTTGAGAATTTCCGATAAACTTCTTGCAGTATGAGAAAATGTCTTCGATAATTCATTAATCAATAGCTTATCTCACTGCTGGAAGCCCCAATTTTATAAGCGAGGATATTTGATGAATCATTTGATGAACTTTTTTCGGTTGAAAAAAGTTTCTGAATTGGGACGATGTCGGTAACGTAGAGATTGCGGGGACCAGAAAATCATTCTATCAAGCCAATTCGTACGTTTTATGAGCGATAATCAAAGTCTTTGTCCCCCCGCCCCTGCGATTGGCCGTGTGCCATGGGTATTTCATTCGTTTTGTTGATGCGAACAATCGAGTTGCAATGAAGAGACGAACGTCTCGATGGATTTAGAATTAAACAGGACTGCGGTACTGTCACATCTCAAACAAAAGTATTCATTCAAATTGAACGTCTCGGAATCTACATTTTTGTAAAGCCTTCTGTATATTTCTAATAGCTAAATAAATTTTTTAAAAACCATTTGTCAGGCAAATGCATAATGCGCAGTGACTCACGTCCCAAGTCGTTACTATGTTAACTTTCTATGTTTCTATATACAATGACCTTTAATACTCGCGGTAAATATATGCGAATTCGAAGTCACGTTTAATTTTAGCTATTTTGAGATTCGTCACGATTTGTAGTACAACAGAATAAAATTTGAATGCAGGTAGATACATATACACCTCCGTACAAAATATGTGATCCACTTCAATGAAATACTATTGATTCTGATAAAAAAATTGTAGATAATCATTCTAAAACAATAATTATATCAAATTCTCAATGATAAAAACATTTTTTATTTCTACAAATGATTTTTATTTGATTTAATTAATTTTTTTCGTTGTAAATATTATTTCAAAACAGTAATTTGAATAATGTCTCATCGCAGTTTCTTTCAATCGTTAATAGAACAAAATTGAAAGATCATCGATATTAAGAACGTCCATATAAACAAATAATAAAGAAGCAACAAATAAAACGTACGTTATGATCTCACTTCCAAAGATGGCGTCTATTCTTATAGTCGACGCTTTTACGACATCTTTAACGTTACCGATATATGGTTTCCTCAATATTTTACACCTTTCCGTCAGTCGGAAGTCAGTTAAACTGCAAAAAAAAAAAACCTGTTGCCGATACAGCCGATGCCGACCTAATTCTTCGGTGATAAAGCAAATAGTAAACCCCAGCATCACTACCGGATGTACCCAGGATAGCACCTTCTCTTCGCAGTGATTCAATACGCCAGCCAGTGCCCGGCTCGGTGGTCACCATCCGTACGATAAAAACCGCGTGGGAGACACACAAAAAACCGAAAACCGACCGCCCACTCATCACTAGGATGTGTTGAGCAAGGATTTATTAAAGGTGGGGCTCAAACAACCGGGATTACTGAAAAACATGTGAAAAAAGTTTTCATTGGTGTTGACCGTAAATCGAAACCGAATCTGCTGCGTGCGAACTTCGAACCTCATGCTATGATTGACTGGTCTATCGACTCTGCTCCAAAAAAAAAAAAAAAAAAAAGAAAAAAAATGATTAATATCACTATTCTGACCGAAAATCGCACCTGGATCTGTTGCGTGCGAACTTCGAACGTCATCCTATGATCCAGTACTCTATGGACTCTACTCCAAAAAAAAACAACCATTGATACTATTCTTACCTGAAAAAATAATGAACAATATTTCTAAAATAACAATTATACCAATTAATTCTCACCGTGAACAAAAAATCATTATTTTATTTCCTAAAATATAAAAAAAAAACTGTTATTTCAATTATTATTTCAAAGGATTCTACAGAATTATTATGTCAAGATATTAATTTGATTGGTGTCTATACCCAATCATCGCAACTTCTTTAAATAATATTAATAACGAAATACAAAGATGACCGATATTACGTAGAAATAATAAAGAATAAACAAATAGGACAAGAAGTCTAGGACAGCTTTGTCGTAGTTAATCGTGCCTAATGAGCCGAAAGATAAATGTTTATCAGAGTGTACGCGGGTAATTGTTGCCTGCGTTGTATATCGTGCACTCCGGATAATAGCGAAAAATTATAGCGTAAACGGGACTCGAGGGACTCGTGAAAGCCCACATGTGAACTACATCATCATCCCTCTGGTACGAAAGGTAGATAGCGCGAGGTACAGAGGGACAAAGAAAGAGAGTTCAGGGGTTCTCACTGTCGAGACTAACACACTCGGTGTACTTGAAAGTTGGAAAGTATATAACGGGTTGTCATTGCCTCTGAAACGTCCGGCCGTTCCCTCGTCGACGTTCTCCTCCGGGGAACCAAGGTGTGCGAGAATCAAGCGAGCATGACGAACCAGTGGTACTCTTCGAAGGAGAGATGCGAAGAGACAAGAAAGCGCGAGAGTAACTCAACCGTGCGCGGATGTTGATAAATTCAAAAGAAATATTATACACCAGGAGGGTATTCGAGTGAACGAGATACGTGTGGTTAACCAAACCATTGTATTTCTCTGTTTGTATTTTTTGTTAATTATTGTTGTACAGATGAGTAAACAGAAAATTAATTAATCGAGTTGTGTTTCTGGATTAAATATTAATTTTATTGGGGATTTAAAAAATTCATTGAATTTATTATATTTGAGAAATATGCAACGAATTACAATTGATTTTCAGAACAATAAATTGTTCTGATTAATCAAATGAATATCAGATTACCTATATTCAGTTCACTCGCATTTTGTTCTCCTGATTATATTAACTGTTTTAATATCTCTGATTATAAGGTTAATCGGTCCAATTAATTTTTTCTTTCGGTGTAAAAAAAGAAGAAAAAATAAAGCGGTATATTACAGAAAATATTATCAAGCGATAATAATAATAAAGCGTTAGATGCGTTGAAATCCTTGAGGCGTAATAGGCGCAGATAATTCCGGGGCTTAATAGTGCTAGAAAGCATAAAATTCTATGAGAAGAAAAAGATCGTGTGAGAGAATTAAAAAATATATGAAAAGCGTAAGTTAGTATCGCGTGCTCATTAAATATAAAATAATCGTCAATGTAAACATTGAAATAAAAATTAAAGAAATAAATTAATTAAATCAGTTCTTAACTAATATCAAAGAGACCCACAATTGTCCTTTTAATCATCGTCAAAGGATTTTTTTTTTAATCAACTTTATTATTTATTTTTTCGCGAGTGTTTCCAATGCTCTTTATTAATTGTAGAGAAAATTTCCGTACATCCAGCGTAGCAATACGCGTATTGCTATACGTGACTTCTTCAATTTTAAATGCCAAACAATTTATTGTGCCGAAAAATATAAAATTCGATAAGAAAAGCTCGTGTGATAGATTAAAAAATGATAAAAATGTAAGTTAGTATTGCGTGTTCGTTAAATACAAGAAAGCTCGTGTGAGCGAATATAAAAACATAAAAACGTAAATAAGTATTGCGTGTTGATTAAATAAAAGATAAAATCGTGAATGTAAACATTGAAATGAAAAGTAAAGAAATAAATTAAGATATCGGTTGTTAACGAAATATCAATGAGACCCGCAATTATCGTTTTATTCATCGTCAAAGGATTTTTCTTATTCAACTCGATCGAAATAAAGTTCGCGAATATTTCCAAGGCTCTTCCTTAATTACAGAGAAAACTCGAGTACATCAAGCAATAGCAATACGCCGTCCTGCGATACGTGACATCTTCAATTTTAAATATCAAACAATTTATTGTGCCAGAAAATATAAAAATCGATAACATAAGCTCGTGTAAGAGAATTAAAAAAATATATAAAAGTGTTAGTATTGCGTGTTCGTTAAATATAAAATAAACGTCAATATAAGAGTTAGATTGTAAAGAACAAAAAAACAAAAAGAATATCAATGATTAATGAATATTAATGAGACCCACAATTGTCGTTTTATTCATCGTCAAAGGATCTTTTTATCCGACTCAACGAAAGATAAAAGCTCGTGAGTCTTTCCAAGGTCCATCGTATAATTATAGAGGAAACTCAAAGTACCACCGGCACAGCGATACGCGCACTTAGAGACGCGACTTATTATTCTTCAATCATTGACTCAATGATGTATCAATGACTGGTCATTATCCTGCATAAACGTCGTCCGCGTTACACGCAAATGAAAGCAGTTTTTTCCAGTGGTTATGCCGGCCAGCCTTGAATCGAACTCTCACGTTAGACGTCATGGATAACGATTGATAATTAATGAGAGTCGGCGAGGGCCCTTTCATTGATTCGTCGTGTACGGAGGCTATAAAGTCAACTACATTGTAGCCACGCTGTCTCTTAGTGTGCTCAACTCGATCGAGGGAGACCTCGCAATCCCGTTAAAGTTGTGTAAATACACGTCTTCGCTTTTCTCCCCTTTCTATTAGGTCAACGATGGAAATACGCGATTGTCCAGTCCACGCGAGTAAACCCTCCAACGAAATAGAAAAACGAAAGCCTCGATCATTTTATTTTAAGACTTTGAGGCAAGAGAAAAAAAAAACTGCAGTCCGGTTGCGTGCGAAGAATCTTGTTGCGCGTGACTAGCGCTCCCGCTGTGTTATTTAATCCGAAGAAATATACAGTTCAGTCATCGAAAGGGTGAAAATAAAGCTAAGTGGTACTTCGAACCCTTGACAATTGTTTCATACTTAAAGTAGGATATTTGAGGTAAATATTTTGTTTTTTTTTTTGAGTACCAGAAGTGCATTGCTTTGGGTACATCAACAGATTTACATTTTTCATTGAGAGCATCGAGTACTAGAAAGTACCTGAAGTACTTTCAACTCGAACTAAGTACTTTAAATAAGATGCATGTACTCGTGCGCTTGCATCGTTATCTTAAAGGCTAAAAAAATCTTAATTTTCGATATATTTTAATCGTTTTTTTAAATATTTTCTTAATCTATACTTTACGAATAATCAATTCAACGAATGATTCAACTACCACGAGGAAAAGGACGACGACAAAAAAGGAGGATGTTGCGACGATGATGATAATGATGAGGTCGATGACGAATTATCGAGCGCATGGTAGAACACAGCGGCGGCAAGCCGTTTGGAAAATCGATTGAAAACTACGAGGAGGTGACTCTGGAGGGGACGGGGCGAAGAGAAGGAGCAGCGGCCCAGAGCGACCCTCCAAAACGCGATGAGATCGAAAGGGTGAGGAAAAACGAAGGAAAAGAGAAAGAAAAAGAAGAAGATACGATAAGATATCGTATTATCGTGTACGATAAGCACGAAACGTATACCGGGTCACGGTACGCATAACTTTTTGAATAATAAAACAAACGTAGAAGAGAACGGCACGAGCTAGGCATTGCGGAACGCGAGGAGCTTTAAATATTATTATACGTCTATCGTATATTTCTTCATTCTGCTAAATAGACGCGTGGAATACGTCTTTTTTTTTTTTTAACGCACTCAAAGCGACGAGACGAGAACGTCGTATCCGTCCCTCCTGACCAAGGAAAAATATCTACAAACCCTGATTTACCCAACCAACCCTCTACCCAGTGGCACACTGACAGAACAATACAAAATGCCGATTAATGGATCCAGAATTTAATATCGAGAAGGCAAAGAGGGAAAAAAACAATATTTAGTTCTTTCTCGGTCACACACGGCATTCCATTAATCAAATACAAAGGTTAGCGGGGAAGGGGGGGGGGAAGAATTACAGATAGAGACAAAGATTAGGGAAAAAAACAATACACTTAAAATGTATTTAATTACTAATATATATATATATAATATACACATCGAGAATCTTTTACCTGAAAGTCACAGTGGATAATTTCGGCGTCGTCCAAAAGTCGAATAGTGGCGCGATGCACCACCGTTACGTCGTTCTTGCTGCCAAACTTCAACATTTCTGCCCTCAGATCGTCACCCGAATTATCCCCCTGGCCCTCATCCCTTACCCCACAGCACCACACACTGGCAGCACGAGTTTAATACTTGTTATTATTATTGTTCAGAGTCCACGGTGACCGCGGACACGCGTCGACGACGACTGACGGCGATCAGCGCGCTACCGTTACTGATACCTGTACAACAGGGTCCTATCGACGTCGACGTCGAGCCACCGTCGACGAGTTGCCGCTTCTGCAACGACGACGACCCGCACTGGATTCGGCGACGATACATCACCGGAACTCTGTCGCGTTCCTTTTAAAAACAACTTTAAATCAATCTTTTCTCGAATTACGATTGTTATCCTTTTTTTTTGACCAACAACTATCGTCGTTCTCTACGTGACACTACTATTCGTGACGTTACACGCCTTCGACATCTCACGCCTCTTCGGCCGCATCTAACGGTAGACCAACGTAAACTCTCAGCATCTCCTCTTCCCGTTGATCGTTCTACTCCTCCATCAACCCCCCACCGCTGTTTCGATCCTTTTACCTCCCACCCTTTACAATGTACGAAGAATTTGCTAGCGACTCGCGTCGATTCAACCCCCAATTCGACGGTACACGACAATTTCAACGCGGCGTTGCCGTTCTTCTCAGGACTCGGTTCATCTGCTTTTTTACTTACTTAAATAGTTACGATCCTATCGTCTCTCCACATCCCCTTAAAACCAGTCGAAAGATAAGTTCTCGACGAAGAACGTGATCCCTACTTATACATTGTTTTAATGATTTTTTATTATTCTCTTTGTTACCGATTAAAATTTTTAAGTTTACTCGATCGTACAGTTCGTAACTCTCCCGATGGCGCTGCTGTCACGGTGTTCGTGAATTTCGTTGGTCGACATAGATCGATATTACGTAATGGCCGCACGCAGGTTCCTCTTTCTGTCAATCCTTTAGGTTCGTTCGAATCTGTAAATAAAAATTATTTAACAATATTTTTATCGATCGGTCTAAAATTTCACAACTCTTATGTTAATTTTGTTGATTAATTATTATCGTGATTGAGATTATGTAACTGGTGCATACCGATAAGCGACTATCGAGATAAAGCACAGAATTTGCAATAAAAAAAAAATTATTACTTGGAATTTTATTCAAAGTGACCTTTCAAATTATTGCAGTTTTTTATTTTCGTGGAGAGCTACTCGTATCGCTTACCATGATTATACGAGATATTGTCGTTTTATTATAAATAAAAAGTGTGGTTATAAGATTGCTAAACTGATTTTGCAGGTACGATGGCATTGCTATTTCTCGAGAAACCTCGATACTACGATGCTCCGGATGGCAAGAAGCCTTTGGACAAGGTTGTCGCGACGACCAAAAAGGGCTTTGCGTGTGCTTTGTTTTGGGGTCTCGCCGATTGCGTATGGATCACCGATACCAAGAATGCCAAAGAGACTATCAACTGCATGGCTTACTGGATCGTTCCTGCTGTCGGCATGTCCGCTATGTTCGCCGCTGTAACTTATATTTCCACGAACGTTCGTGGAAAGGATGACCACTGGAACTACGCCATTGGAGGTGCGCAGCTATTATGATTCTTGAAAACAAATCTTAATTAAATCTTGACCGATCCATCGAAGATCCCGTATTCTCGAGTAGCATACGCAAGAAAGTTTAACGCTAACATGAAAAACACTTTTTTTTTCTTTCCTTTACTTAAATTGACGGCATTGAAGTGAAAAGTTAATTTACTAAAGAATACAAAGACGAGGCGGTACTCCTTGGTTAGTACTAAAAACTGTAACGCCAAGTTTTCCACCATGATTGATATTTCGGATCCTTTTTTGTCTCTTTGTGGCACAGCGTGAGCCCCATGAATCAAACAACTTAATTGTGTAACATTTTTTTGCAACGGATAACTTTTTTTAAAATGCTACTCGGACGTATAAAATCCCATAGAAATTTAGCTAGCAACTTCCTGACATTTTTGGCAAATTTCCATGTTGAAAATATGAACGAAATTTTACAGGAGTTCCAAAGAAATAGGTTACATTACTATGTGGAATGCTAGATGACACGTTATTTTACACGTGATTCCTATGCAGATTCCTAGATATAAAATATTGTTCGCATGGTAACCCATGAGATATTCCAAATTACCTTGAAACTCAACATAAGATTTGCACTCTTACCGACATTTTAAGGTATTTCTATGTTCAAAATTATTTTGTATAATTTCGTGTGATGTAACTTTGTTATAGCTCTATCCTGCTCTCCGATAATACATGCCTGGAGAAAAAGTACGCCCTTCACGTTATGGTCAACAGTAATTTTCATGGGACTTGCAATGGCTGCAAAGAATAAAGCAGAGGTTGGCTGGCAAGTATTCCCAGAGCCAAAACACATCTATGGCAACTACTTGTATGATTTCTCCATAATCAAAAAATACGACAAGAATTTCCGATCTCCGTACTTTTAAATCGTTGACGATTATATTGGTGGAAAAGGACGGAAAGGAGGCGTAGTTTATATTTCTAAATATCAAAGACTTTGGGAGTGTTTATTCAATGCTATTGTACCATCCTGGAGCATATAAATTAAACTGAAACGCATAGTGATACATTCACATGATATCGAACGCTGTATAGATATTGATAATTATGAATAAATGAAAAGAATTGAAGGAAAAATGTTTTTATTACATTATTTCTATAAGTTTAGCTTTATTTGTAAACAGTAATTAGGAAATACTTTTTATATAAAAGAGAGTGAAAAAGGAGAGATGCTAATTTGTTAAGTTAAAGTTTCGCCTTTGGTAACCTGAAACAAAAAATTTTATAATTAGTAAACTTCATCTGTAGCCCTTTCACACCACACTGCAACATCGGTAATATCTTTTTTTCACAAGGAAAATCTTTAGGTTCTGTGACGTTAAAATAGGAAATAAGGTAAACAGTTATTTAACTAAATAAGACAAAGGATTTAATTAATTCTTATAATTTTTTTACAGACGCATGGCAAAATGTTAAGTAACACGTTTTTCCTTAAAGCATCTTTGAAATGTTTTAATAAAGAGGTTTTAAGGATGCTTCTTAAAGAACAACAGAGCTCAGTGCAGTGTTGAAGAGTTGTGAAAATAAGATTAAAGTTTTTATGATATTCTCTATTTTTTATACATGCATGGCATAACGTCGAGTAACATGCTTTTTGTCTAAGCATAATTGAAATGATTTAATAAAAAGGTTTTGAGGATGCCCCTAGCCCTTTATAAGTCACAAGAATATTCCAACTACTCGGCCCTAGCATAGAACACTTTACTCCCCCTCTGCTCTTTATAGTCTCATTCCGGGATGGTTTTGGGCAGTGTGACTCATAAAGGGTTAAATAAAGGCCAACAGTGCAGTATTTTTTATGTGTCGAAAAAGATCCTTTGATTATATTTTATATTTTTTTGATTATACACATTGCATAAAGTTAAGTTACTTTTTTCTCTTTCATGTGTGTTTAAAATTTATATTGAAAAAGAGTTTATTTAAAGTAACTGGAGCAAGTAGACTAACTGTCAACCCAGTTAGTCCATAGAGAAAATTATTGATATTGGTTGCTACATTTGTTAATTCCAGAAGAGATCACTATAGCAAAATTGTTTTTTTCTATCCTTAAGGATTAAAAATATTTATGTTTCAACTTTCGATAATTGAACTATTTTGCTCCTAAGCAAAAATATAATTTTGCATCGAGGAGTTACTGATATCAAAAAAGTAAACATGTTTATTTTATCAGAAAAAAAATCATATCAATTATCCCACGCGACTGTTTGTATTTGTATTCTGATCATGTAAAAAAATCCTGCTATCCAAATATAAAAAATTGCTAAAGTTCCATTATTTCCTATGATTTTTTTGTTACTTAAAAAAATGAAATTGCTACAATTTCTCTGCTCAAATCAATCGAATAAGATTTTTTTTACTGAAATCTATCATTCCCATCGTCTCTCCTTAATTATGTTAACGACGTGTTATTTATCTACGTTATATAAAGTAAAATTGTATGTCCACGCCCCAACGATCTAAAAAATCTGAATTTTTATACTGACTACGCAAGGCCTTGAAGCGTCTGAACCACAATTACCATCAGCCAACGATGTATATATGGTAAATTGTCAAAATAAACATTTCCACGAGCTTGTATCCCTAAATTATTGATTTTTAATAACTCACACAAGCTTCTAGATACTCGATCCTTCGTTCGAGCGTCGTGAGTTTTTCATTGAGAACTGCCAGGCGTGATCTGCACGACATATCTAAAATAATTATTCACCTAACTTTTCGTTCTATCGATTTAATTATGAAGCTGTTAAAAAAAATCTAACCTGCGTTAGTATCATAATTAGTGCTTACCAAATGAATTGAGGAAGTCGGTTATCTTTTTAATACTCCCGGTAATGACTTCGATGTACTCCCGATTGGCCCAATCCTGCTGAATCTGTTTTTGAATCGCTTCTCGATGTATTCCAGCCATTGTTTACACCGAAAAAGCTATACCGAACTCTCGTTCTCTGTTTTTCGATCGTAAGAAAACTCAAGTTGCATTTTTTATTAACGGCGTCAGCATCGCGGCGTATACCCGACAACTCTGTAATGAGCAATAAATTATATGTGCAATTGGCTGCACCGGTGGCGCCACTGACCGCGATGCAAACGTTTTCAGTGCAAAAACGTTTTTTTTTTTCGTTTTTATGTAACAAGAATCGAGATTTTACGGAATTGAGCAAAGTGCATTCATTCCCATTCATTCCACTGGAGAGTGTCGGACGATACGAAAAGAAAACCGACGTCAACTGTTCTATACATGTTATGATTTCGGGAAGATGTTCTCTCCTCTCTGCTATTCGATATGTGTCCGAATTTTCAAAGCACTATAGCAACAACAACAGTGCTAGCGTCATTTGTTCGGATACGTTGTTTAAAACGATAAATAACCGACAAGCAGGAAGGTAATACCGAAGCAGTTTGTATGAACTGAGTTATCGCTCTTTCAACGAAACGGATAACACTCGCGATTAATGAGAAATAATTTTTTTATTGTTTCGCAGATTACGTCAAAAGACATTCGCGTCTATCACAGCAAGAATGGCGTCGAGTTCACACGACAGCAGCCCACAGCAGCTGACGAAACAGAATAAACTGGCTCTGGAGAAGTCACCTTACCTTCTGCAGCATGCGAACAATCCTGTTCAGTGGTATCCGTGGGGCGACGAGGCTCTCGAGAAAGCTCGGAGAGAAGACAAACTCATTTTTCTCTCTGTCGGTTACTCCACTTGTCATTGGTGTCACGTTATGGAAAGGGAGTCCTTTGAAAATCCTGAGACCGCCAAGATCATGAATCGATACTTTGTAAATATTAAAGTCGACAGAGAGGAAAGACCCGACATCGATAAGATATATATGACATTTATTCAGGTACGCCGATTATCTTTTTATTTAATCGAATAGAAGATGTTGCTCGGTTGGATCGCAATTTGGACATTTCATCTATTTTTTACATTTACATTTTTATTCCAATGTGAATATTAATTTTTTACTAATTAACGAATCGGCGATACCGTTATCAATTTATATTTATCCTTAAAACGATACAACGAGTACCAATGGACCCCAGCGGAATGACATTTTTACTTTAGGGTAAGCCACAGTATTGTTGTCCCATATTGAAAAGTTTAATTTATAATAGAAAAACAAACTAAGTTTCAGGAGAAAACATAAAATTTTATTCGTTGCTCTGAAAAACACTTTCTTCTTTTTTTTCAGAAATAAATATTTTTTTTTAGAAGAATCGCTTCCTTGGATACCAATATGTTTTCGTTTCATATCATTTTGATATTGTATATAAAGAAGGATTTAAAAAATGCACCTAGATTTTTTAAAAAGAATCTAAAAACTTGGTGGAAAGTACCATCTAGCTAAGATTACAAAAATAGCGACTGGAGTAATTAAAAATGCCTTTTTCGCATTGGATTGAATATAAGAAATTGTCCAACAACTTTTGAAAGTATTTAATAATTTGAAGTTCTGACGATCTTTGTATTTATAGACAATCTCAGGTCACGGAGGTTGGCCTATGAACGTGTTCCTAACACCAGACTTAGTGCCGGTTACAGGGGGCACGTACTTTCCGCCTACCGACAAGTTCGGCCAGCCAGGCTTTGAAAGAATTTTGCTTATGGTCGCCCACAAGGTAACAAATGAGCTTTGAAGGTATTTCAGAAATTCTGAGACACGTTTCTTCAAATATTCGTATACTTTCAGTGGTTGGAGAGTAAGCAAGATTTGTTGAAATCTGGATCGAGAATTTTGGAAGTATTGAAACAATCTGCCAAAGCTAAGAGCAGCTCAGATGCAAGTTTCGTTCTATCAATATCTTTATCGTGAATTATACAATAAACAAAACTTGTAACTTATCTCAAATCTCATTACGCAGGAAAAGGAAGTTCCTTCGCAAACCTGTGGACAAAAATGCGTGGAGCAGCTTGTTCGAGCATACGATCAGGAATTCGGTGGATTCATGGATTCCCCGAAGTTTCCTCAACCCGTTAATCTTAATATACTTTTTCACGTTTATGCGCGAGATCCAACGAGCGAATTGGGCAAGAAATGTCTGGATATGTGTCTGCACACACTGAGGAAAATGGCAAATGGTGGAATTCATGACCACGTTGGACAGGCAAGCGCTCGCTTTATTTATTAAAATTCTCGAAAATATCATATTGTTTGAATTTTAAACACTACCCCTTTGACTATTCTTCATTTCATCCGAAAGATCAATCGTGATGCTGAAAGTCACGATGGAACAATTCTGCTATTCTCCCGCAGCTTTGGCACAAATATCCTTAAACTATAAAACGTTCTCTATGTTCTTCATGTATTATTATTATTTTTTAAACAGGGTTTTGCAAGGTATTCGGTTGACGGCAAGTGGCACGTTCCCCATTTCGAAAAAATGCTTTACGATCAAGGACAAATGCTACGTTCTTATGCCGAAGCATTTCTAGCATCGAAGGATCCGTTCTTCGCCGAAATTCTCGATGACATCGTAACGTACGTTACCCGAGATCTTCGACACGAAGTAAACAAACCAGATCTTAGCTCTTATCGCAAATTCCACTAATAAATCATTTGCATTCATCGTAAAATTATCATTTTCAATTGCTTCGTTAATTGGTCATTTAGGACGGAGGGTTTTACAGCGCGGAAGACGCCGACTCTCTGCCTACGGCGGATTCTACCTTCAAGAAGGAAGGCGCGTTCTACGTTTGGACATTGGACGAAATTAAAACGCACCTCAACAAAGAAATACCAAATAGCAAAAATGTACGTCTCTGCGATATATTTTCTCACCATTTTCACGTTGAAGAAGACGGAAACGTTAAAAAGCATCAGGTAGGTGATATAAATTAACTTTTTCGTTTTCCATTAATGATTTAATAATCAATCTGTGGCGAAATGTTATTCATCCTTGCAACGTTTTTTTTGTAGGATCCTCACGGTGAACTTACCGGTCAAAATGTACTGATAGTTTATGGTAGTGTTGATCAAACTGCTGACCATTTTGACTGTAGTATCGAAGACGTAAAGAAGTATTTGAGTGAATCGCTCAAAATCCTCTTTGAAATTCGAGCGTTGAGACCACGGCCTCACCTTGATGACAAAATTGTCACAGCCTGGAATGGTAAGAAATAAGTTAAATAATCAAAGCGTATTGTAACCGTAGTTTCGAGCGAACTTTTCATTTAAAGTTTGACATTTGATGTAGGACTTATAATCAGCGGGTTGGCACAAGCTGGAGCAGCAACGAGGAACAAAAAATACATTGACTACGCGGAGAACGCCGCTAAGTTCGTAGAGCGTTATTTATTCGATAAGGAGAAGAAAATCCTACTTCGCAGCTGCTACAGAGGAGAAGATAACATAATAACTCAACCGTAAGTATCAATATATACATTTAAAAAAAACGAAAAGGCTTAAAATCTCAATCTTGCAATAAATTTTATACATTTGAAACGTAAGAGTATTGTGGCAACTTCAGGAGTGTGCCGATAAATGGATTCCACGGGGATTACTCATTCCTCGTGAAGGGATTACTGGATTTGTACGAAGCCACTTTAAACGATCATTGGCTTGAATTTGCTGAGGAACTGCAAGACATTCAAGACAAATTATTTTGGGATAACGAGAATGGCGGATATTACAATACGACGATGGAGGATCGTTCGATCATACTCAGACTAAAAGATGGTGCGGGTGACTGAAAACAATTCAATATAACTAAAAAGAAGTTATTAAATATTCGTAATCATTTATATTAGTGATAATTAGGGTTCCGTATGGCTCGGTGCGATGCTTCCCTCGCAGTCTATCATTGAACCATGATTCACCCCTGTCTCTATAATTGAACCCCCTGTCCCTAGGCATAGGGGGTCTCCAAAGGGGACTTGGAATAATACGAACCCGGGTGTGTCATTCCGGTCCGGTTTTATCAATTCTTAACACAGCGGTGACGTAGAGATACTTTTATAATGTCTCGCCGTCACCGCCGTGTAGGAGAACGAGAAGGGGGTGGAGTATTGCGGATCAGGGGGTCAAGTCTAGACTCTCCTAGGGAGTTGGTGCGCGAAGCGCGCAGGTGGGCAAAGCCCCTCTAGTTTTATTAATAATATTAATTGTTATCTTCGTGATACAGTTAATTTCTGATCATTTTTTCTTTTCAGATACCGACGGCGCTGAACCATCGAGCAATTCAGTAGCTTGTGGAAATTTAATCCGACTATCGTCCTGTTTCGACCGCCCGGATTATAAAGCCAAGATTTCTCAATTGCTCATTTCCTTCCATCAGTTACTCACTCGAATGCCAGTAGCAGTACCGGAATTGGTGTCCGCACTACTGCACTATCATGATTCGACGACCCAGGTAATCTCGCCTGCATTACTTGCATTAAGGATGTATAGGTCAAAAGTACACAATAAGTGAATATTTTTTATTTTATGTCATGTTGTAATTAAAGTATCGATCTTGATATTTAGGAAAATTCAGGGCCCCTTGACGAACCGTTTAAAAAAGATGATAGTTAATAATTATTCAGATTTTCGAACCACTGATCGAGATAGAACGAACGCTATGAATTTCGGATTGATAATTCATGAACTTCTATTTACAACGATGACCTAGTTCTCGCTCGATTACAAAAACTGCAATGAAAATTTATCTGTCACTATTGATCTTTCGGATAAAAGAGAACGATCAACTGTGTTTTTCAATTCTACAGTTCACCGTTCTCGTTATTTATCGAAAAGATCAATCGTGGCGGAGAAATTCGCAATCTCCCTTGTGCGTATGGCGATCTGCGAGAAACAGACGATGTATACCGTATCGACTTCAATATTGTTAAACACCAGTTTTTATTAACAATTGATATATAGTATCATGAGTTTTATGCTAATTATTTATACGAGCACGTAACATTTTTCTACTCGTATTTACAGATATTCATAGCTGGAAAGAAAGATGCAAAGGATACAAACGAGCTGGTAAACGTTGTTCGACAACGTCTGATACCCGCGAGGACTCTTTTGCTCGTCGATCATGGAGATACCGATAGTATAATATTACGAAAGAATGAACTCACCGGTAAAATGAATGCACCGGGAGGTCGCGCTATGGCTTACGTCTGCAGACATCATACGTGCTCTCTACCTGTCGCGGATCCGGCTGAACTCGCCGATCTCCTCGATTGAGGAATATAAGTGATATATTGCGATTGATACACGTGGATAAGGTATTATCGAAATCGTACGATCCGTAGCTTTGCGTCCATGCTCGGATCACCGCTTTCTACTAATAATATTCTTCCTACTTCGGAGAATGTGCTCCGTTAAAACCATTCGAAAATTGTGATAAAAATTAGAATCGCTGAAGATAATGTGTGTGTGTTATTAACGATTAAGTGAAAGCCTGTCCACGGGCTTGAATATCTAGAAAAAAAAAATGTTCTCGATAATACACCATTTTGATCAGACGCGATGTAAGTACATTACGCGGGCTATTAGCGTAACCAGATGTAAGTTGAATCGCGATGGTCATAAATAGCGAAATGTAACAATTTAATTGGCATTTTTAATTACCGAAGAAACTTTCCAGTGAAATTATAAATTTGGTAAATAAAAACGATTTTTTATTGATGTTAAGATGTTGACTTGTTTGTCGGTCAAATAGTCAGAGGAAGTTTGTTCGTTTCAAGTATACGAGACGATTGTGAACTCTGCAGTTTGGTAATATCCAGCATCTTGGACCATGAGATTGATGTTCCAGAATCAACGATTTGTCTTAAAAGACTGAAATAACATTGTAATTCACATTGCGATGCGACAGACGAGATTGCGAGAGATATCGGAATAGACGGCGAGGATATAAGATACGAATCCCGTTTAAGTAGATTTGACAATCCACCCGAAGAACGCTATGTTTAGCTGTCATTAACGCACGATACGCAACGGTAAACTATCATCTATTCGCTACCACATTTGCGTTATATTGGGTTTATCGTAGCAGACATAAAAATGGCAGAACTGATGCTTTAAATTGACACTTCCTCGAGGAAAACTAGCGATAGGCACACTGAGGTGCTTCGTATGATCTTGACCCATCATAAATAAAAATTGCTTTTAGCTCTTTGATTTAACTTCATATTGCACAGAAAGCCTTTGTTCATTCCCTGGTGACTGGTCATTTAGGGGAAACGTCATCCTATAGAAAATAAGAGAATAACTAATTTATTTGTTTTTCCTTTTGACCAGCCAATTCCAGGTTTATTGTTATTTGCAGTTTTGTCAATACCATTTGAATGATTACAAGTCGCGGTATGTATTAAATTATTCGATTCATCGAGGGATTAATTCTTGAATGAATTATAAATTGATAACTGCTGCTATTAACATGTAAAGTTTATTGTTACAAGAATACGAAAAATAGATACTTCTTTTCATTTGCACGACTGCAATTTTTATGCAGTTTTATCTTATTTGACTTGCCCTTGCTTCTGTTTCTTCGCTTGTAGCCGAGCACTGAATCGTCTAACCACAGGGACCTCATCACTAATTTTCTTCGCCATGGAGCTCTTCGCACGTGTTACCGTTTCACCTATATCCCGTACGCTGGACACGAAAAGGGGAATGTTGCTCGATACGTGACGAATTACGACCATGAATGGTCGATCAACGACAAACACGTTCCGCCCTAACGGTGGGACGGATGCTCCGCCGCGAAGTCGCACGCCTGGAATTTTATTGAAACGTTACTTTTCTCATTGTATGACCAATGTGTTTAGAGCTTAGCTTCTTACATGTAATTGCCGCAGCTTCGGTACCATCTTCGTTTACATCTAGAAATACTTTCTGGAAAATGCCATCAACTTTCAACGGTGGATCCATGGGGGCAGTACATATTCTCTCAAAGTCCCCTCTGTCTTGGAACATTGACCTCAATCGTAGCTGTAATTTCGATAATTTTTAAATTGTGATTATCAATGGGAGTCCAATATTCAATTTACAAACTTCACAGCATCACAAATATCTTAAAAAATAAGGTTTTAGTTTGCATTTAACAATTCTTTCATGTACGATTCTAAGTTCTTGATCCACATCGAAAAAAACTAACTAAATCTCTTCTAAATGTGTTCCAACACTAATCTGATATGAATTTATAGATGCAAGAGAGACAGAACTGATATTGCAATCCCAAATTTATCCGACACGGTTGATCTGACGAAAAAAAAAAACGAGTACCGTGACAAAAACAGCGAGATTACAGTGTGTTACCGACCGAGTAGTACATCACCTTAAGGCTGGGTGACACATCGTCCGAGTCACAAATTACAGATTCCATTTTTTTCACGTATTTTTAATATTTCAAAGAAAAGCAAAAGGTTCCGATATGTTTCGTCATGTTGCATGTGAACATAAACACTTAGCTTTTCTCCATAATATAAACTAATGTGTCTCTATGAAAATAGGTAAGAAATTAACATACCGACGGAGCCATAAATACAGTAGCCTCGTCGGTACGTTAACTTAAGAAATCTTTCAGATATAATTGATGTTTTCGCTCTTTGGGAATTAGGCAATTATTTCACGTAGAATTTCATATCTGGCTTCCAAAGTGACGTCATTATTTACGTAGAATCCTATGGGTAATCCCATAACTTGCTACAGAATTCTACATAGAATTATAATTCGTTACTTTGACTCATAAACATATTTCTTCCTTAGAGTAATCCATGTGTGCAGACATACCTCGCGTTGTATGCTCTTTAAATTGATCGTCGCTTCTATTTTAAATTTGGGCACACGCAGGTCCGTAAGACCGCTGGAACGTTTTGCCTTCACGACGGTGTTCCAATCAAAATGCTCTTCGAGAAACTTGAGCCCTCCCATCTCATCCGGAAGAATAACGATCATGTCCAAATCTCCCTTCTACGAATATTAATGATAGTTTATTTATTGCAACTGCTCGTTAATCATTAATTTCTTCATTCACTCACCTCGTACGGCATCTCAAGGAACCTCGACTTCAATCTCGGTATGTTACCGTAACGAAAAATATATATTTGGCTCATCATCGAGACTTGTTTCTTCAAAGTTTTAGTTACGTGAAACTCTTTTTCTTTGGTGTTCGACTTGCTGAACGGGTTCTGCCACATGACCTTCAAGTATATGGCATTCACCATAATAATTTTCATCGTGTTTACGATATCCCCTGAACAACATGGGTATTACAACTTTTTCTTTATGACCGGACAACCAGTTTTCTAGATTTTTAATACAACGACCATGAATTTTGAAAGTCGTAGACTCGTTCCTATCGTATCCTATCTTCCGTAACTTATTTTTCACCTCTAAAATGAAAGAAACAAACTAGGTAAACTTTTTTTATAGTTTGGAACGTTCCGTATCTATATAAAATCAAAAAACTATCTCAAAACGAGAATTATATCGTCGCCGATAGCTCAATTCTTTTTCTATACGCTGAATACCCCGTTCAACGAAAGTTTAGATCAATTTGAAGCATTTGTTTCTTTTTATTCGCAATTTTTATTCAAGTTAAAGATTTTTATTAAAAAAACCAAAAAAAAATGTATCTCGTACAACCGACATTACTGTTTATTTGGGATTCTACGAGTACGCAGAAGAAATATTGGGCTTGCAACAATGCTCAACTTTCAGTAGTGGGATCATCTTGTAATTGTCATGCTGCCCATCTATGGAAGAAATTTTTTTTACCACTAGTTTTTTTTACTTTTGAAAGGTGAGAAATAAATTGTAAGAGAGAATGTAATGTTTTATCTCTTCTGGATTTTCAAAATTCGTAAGAATGTTTCCCTGAGAAGACCAATTTGTACCAGGTGACAAAATGTTGTTTATCTTATTCTTCGTCTCTCTGGAGACCCATGAGTTTATAGATTTTGCGGAACCAATTTTGTCCTCAAAATCTACATTTTCAACTGTAAAATTGTAACAATTGATTCCCTTAAATTTGAAGGGCCCCTCCAACTTCACTCCCTTCTGAACAAAAAGACCGTTCGCCAAGCTTACTGGAACTTCATCGTTGTTGACAGCATCGAGGCCAAATCGGTAACTCATATCTCTTGGTATTTTCTGTAAGATGTCATCACGGTGAGTCTTTATTGCAATTTTCTTCTTTTTTTCTTCCACGATATACTTACATTAAGGACATTTATGATGCAACAGTATTGCGAATGTAAATTTTCAACGTTAAGCAAACGAAGAGCAGCTACTATCTCTTTGGCCGATAGACCATCCGAGCCATGGAAGAGATAGGAGAGTACTAGATGCATACTAAGCGGAGAGACAACGATGTTTCCTTCTGTCTTGCGTGCAATCACCTAAATAACAGGGTTAAGGATCAATTGTATGTGTAACAAATTGATATAACAGTGAGAAGCTACGATGGAAACAATACTCTGTGAAACTTTGAGGCAAATGCACAACATCCTTGCGCGACGTTGGAAATATTTCGTCCTTTTCTGGTAGGCGCCATTCCCATAGAATTGCAATCTGAGTTGCAACTAAAACGATAATCACGATATTTAATTAGACGAATAATCAATTACGTTGAATTTTCCTTTTCTTTTTTTTCTTTCCTCATAGAGAAAGCTTTGTTTTTAAGAATATATTGGCAAGAAGATAACATAAATTTGTGAATCACCTATTTATTAAAATTCGTCAATGCTCGTACGATATTCGTTTGATAATAAAATGTTGTTACTTCCGGTATTGGATTGAAAATAATAATCCGAATATCGTATTTAGCAAAGAAGCATATAACTTGTCGCGAAGGCCTATAGAGGGCGATGAACAACTGAAGAGAAAAGAAGACAAAAATTGTTGTATTGTTAAGTTTAGATTGTTACTTATCAAGTTTATAAATATTATAAACAACTTTATTGAAAATCACAATCATGACTCAAGTAAAAACATCTTAAGAAGCTTTGTTTTTTGCACTTGGATTCGTATTTTGTAACCGGACATTCAAGGCTGATGTTATACCGATTTAGCCCTTCAGGGGATATCTGGTGCTGATCAGAAGTACTTTGACATAAGTGAGATCACTCCCAAATAAAAAGAATTTGAATAAACTATTAAAAATACTTTTCAGATCAAATAATTATCAATAAACCTTAAGAACGAATAACGATTCTTTTTAAACTTTAATTATCTCAAAGTATTTTTTTAATTCATGAAAAAATGAAAATTTCTAGTCTGAACTCACGAAAACAGTGCTTGAGCACAGAAAATAAAAATAAGTTAAAACTACATGATGAGCCCTCCTTTACCAGGGTTATTGTGAATGATATTCTACGCTTAGCGTAGTCAACAATTGTCATTATTGGGGGCCAATTTGCTCTGGAAGGGGGTGGGGGATGGTCTATCCAATATATATAAGATCTATTAATAACATTTTTGTGCAGATGTCGATAACACTTTAAATAAATCTAATACCGGTACAACTCGATTCGTATATTCTTCATATCAGGAGGTTGTGCACAGAACCATTATGTATATTGCTATTGCTTGCAGTCCGATATTGAAGTGCGCGTTCAAAGTAAGTGTTGCTGGATAACAAAATGGCGGTTATAAGTAACCGTTACGAACTTGAAGTGAAGAGACGTCAAAATCGGCGGCAGAGGTGTATCGGGTAATGAAATATCCCGCCAAAAGTGATAAAAACTATTTTCACTTCTGTATGTCAGATGTTTTACGTCTCGCTGTAAGAAGAGAAGCAATAGTATCATCTGCTTATAACAAAGTGACGGTTGCAAGTAACGGTTACAAACTTGAGGTGAAGAGACGCCAAAATGGACGACAGAGGGCTTTTGGGTAACGAAATATCCCGCGAAATGTGATAAAGACACTTTTCACTTCTGTACATCAGATGTTTTACATCTCGCTGTACGAAGTGAAGTGACAGTATCATCTGCATGACAACAAAATGACGGCTGTAAGTATATTTACGATTGTTACGAAGTTGAGTTTAAGATGTAACGAAGAAGTGTGCATCCGGTATTAAATATAATATCGCGCCAAAAGTGATACGAACATGTTTCACTGTGTGTGTCACGTAAGATTCAAATCACCGTGAAAGTGAAGTGACAGTACTGACAGAGATAAGAAAAACTCCAATACATCTGTCAACTTTTCAGGGCAACAATAGACTTTTAGAAGTTACAGAGTATAGGCGGGTCCGATAAGATGTTAAGATCATGTGGTACCCCTCGGTCAATAACAAAAACTAATACTTAATATTTACACGGATGTGTACTGCTTCTCTATGGAATTCTGCCGTGGATGTTTCGCCTCCATGCACTCATGGATGCTTCGCCTCCCCTCGAGAGAACGATTAAATGCGTCTCAACTCTACCGTTCACCATTCTCGTTTTTCAACCAAAAGACGACGATGGCAGTCACGATGCGAAAATTCTGCATTTTCTCTCACACGTATAACGATTTAGATACACAGATGGCGTGTTAAAACATCAACTTACTGCATTAGCCAAGAAATATTGAGGTAACATTGAAAACAATTAATTATGGTAATTACAGCCATGTTTATCTCCCACCAGTTTAATTTTACACCCTCCGACCCTGACAGGATGTTTATAATTAGGAAGAACATAATAATCGTATTTTCCATATTGCCAAAAAGTCTTTTAGTGTCAATCAAGTAAATTTGTGCGTTATTTATTGTTAAGAAATATACTGTATTAGTACATAAATTCACAAATATATTATAAAATCTTCATTTGTTGGAATAGTTCGCAGATTACAGCTCGTCCTTTTCCGGAGTTACGTTTATATCTCGAACGCTGGATATGAAGAGCGGAATGTTGTTGGGCAAATAACGAATAGCGACTATGAATGGTCGATCAACGACAAACTCCATGGGTTCACTTATATCTAATGATCTCTTCATCATCATTCGCACCACTGAAATAATATCATAAAATATTGTATTTTCGTTTTTTAGCTAAATTTATGACAGAACCAATCTATCGATTTACCCGTTGCGGCTGCAGCTTCAGAACCAACTTCGTTCACTTCTAGAAATGCCTTTTGTATCACGTTATCTACCTTCAATGGTACTTCTGACATTGCATTAAAGTCTGCAGTGTTTTCAAACATTGTCTTAAATCCCAACTGTAATACCAATCATCGGTTTTATTTATTTATTGAAAGGTTACTCGTTCATTTTACGTTATTGTAACTCAAAAAAAAATGTTGTTTGTCTTATTTCCCGATTATCCTTTCGAGGCGATCACCTTTTAATTCGTAATTTGGAAAGTAAGCCACCTGCAGTTCTACACCGTTCAAACTTTCTTTATAGCGAAAAAAAATCGTACAATGCAATGCAGCGATTTTGTCAAAAGATCAAAAACTGTGCACTGGCATTTTACATCTCAACAAGTCAATATGGTCTCAAGTGAGAGCCACTTTTAATTCTACACTGTTGCTAAAAAAATGCTAAGAATCGTGGAATTTGTTTTTTTTTCAATTTTCTTGGCTGAACATCAAATCAATCGTAAAATGAATATTTTATTTTTATGCAGATTCAATTCAGAGTTACGAATTGCGATATATACCTTGCGGAGCACCGCCTTCAAATCGATCGTCGCTTCAATCTTAAATTTCGGAAGATACAGACGCGTGTTTGCCATGGAACTTTCGGCATTTACGACAGCGTTCCAATCAAAGTTTTCTTCGACAAACGTCAACCCATCTATCTCATTCGGTAGAATAATTATCAAATCCAAGTTTTCTTCCTGTTAGTAAAACAATCGACGATATTAACGAATTGCAAGTTAACGATAAACTTTGCCAATAGCTTACCATGTACGGAATTTCGAGAAACTTGGATTTAAGACTCGGTATTTCACCGTGAAAGTATTTGCGCTCTTTGTACATTGTTGGAACTTGCTTATTCGATATTTTACTCGTGTGGAATATTCGCTTCTGCGTTTGTTTGCAATCGAAATGGTGAAGCCATTGGGCTTTGAAATATATGGCATTGATCAATACAACTCTCGTCGAATCGTTGATGTCATCTAGGAAAAATAATTTTAGAAACATTAACCCTTTGCACTCCAGCCTAGTAGGGCATAGAGGCTTTAATGTCGCAAATACGGCGACAACGGAGTGCAAAGGGTTAAATAAACAAAAAACAAATGAATGAACGTACCCACTGCAATCGTGAGATGACTTTTATTGATAATTTGGTAAATGACGAATAGCCGTGAGAAGACGTTTCGCGTCGTTTTGAAAAATGAGAAAATGCTAATTTGATCTTTCTCTCAAACATTTAGCTATCGCGTTAATTCTCTGTTTTATCAATAAATTTTTATATTCAAACAATTGGTAGTTTAGTTAGGAAAACAGATAAATACAATGTGAAAAAAATGTTGAATATTATACAACGGAGTGACCAATTTGTACCTGGCGAGATAATGTTGTTGATCCTCTCATTTGTTTTCTTCGAGACCCAGTCATTGATCATTTTGATGGATGCAACATTATTTTTAAAGTCTACATTTTCAACTGTAAAATTGTAAAAATCTGTGCCTGTGGATCGAAATGGTTCTCGTAATTGTAAATCCTTATTAAGGAACAGACCATTCGCCAGAGTCAATTCCACTGTATCCATGCCCTAAAGAAACTCAGTTTTAATCTTTGTTTTTTAGAAAAATTATGTTTGTATGTTGTTTTTTACATTGAGAGCTGACATGAGATCTTTGTACATCAAGTGCAGTTCATCCGTATTGGACAAATGAAGACCAGCTATCATTTCTTTAGCTGTATGCGTACCAGAACCATGGAAGAGATAAGACAAGACGATATGCGCACTGAGAGGAGAATGTACGATATTTCCTTTGGTCAATTGCGCTATACTCTAAATAATAAGACGAAACGTTACTCCCACAGTCAACTAAAATAAACGGAAAAGGCTGCGATAATTTTCTAATACTTTGTGAAAACTTGAGCAGAATTCTCGGCAGCCATGTTCGCCGACCGAAAGTTGTTGCTTTTCCTCTGCGTGTGCCATTGTCATACAGTTGACCAAAATTGTTAAAAAAATCCACTTGAAAATAACAGAATCTGTAATGTAATAATCATGATTAATCTCTGTCGCAATACAGATCCCGTTTGTATATCATCGGCTACCAATAATTAGTACGTCAATAAAACTTAACATCACCTGGCGTCATTGTTAATGCGTTCATACAGCGACACAAAATGAAATAAAAGCAATTTATTTGTTAATTGTCGAAGCAAGAATGAAAATTAAAGAATTGCGTAAAGTGCCACATAATATTTGACGTGCCGATGAGGTAAATATTGAGGTTGGTATGATAATCTGATATCAGAGATAGTGAATTTTCGAATTATCATGACTTGGGTGCATTGAATATAACTGAAGCGGTGTTCGTTCCCAAAACAGCTATTCGCATTATACAAGTAAAGAGATGTGACGTTTAGTATCGTATGTGTGAGCTTTACAAACAACTTGGCTTCCCGAACTGTCAAAGCGTTGACGCAAGATGATACGAACCCTAACCCTTTACATACCAAAGGAGCTTGATAACAACGCCGGCTGGTTCCATAAAACGAGAAACGAGAATACGGGCTTAGTACTCAACGCGGGATGGGGGTGACGTGTTGCTATGGAAGAGCGGCAAAGGGGAATAAAGGATTAAGGTGATGTGCTAAACGTCGTCTGTCCCTGGTCAGATCGTCATACCTGCGAGAGAATTTTTCGTATAAAGGATGAGGACGATAAATTGTAGAATTGTGAGACGCGGTTGACCGTTGTCATCTTCTTTATTCGAAAGTTTAGCATTATAGTATGTTACCGACCGGAGGGGAAAACATATGGCGTAGCATCATCATCTTAAAATGATGGGCCGCCATAAATATGAGTAAGATAGCACCATTGGCGACCGCAATAAGCGAGAGAGATCGACAAAAATATGTAACACACATCACGTTTACAGTGATGCGTACTACTCGGCCGATAACAAAAACTGTAGTCTGAATTTCTTTGTCACGGTTGATCTGTTGGATAAATTCTGCTCTCATTCTTTTACGTCCATACATGTTTACGTCATCTTAAGGTGCGTGTACACGCGCATATCGGTTGCACGATACGTGCGTGCAACAATGAAGATAAAATAAATTATGAAAATGTATGATAAAAAAGAAAGACAAACGAACGCCTTTAATTGTTTACTCTGTAAGACTGTAAACTCTCTTTACTTTATTATCTTTTAAAAAATAAACAATTTCTGTCACCGTCACAAACTTTTTGTCCTCTGGTTTTACAAGAGATCCGATATCTTAATATCACGACGCACCGAATTGCTGAATCCTTCCTTGTACTTGTACCACACGCCGTATTTCGTGAGTACCTGTCTGACACGATGAATTGACTTGGCAGCTCTCGGTGATGTCCCCGGAGATTTTTGCTTACCCGTCGAGATAGTCGTCTGAGGTACGAAGTTCTCGAAGTAATTGCGATATTTCTGTGTAAAAAAAAAACGTTGAGTTATAATTTCATAATGAGAAAAAGATATTGCGCCCAGAATTATCTTAGAATATTATTTTTAAACTTTTTTAACTCGTACTTCATAGTATTCGAGCCGACCGGCATTAAATTTTAGAGTAAAATCAAAATTTCATCGACAAGTTATGGACTATTCGATCAAGTTTAGCGTAACTATCCCGCGTTGCTAAATAATCTCAAGAGATTATCATATTTTTTACTTTCGTTTGCTCATAAGAACCGCACATTAGGGCGTTTTTGTTGACTATATTTTTTTGTTACTTGAATTACGTAAAAAAATGAGCTCTTTTTTTATAGAAATGATTTTTTTTGTGGACGACATTAACTAGTTGGTGTTATATTCACATTTTGAATCTTGGGCTGAACAGGCTTTGGTTCCAGTTGTCGCAAATGGTTCGGCACAGTTGAAGCAGCGGTTTCAACGCTCACAATTTTTTTTTCAATTTCTGGTGCGACTTTCTTCAACGTTTCTCCTGTTCCAGAGGCATTATTTTCTTGGTAAGTTCCGATCGCGATTGCAGCGCGTCTCAATCGCTCTATCTCCAATTCTTGAGCAACTATTTGTTTAATTGCATAAGGCATGCTTCGGCGAACTTTGCATTCGGGAAAGATACCGACTTCGAAGAGGTTTCTAACGAAATTATTTAAAAAAAAAAAACCATTTTTAGGCCAATTACGATTGTAGTAAAATATAAGCGATAAGACATTAAAGTGAGGCGAAACCTCTGTACTTCACCTATGAGTGCGAAAGAGATAGGTTAGCATAGCGCTCACGGCGGAGTGAAAGAGAAGCAGCACATGTGTAATTATGGAAGTTTCGCCTCGCTTTAAGGGACCTTGTAATTAATAATTGCCCGATAACTTACGGATCTAACGTATAATCGTAGGATCCATCCTCGTTTTTCGTTTGTACGAACGATATCCCGAGATCTAACATCACATTGATGAGCCGAACGAGGTCGGCTCGTTCTTTCGTCGAGTACCGATGACCGGAGACGGAACGAAGTTTCGGTGTCAATAGCTCGGTCAAAAAGGGCGTCACGTCCAGCGTTAGAGTCTGAATATCGCGACCGTAGGTTCGTTTCGTTGCCGTTAGCATCGCGATGCTCTTGTTTAGCTTTTGATTCGCCTTTAACGAGATCAACGAAAACATAATGAAGATTCATGAATCAGTTAATTAATTAATTAATTCCCAATTTCACGAGAGGATCGATGATACAAGGTGCTCACCTCAGCTGGAGCATAAGGATACGACAATTTTACGGGTTGATTTCTGGCAAAACCAAAGTGCCAAGCAACAAAAGCGTAATTCGTGTAAGGCATAACTCGCCAATCCTGACGGCTCATCACCACCGTCGTGATCTTATCGTATAGCTGGAACCACTCTAAGGTTTTCGATACTATTTCCATTTTTCGAGGAGCGGCTTCTGGGTAGTTTTGAAATATTCCTTGGGCCAATCGTTCGGTTTCACCTATGAATAAAAGATATTCTGTGTTAATAACAAATTAATGAGATTACGTTGATTTCCCCGATGTCTTTTACTTAAGGACGTTGTAGTACAGTTTACTAATTATTGTTTAAAAATTAAGTATTCAAGTTTGTTAATAAACTGTTGATTCATCACTATTATTGTAGCTATTTGTATTACGAATAAATATTTTTTACCACTGTGAGCTGCTTTCAGAACGACCTGCACTCTCTCCCGTATGGACATGGGACCGCCCCTGGTCATTGAAATCTGTAGGATATCCTTCCAACAGTCAAACAAGCCTCTTCTGGTGTCCTTGAGTCCTAGATGATAATTGCTATCGACGCAAGCCTCACCCATGTACTGCAGAGCGCAAAGACACGATCGAACGTCACAACCCGAACGCTCGGCTAATTGAAGAAGAGCGTCTGGATCGGCCTTAATCTTTTCCTTGCGCGCTATTGTCGCAAGACGATCCGTAAGACGCGCGGCGCTCACCTTTGGCACTGGTATTATATAGGCCATGGCTCGAAGAGCTCTAGAATAAAGAATCACGGTTAATAGCACATTTTATATTGTAATTGATGACAAGAAGGAAAACATCGAAATGTTACCTTAGCGAAGGCGTGTAAGCCTCGTTGCAGATACATATCACAGGCCTCTTGCACCCTTCGGATTTTTTCCCACTAGAATCTACTTTGTTCTTCTTTCCCTTGGCCACGAGTTTTCCTTGAACAAATTTGATCAATAGATCTATCGAAGCTGCAGGTGCGCCGTCCACTTCATCGAGGACGAGGCAGTTCGGCTTGGGATCAGAGCCCAATAGCGAGCGCATTTCCGTCGATGCGAGGAGAGCCTGTCTAAAAGCATCCGTACCACGATCGTCGCTCGCATTCACCTCGACGACATTGTAACCCGCGTGCTTCGCCACCAAATGGGCCAACGTTGTTTTTCCGAGACCCGGAGGTCCGCTCAACAACGCTATCCTGTGCACTGGGAATCCTTTCGCGTCCAGACCCTCGATTTCGTTCTTGCGAAAAAATTTTTTGCTACCGAAACCACTTCTGAAAGTCGGCGCCGGCGCGCGACTCTTTCGTATCTTGACCTCGCGATTAAACACCACTTTGTCCCAGAGTTTTAGCCAACTCAGAAAAGTTCTATTAACCGTCTCGTCCGACAATAACTCCATATACGTTTGAGGACGATATTTGTCGACCCACAATTGATCGTGAGATTTTTTTGATGATACGCTCGATGGCGGAAGACTCGCGCGCTTAACGTTCCTTAGCATCTGAACAATGTAAAACACTATTGTAACATTGTAATTTCTTTAATTAATTATCATTTTCTTGACATCTATTGATATTACGTAAAATAATTAATAGATTCATTTCATTACTCGGAATAATTGTCATTGTTTTAAAATTACACGTTGGAACCGTTATACCTGTTATAGATGTAGCGATTTTTTGTGATAATTACTTACAATTTCTTCAGCTTCCGCTTTCATTTCACTATAAGGCACCGCTAGAAGGCCAGTTATCGGGCGCTCGGCTTTTATTATAAGCTGGCTCTTCTTTTCTCGGACTCTAAGGTAAATTCGCTCGCAATCCGAGGGCCTCGTTAGCGCTATAAAATTCCACGAAGGAACTCTCGTCGATATGCAATCTTTTAATGATCTATAAAGCGCAAAGTAATAGTAACATTTAGTAATCAATTGCAGGAATATGAAAAACCATATTCGACGATTGTAATATCGCGTTGTTTTATTTCAATATACTAGGATAACAAATTTATGATACATGGAAATTTTACCATAAATTGAATTAGAAACTGATATATCCCTTAGTTCAATTTATGTCTCCATTTATAGCTGTGACAACTTACCGAACGTTGGAAGGCTTTGCAAGACTCATAGAACCATCATCCCTCACTTGCTGCTTTCTTCTCTCTTTCAAAATCAAATCAATTACAGCATCTGGCTGGTCCCAACGAGGTTTTTTATCACGTCCGATCACATCATCCGCTAAGAGCATAAATATATTCTTTTGTAAACACAGTTTAATGAGATAATAATAAATTAATTCAATTAGTGGCGCAGACTCTGTTTGGTTGCTTCCTATTCTGTTTCGATTGGAAAGTTAATACCGATCTACTCTATTCAGGCCAGTTACGATTCTATTGACATTTATCTGTTTCATCGATAATCAATATCATCGTGCGTTAAATTAACCCTCGTAAAGTTTTAATCAACAATATTAACGTACAAACAGTTTCTCCTTCAAACAGATCTCCAAAATCGTTGAGTAGCTCCTCGTATGTTCTCTTCCTGGTGATTTCCGCAGAGGTTGTGTTTTCATTTTCACATAATTCCAACTGCGAGGTAGACGGATCATTGAATTTTTGTGTCGGCTCTAACAATTTTTGACTAACATGTTCATTCTTATTTTCCGTTTGAATGGTTCTATCTGAAAATATAACGAAAATTCTTAAGCATTTAAATGAGAACCTACAAGGTGCTACAAATGTTACCTGGCAACTTTGTCGGCGATTTGTAGACCTCTGTTTCAACTAAATCAAACTCTTCGTCAGCATCGGGAAACTCGTCCATTGTAAAATTTGATTATAACAAAATCGTCTTTACTGTTGCAGATTGACAATAATTAACCCCAGACGATCATAACCTATCCAATATTTTGGTATATTCATGGAACCCTCACTCAGGGTGCGCATTGCTCGGTGAACAACGATAATAGGGATGCGGCTCGCCTAGTAGGCGTTCTTAGTGAGAAAGAAAACTTCATATTGGCTGTAACTGTTATACCATTACTTGTTATTCATAATAATTACAATAACCTCGACGACATTATTGTGGCAGCAGCAAATTGACTGTCAATAACAACACGCAATGCCAAGAAAACAAAACTTTTGTCTCGGACAATAATTACCCTCGCGGCATGCGCTTGATTGTTGTTGTTTGCGATAAGCCAGATAAACTGTATTAATCTTATCGGTTAACTAGGTTAGAAAGCTTCGGCAATCGACGTTCCTAGGTTGTGTAACTTCTTTACGTTTCGGCCCTTTGTTCGGGACCCTCTTCAAGTTATTTTATTCATATCATGATTATTTCTCCGATCGAATTACATTGAATAATACAAATAAAGAATAACAACAATAGAATCATAAAAAGAAATTAAACTGGAGAAACCGGTCACCAACAATAACACATGCGCTTGCAGACATCAATTATAAAAATAAACTCCACCGTATTACAACTCTGCTAAAAGCAAAAACAATTACTAAAAAAAATATTAAAAACTACCATAATTAAGGACGATATGATGGGTCGCGTGAATGATTAAGTTAAAAAGCTTTGGCAATTGACGACCTTGAAAATATATGAAATTGTGAAAGCAAAGAGAAAACAAACTCCGAAAAGGAATGTGGAAATATAACCAACGGAGCTGCCCGTTGATAATTTTTCTTCGTCGTTTATTTAACTGCAAATCAATTTCCGACGAATCGAAAAGCAACGTAAATAAAAACAGTGTCAAAAATTACGCAAACAAGTATACAATATAATAAGTGAAACTTTGACTTGAATAATTGTTGATACGAAATCTAAAAAAGGATTAAATAGTTTCTTATATCATTTTAGTTCACATTATTATTTAAATTATAATAATTAACTTAACGCTGTCATAAACCAGTCTTCTTCTGCGTTAGGTAAACATCCATAAATCGCGTATAATATTTCTTTTAAATTAGTATCCAGCCGCTGGCGTGTCTCTTATTACGTAAAAGACGTTTACGATGTTCGAAGACGTCTCCCGACAGGTAACAGAGACAACTTAATTATCAAAATTTTGATGAAAAATAATAATTTGACTAAAATTATATCAGAAATTATTTCATACTCTTTAGATTTATTTCCATATGAAACCTTTTTCAAGTCAAACTCCGGTTTACCTTATATTTTTTTGCATTTGTTTTCATTTATTTTTATTATCTTGTCAGTGATTCACCGAGTTCTACGCACATGCGCCTGGAGCTAAGCCACAGCTTCTGTGATATATGCCAACGCGTTATATCCACGAGACCACGAATCGTCATTAATTTATTATATCCGCGATACTCTGGAGAACCAGCAAGCATATCGGCGGGGGGGTGGATACATTATCCGCATGTACAACGTAGAAGCGAACGATACATAAGCAAGACGAAACTTGAGAGTACGCGCATAACCAATACGGAGATAAGCGTCGAGACAGAAGCAAAATACGTAGAGGCGGAGTCGATTGTGCATGTGTAAAGAAAGTGCGCGTTTATGGAATTGTTGCTAGTACCGTAATAATAGAATCTCTCTCTCACTCTCTCTACGCACACGAAGGAATTCGAGAGGGGATTGCACAGTTATCCATCGTGCGTTGCAGTCATTAAATTAATTAGTCGTGAAATCAATTTCCCTCTGGAACCGAGTGTTTACAACGATATATGTCGAATATCGTTGACGCACGTACACACCGAGTGTGCATGCTTTTGCTATCTTCGATGCCCCGCAACAGCGTGGGATAAGTTTAATAAATAGTGTCGTTATCTCAATTATTCGATTGTACGAAAATAACGTCGAGACATCAATAAAATTTGGTCTTGTATACTTGATAAAAGAAACAAAAATCGAAAGGAAAATATGTCGTCGGCCGTGCAGAGATGTACGATTAGGTTACTGAGGAGCGGTGCTTCGCGCGATAATTATTCAAAAACGAGTATTGCAAAATCATCCTTGTCCCGAGTTTTGTGTCAAGTGGATGATGGAATTAACATTTTGAACAATAATCGGTGAGTCCTTGCGTGTTATTATTGGAAATAGTCAATCATTTAATATTTTTATATTTATACGCAAATGAAAACCGGTTGCGAGCTGTGTTTCTATGACCTTGCACACCTTGATGTTCGACCTTTGGCATGCGTTATCGCGAATGATCGTCTTTTAAGTTGGCACGTATCGTTTATTTTCATTCTTTTCTATTCTTCGTTTATATCTTTTGTGTACATTATTTATGTGAACACGTTAACGATTATATCTTGGTCTTTATTATCATATCTATAAAGTCTTCCTTCGTTGTATCGGGGTTACATTGTATCGTCGTTTGTGTACCGCGATGAGTTATTGCCTTCAAAATCACGGTTATCGAATCACTTATATTTGGTACTGGATTCTCCGTGGTCTGGAAACAGAAAAATATCAAAAATTTCAGGCATTCGAATCAAAGTAATCAATCTCTTGTTAACTCTGCATGGTTTTCAGTAAGAAAATTCAGCATAAATCTACGTGGTTAGTAAATTTCATTGACTCCGATTGAAACTTAATAAGTAGACAGAATTCCTATTGTTAAAATTCCAATCGTCTACAATGTGGTTTTCTGTCGTAAGCTTAATCGGTTGCTCTAGGATATTCTAAGCTGGGAATATCTATCAGTGTCGTATAAAATTGCATAAATTACGTGCCTATCTAATTGGAAAATCCCATCGAAGCTGATCTAAACTCGTTAAATTGTTTTATTAATCTTCCACTGATTGTTTGCAACGAAGTTTTTTTTGTCTCTTTTATCAGTTTCAATGGCAAACAGGGAATTTATCTGAGGTGCATCTGAATCCTACAAATATTTACAGAATTGTTACACATACAAAAATCAGTGAGGTTTTTTTACCTCGAGATATCAGAGTACGATGTAAAATTTTAGTAGCTTCCGGAGTATTGAACATTTTTTTCTAATGTATATTTATTTTTATTCACATTTACATATCACTGATGATCGTACAGCTCACTGTTTAGAAATTTCTTTACGTTATTCATTAATTCTTTTGATATAAAAACATTTGCGTCAGCAATAGAAGAAAAAAAACTTAAGTGGTACTCCGAACGGTATAATTCTGTATTTCAATCAATGAAGTTAGTCCGAGAAGACATACCCTGGTACAAAAAATAATGATATTTGACGTAATGTATAGAATTGATTTTTTTTCGATTTGTGAATTCGTTTTTCAAATTTAAATATTTACACTTAACAAGATACAGAATAATTGTACATTGGATTGAATAATCTCAAATTTTAAATGCACTCTCCTTTAGTCATTGAATATCTTTCTGTAATACCGAAAACATTTTAAACAGTTTCCTCAGAAAACCTGTAAAAAAAATGTCAAAGATCATAATACGTTACGACCATGCTTTTTTTAAAACAGATTGTTAGTATTAAAAAAAAAAAATGTTGATAGAGTACAACGTAATGAACCTTAGAACTTTCAGAGGTATCCATAATTTGAGGATTCATTTTTTATCTAATAAAACTTTTATTAACCCTATTGACTTACGCAATATACAAGAGATTGGCATCTGTTTCATAAAATTCTTCTAGACAAGTTCAGAATGCTTGATAAAACATTTGGAATAATTTTATGATACTGGGTGTCCAGCAGTTTAGAATAATTCAACGACGGTTGACTAATAATAATTTTTCCTCCATACGAATATATCAATATTTCAATTTTTTTTTCAAATCAAAGTTAGATCCGCAGATCATCCAAATGCATAACTTTCAATTTTTTTTGCCCAAGGGGCAGTCCAGAGATGATTATGAAATTGAATGTTGTCTATTCAATTGATTTCAAAATAGTTAATAGATATCAAGATAAAAATCACTTTGAATAATAAAATTAACTTTGAAACTTCTGTGAATTATTTATAATTTTAAATCATAACGATAACGATTTAAATGGTTTCAAAGTCGTTGATATGTATGAAAAAAAAATTATTGAGCATAATAAAATGAAACTTGAAATTTGTAATTATTTATAATTTTATGCAAAATTTCTTATGTAAATAAAATGTTGGAAGGTGTTAAATTAAATTCTAGAGAAATTAAAAGAGTTATTAAAACATTTGAAAGAGTTAGAAGCCAGGCTGAACCTTATCTTTACCTCTCTCCCTGTACAATATTGTAGTTCTTGAACTTTTCTATATTTACGATTGACTTTCAATGCTGACACTCTTGACTTTGTTATAACAGTGCTAAGATAAATATGCGCATCTATTATATTCATAAATACAGATGTATATAACGCGGAGTTATCTGTACCTCGTAGCTCAGTCGTGCGTCCACGATACTCAGCTTTCTATCGCATACTTACCAATCAGGATTATCGGTTTTAAGTACACGCTTGAATAATGAAAGGGAAAGATCAGCATGAAGAAAGGTTGCCTAAGTTGTATATGGTCGATAGAAATATCTTTAAAGAACAAAATTGCAATACCAGATGTAATTTTCTAAGTGCAATTGTCTTTATTATATTTTCAGGCCAAATGTTTCACGTACCATCCATAGCGCAGCTCAGACCAGCCGGGCTACCACCAGAGACGAGAGTAGAGAAATGATGGCGCTGTGGCCCGACATGGTGAGAGATTTAACAGAGGCCGGTCGTCATCTTGATGTTCCGGATGCAACAAGATGGATGGCAAAGGTAATTTAAAAGAAAAATGTGATTGGTTTGCGAAACATGTACTTGAAATAAATACTTTATATGCATTCTCGTTATTTTTTAGGTACTGCAGTACAATGTCCCAAGTGGTAAAAAAAGTCGCGGTCTCGCGGTAGTTTACGCTTACAGAATGCTCGCTCAACCTAATGACCTTACGGAGGAAAATATACGACTAGCGAGAATATTAGGATGGTGCATGGAATTAGTACGTGAATTTTCGTAAAATTACGCGATTAAAATAAAACACCTTACGCTTATACGAGAATTTTTTAATTATTCTTTTTTTTTGTTTCACAGTGCCAGGCATTTTATCTAGTTGAAGATGATATAATGGACCACGCAAAAATTCGTAGGGGCCAGAAATGCTGGTACTTGTACAATGACATTGGACTTGCGGCAATCAACGATGGAATAATACTGGAGCAATCGGCGTATCAATTGCTCCGAACGCATTTCAGGGACAAACCGTGTTATCTCAATCTTTTGGAAGTTTTTCACGAGGTGTGCCTCAGATTATTTTCAATATTTGCAAGAAAATAATTACTTCAATACATTTTTTACACGTGCTCCATTAAAAATTCATAAATCAATTGAATTTTGTATAGAATACATTGAAGACCTGCATGGGTCAGTCTTTGGACATACTGTCGACACAATTCGGTCGCAAGCCCAATTTGAATGTTTTCACAATGGATCGGTACACCGCAATCGTTAAATACAAAACGGCGTATTACTCCTTCGTTATGCCAGTCACTCTAGCTATGTACTTTGTGAGTATTCATGCATCTGTATTATTTATTCGTGATTGAGGGGTTCCACCGATCTCAGTAACAATTTTTTAAAATTATTTTCATTGGTACAAAAAATGATTTCAAAAAATCCTCACTATTAACTGTTCGTAACGGTGTTCTGATTACGTAAATAAACTTTCAGATACGAATATAAAAAATTTGGGGACATTTATAACATGATTACAACACCGTTACGAACAGTCAATCTTGAGGGATTCTTGAAACGATAAAAAAATGAAACACGTTTCTGTATCAATTCAATCGTAGTCTGTATTCTTTTAATATTTTTTTCTCTATGCGATACAGGCAGGCATAACAGATCCGGAGATGCACAGACAGGCTAAAACTATTCTGTTGGAGATGGGTCATTTCTTCCAAGTTCAGGATGATTATTTGGATTGTTACGGCGAGCCAAAAGTGATGGGAAAAATTGGCACCGATATTCAAGAGGGAAAATGCTCGTGGCTTGCCGTCGTGGCTCTGCAACGCGCTACTCCAGCCCAGAAGAAAATCTTTGAGGTAAGTACGCCTTCGTTTTGCTTCCGCATTGAGAAAGCTTTGTTTTCAAAATATTCAACAAATCATATTTTAAAACAAATGTCTGTGTGTGCGTGTGTCAGACCCGAAAATCTTTCATTTCTGTAACTTGAGAACGTCTAGATTGTTCTTCACAAGCAGACAAGTGTATACAGATTATCAATATTGAGCTTGGTGAGAATTCATCTAACCGTTCGAATTTTATGATATTTTGTATTGTTTGCATTTTACGATAAATTACTGTAAAGATTCTGAGTCTACCAAATCTCGCGCTGTCAAAATTTTGAGCCTATAAACGGATATGTACAATATGGGAAATTGCGTGGATTGTAGAACCATACACATTGTTGTCTCATTATTTTCCACCTTTCACAAAGCTTCCTCCATGAGAAAGTTACAATCGATCGATATATACTTCGACACAGAGGTGGATTTGTAAAAGGTGAACAATAGTGTGTAAGTAATGTGCAAGTTTCTACTTTGTAGATTTAGAAAATAAAATTCGTAAATGTAAATATTTTGATTATATAGTTTTAATATTTTTAATATTTAATTTGACTATTTTTGTCTTGTTCTTGACGATTTTGACTTCAACAGGAATGCTATGGTATCGACGATATGGAGAAAGTAGCGCAAATCAAACAGCTGTACGACGATTTAGGTCTACCAACGACGTATTCCGTTTACGAAGAAGAGAGTTACAATCTGATGAACACTCACATTCAACAAATTTCTCGCGGTCTTCCTCACGATTTGTTTTTCAAGTTTCTCTCGAAGATCTATCGCCGGGACGCTTAAGTTTCATACCCTGAAGCTGAACAATAAGTCGCCAAAACACAATTACCTCTATATAAGAAAGTTACTCAAACTTTAATCTATATCTTTTATATATGTGCACGTCTATGTACAGTTTGTACAGGACAATACGTACAACATGCATTATTTAGGTAAAACCTAATTTTTTTAAAAGGCCGCGCTGTAAAATCAATTTTTATACAACCGCAGTAAGAAAACCGATACATTCTGTCTGTACTTTGGCAACTGACGCTCCGCTGAGTTCGTTATGAACTCGAAAAGCAGCGATGCATCCAACCGTTGTGCCTTGGAATCAAGACGATGTGCTACAATTCAAATAGCAATATTTTCTCATTAAAAATTTCTCCGCTACGACTGATCTTTCATTAAAAAGACAAAAACGAACGATTTCTCTTGTAGACCGAGAGGTAGTACATCGCCTTAAGGCGATATGACACATTGACTGAGTCATTTAAGTACATATTCCCTATTTTTTCGTACAGAAGCAAATTAAATTTGGATGATTATATACGTCCTGCACGTGGACGTAATTTCTTTTTGCCCGAAATGTAAACCGACGTTGAAAAAAGAAAAAAAAACGTTAGGCCGATATATACCGACGGAGCCTCAAACACGGTAGCTCTGTCGGTGTGTCATTATCCCCATAAGGAAGCGAAACATCCATGAGTGCGAAAGAGATGGCTCTTACGGCGGAATGAGAGAAGCAGCATATCTGTGTAAGTTGGAGGTTTCGCTTCCCCTTAAGACTATTCCGCATATTTCTACGCATTTTCACACTTTTGTAATGGAAAGATTAATTTTCTTATATTTATACAAATTAACGATGCTATTATAACGGAAGAAGCAAATGTATTGAAGAAATGAAATTTATTATCGACAATCGTTTTGTAGAAATTTCTTGAGTTGTGCAAATTCAATTATTTAATCGTTAATTTTAATGCTACCGCATTTTCGGCGTTCTCCCGATCTTCTTATTTCTCCAGGGTGTACTCTTCTTTACGTTGTTCCGTACTTTCTTACGCACTATCATCTTTAATTCGCGTCTCAACGTATTGAAATTCTCCGTATCCGATGGTCTTGTCTTGAAAAATTCTTCGGCATCTGAAGGTTATAAGCGGTTATAACATTTTTATTATCTAAAGTAATCAAAGAACGAAGAGTTCGTATATGATTATCAACATGCTTACCACGAAATCGATGATCGTCGATTACGAAAAAGAAACTATCGTTTCTCTCGACGGAATGATTGTTCATTTTACTTTTCGCGGAGTTATCGTTGTGAGTCACTTGATCCATCGTCGGATCCTGGCCTTCGTCGTCCGAAGATTCATATTTGAATGGATTTTTAGTATCGAGATTACGTTCCCAATTGCCCTGCGCAACATTAGCAATTGCATCGTACTCATCGCACCTATCTATAAAAACAAATTATGTAATGAATATCGCGTGACAATTTACAATATTGATAAATCGATGAAACTGACTTTTATCCGTTGCTGCGGCTGTTCCGAAGGTCTTCAGCAAGCTGAATTCTTCCTGGACCTTCAAGGTATCAGCAAAATTATCCGAAACTGAGTAGAAGACCTCGCTGGATACTGGGAGAGGAGCTGCTTCCTCCGGTTCGACTTCGTTCGCCGCGAGCTTTCTCTTTTTAGCTTTACTCGCTGACTTTGACGTCATCTCTAGTTCGTGAGCTCGATGACCACTCGCTGTGGGGTCGTAACGAACCATTTTATTTTGTTTTTTCATATTAAACTTCTCGTCTCTGGCTTTAAACGGTTTTCCCAGTACGTTTTGCAGTATTTCCAATTGCCATTGAGTCTCATTGCCATTGAGTTTCTCATCGTCGTTTTCTTCCGGTATTTTTGTATTCGAGATGTTTTCGTCATCATCGAGAAAGCGTTCGTCAATAGCGAATCGTTTGTCACGACCCAGGTTGTTCATAGATAACGCAAGCTGAAGAGAGAGATACAAACTATACGTTGGAAATGGTAATTATTTTCAAAGGATTATAAAGTCGGACAAACCTTCGCGCTACGTTTTTCATCGTGTTTAAAGTTATCTTCGTTCCAAACATCTTGATCCTCCTCATTATCGTCATCGTCGAACAAAGACTTGCTCCTCTTCTTTCCATTATCGCCAATGTTGTCAGTGTCTTCCGAGAATACAATTTTATTGTTTCTGCTACTGTCCTAGAGATTATAGAAATCAATTACAATGTAGCCTTTGTTATTACTTTTACAAGCAATTGAAAATAATTTAGGATTCAAATACAATTAAATAATTACAAAATAAATGTAACGCACTAGAGTAATGACCGATTCGTCGTTATTCCTTCAACAAACTTTTTTCACTCAATCCAGTATAAGAATCATAAAAAATCAATAAAAACGTAAGCCATTTGCTTAGTGACACGCAAATCGGGAAAGCCAATTTAATAAAATAAATAGTAATAATAATAATAATAATAATAATAATAATGTATAAAGCGCAGCCCCGATTGTCTGACACCGTACACCGATTGCATTAAAGAAAAAAAACGTATCAATTATCACCCACGACCGATTGTTCGTAACGATGTTCTGATCATATTTAAAAAAATCCCCAAATTAGTTTCCCCGATTATTCGAAATCGTCCACCGATTGCATTGAAAAAAAAAGGTATCAAACATTCCTCACGACTGATTGTTCGTAACGGTGTTCTGATCATGTTTGAAAAATTTCCAAATTAGAATATAAAAAATTTTAGGTCAATTTTTTTCATTATTTGGATCTAAAGATTGCTTTTACATGATCAGCTTTTAAAAAAAATGCTTATTTCAAAGTAGTAGAATCTCAAGCCAATCTCTGTTTGGCATGAGATCGTTGAGATCTTTACCACAGCTTTGAGAGCATGACTGATCAACTGTTCTTTTGCTTTGAACGATTGCCTCTTCTGTTTTACAGATGCCAACCGTCTTATCTCCGATTCACTGATAACTTTTTTTTCGGGTGCCTTTGGAATCCGCAATTCACATTTTCGTGGTGTTTGCCTCTCTTGTATTCTAATCTGTTTCTTAACAGGTTCTTTTTCCTCCTCCTCCTCCTCCCCCACTTGGAGCGCAGGGTCATAGACAAAACTCGAAAAATTTCTTGATTCGTTTGTACGATTCTCAGCCGACTCGTCATTGCCCGACTCATCAAAATTGTAAATGTGCTTAGTGGGCTTAGTTTTGATACTAGTAGGTGCCTTAATTTTAATCCTTTCTATACGCTGTTCTGGCAAAAACGTTGGCTCTTTGCTCGGTTTTTTGCAATTTGCAGTCTCTTCTCTCTCCCTCTTCAAACGATCCAGATAACTCTCTTTAGCTACTTCGACACGAATGGCATTGCCATTTAAAACTTTCCCGTTGATGACTCGAAAACCTAAAATCCAAATTGTATTTAGGAAAACTCTTTCTTTAACACAATGTTCTACAAATTTCTGGTGTTCTCTTTTGCTCCGTTATGATACGAAACATGTATGGGTGCAACCGAAATAGAAGTAATCTTGGGATTCCAAATTTCTCTGCCACGGTTGATCCGTAGGATAAAAGACGTGAATGTCATCCAGTAAAATTATTAGGTAAAGAGGAACATTCTCGGATTTTATTCGTTGGATCAATCGTGAGCTTTTAAAGTGCTTAAAAAATACCGGGAAAAGAAAAATTGAAACTAGAGCAAAATAGAAAATAAAAAACTTACAGGTATTCAGCTCTCTCTCGGTGGTTGTGACATTGACGAAAGCAATTTTGCTGCCATCGTTCTGGATTTTCTCTTTGATATCGACATTTGTCACTTTTCCGTGATCTTCAAAAAGTTTTTGCAATTCCCCATCGTTAATATCGTGAGGTAAATTCCTCAAAAAGAGACGATGATCTTTTTCCATTTTTCTGCAAGATGTGTGCAACGTTATTAATCGTAGAAACAAACAAATAACCACATGACACCTGATTTACAGTATTCTCGCTTCCAAGTGAAGCGTAACAATAAACTATAGCGGTAGATAAAAAATTAATCTATTGTGTTGTTTTTGACAGAAAAGCACGTGGATACAAGTACAAAATTTTGAGGTTACCAATAACGTTAATGCGGGAGTCACCAAGTCACGAGTCATGAGGTTAACTGTAAAGATGTAATTCTCAAAATTAAAACTTAAAAGAATTCTTTACTGAATATAACAATTAAAAACTTCGAATAGACAAGACTTGCAGTGCAACGTACATTAATCAAAGCTGTGTCTGTGTATAGCCGGACGGTACCGGCAGCCTTGTATAAGGACGGTAGCGCACTTGATTGGTCAGCGGCCGATGGGCGGGGCCTACCGGTTAGTACGTTACCGTCGTTACCGGGCGGTATCGGACCTTGATCGTTGTGTGGGACAAACTCCCGCACCAAACCAGGCATCGTTGGGTCACGTCTCTACACTCTCTATTGGTCTATCGAGATAGTATCGAGGATAATTGTCACAATTGTTTCTCGGGTTGCGCATGTGTATATCGCGTGAGTATGTTTTAAGTGCATTTCTTTTTGTTTTTGTTAGATGCTGAGAATGCTGAGATACCCTCGTCTGCTTTAATTCCTCGATAGACATGTAAAGAGTCAAGTAAAATCTCCAGTTCATTAGACCAGCAGCCACGTTCTTCGGAGTTTTTTTAATAGAGTCGGTAAAAAAATGCGACGTGACAACCGATGTGCCGGCAAAACGCACCCTTCTATGATAGCTTTTAACAACTTTGTGCTGACACGATGATTCGACGTGCCGAATGTCAGTAATGTGCAAGCACCATTGCTGACAATAATAATTGTTATTATTGCAGTTTCCTTTTTTTATTTAGTCGAGTAAATTTTCTTCTTCCTAGCATATCCAGTCAAACCTTATACATTGCCCTATTATCATTATATTTTTCTATTTCTTTTGAGTAAATATTAATTTGGATTGTTAAAATTGTTATTTTTGAAAGTAATTTACAGTAACTGTAATTATTCTTTGTCGACAAGAGTCCCCAACCTGAACGAGATTCGATCGTACTGTAATTCTTAAAAACACAAAATTAGAGGAAAAAAAATCAAAATGTATATTTTGAAAGAAGCGGACACACGAGCGACGATATTCCAATGTGTTCCATAGAAAAATTTTGCTTCTTTAGAACCTTCCACTCGAATTGGGAGAAATATTGAAGCGTCTTTGAAGAAAAATATTTATCACGGAAGCGTCCGAGGTGCCGATACTCTCATTCTGGAAAAATGTCTAAAGAAAATTGCAGGAGTCGCAAGATGTATTTGAAAGATATTCTAGGTAATAATCTTTATTTGCGATTCCCTATCGTCACGGATGCTGAGTGAAACAATATTTTAGACAATAAAAAAGTCATTCATCCTTGTTAACTATTTCACCATCTAGATTGCTAGATGAATTTTCATTTTTGTAGAAATTGCAGATATTATTTAAAATAATTATTTGAACGAATAACGTCAAATAAATATTTTGTACTTAGTTTATAAATCGGCTAATGTTTGCTTCTTGTTTTCATAAAATTTTTAAACTATTTAAATACATACCGTAATAACATAAAACATAAGTGTCTGCTACGAGAAATGTTTACAACATGTTTCGAACCATTAAAAAATAAACATAATGTGAAAAATAACTTTTAAAAAATTGCTTACAGATACAATTGGCCTTTCCAGGGTTTTATCATGGATGCGATATCTGATATACGGCTCATTGGTAATAATGATGTTCTTGTATGACATATTTAAACTCAAGTTGAAAGTATTTATAGGTAAGTTCCTCAAAAGAGACAAAGTACAAACAATTTTTTTTTCATTCTTCCGCAAGGTCTGTTCGATGCTATCGATAGAAAGAAACTAACGAAGACGCATCTGTAACGTTTTACAATAACTTTACCTCCAAATGGAGCATAACGAATAGATGCAAACGATAGATAAAAAGCAATTTTATCGTGTTATTTTTGACAAAAAGGCACATGGGTTACGAAACAAAATTTTGACGTTACGAATAGCTTGGACGCAGACTACAGACGTCCAGAATCTGGGCAGATTTATGAATTTGGAACCTCCGGTGGTTATCGGGAGCAGAGGGTTCTGTAATATATATAACGTATTTAAAGTTTTACCGTATACGCTGTTTCCTTCCCCGGTTTCCGTACTAATGTGTGCTGCATTCAACAACTTTTATTGTTATTACTTGTAGTTTACTTGTGGACAGACATTCAATATTTCTTTTTCGGTGAAGAATATACTGCTCGTCCATACGATGAGGTAACTACACATAATAGATGTATTTATCATAATTACATACGTCAAAATATTTCTAATAATCGCTTAGTTTCCCATGAAAAAAAAAAGTTTATCTTATCTATTTATGGTGCACCGAGTGTGCAACGTGTCCAGTTTTCTGAATGCGAGCAAGTGATATAAGCACATACAATCAATCCATACATCTTCTATATCTTTGCATGTTAAAACGTACACTCAGTTTTATCAGTTTAAAACGCTAATTTTCCACACTACACTCAATTATAATATCACATCGCTCACACGCAATTTTTGGTTGTCACTGACACCTAAATTCGACAAATTAAAACATGTCGCTATGCTATTAACAATTATTACACATCAAAGTTTAAACTGAATATATATGTCGCATTGTATATGGTTTTGTTGGGTATACAGCTCAATGTTATGATTTTTTTCCGGTATAAAAACATGTCGAAGAAATAATAACACAACGCGTTGTATACACGTTCGTTACGAAATTCAAACCGCCTGTGGCGATTGGTCAGGTAATACATTCTTTGTACAGTTAACACTCGGTGAATTTCGCAAATAGATTGTTTCCCACGATTGTTATACCACACAGTGATAAATCGAATATCTCACGAAGATGTGTTGAAAATCTTCAAGTTTTCAGAATAATTGTAAACATATTGAATCGCGAGGATTCTAGTAATTGAAACGTTGAAGAAAACTATACGAACACGTGCGGTTTTTAGGTTAGAAAAAGTTGTAGTTATAATATTAAAGAAAAATATTTAAAAATGCTTTCAAAGATGATGTCGCCTAATGTAAATGAAAATCATTCTGCAACAACCGACACGTCCTTGAAGACGCAGAAACACAAAGAAAAAATTCGAACTCCGAAAGTACCTGCGACTAACCCGAATGAAATCGACGAGTCAAAGAGTTCAGTAGAAAAGTTTAATTCAAATTGGGAGAAATTTCGAAATATCGTCAAAGAAAAAGAATCATCTCAGAAGTACCCGAAGCGTCAATATCCTCATCCTGGAATAACGAATAAAGGAAATGTCAAAGCTCGGAGGATGTATCTTCCAGAAGTTCCAAGCTCGGTAATGAACTTTCTTTGTTTTTCTCTACTATCGCCGATGCTTAGCGAATCAACATTTTGGACGATAAAAACTAATGTTTTTTTTTTCAGTTATTTTTTCATTTAGGTTGCTTAATGAATTTGTTTTTTTTTTTTTTTTCAAGAAGTTAAATTATTATTTGAAAATATTTTGTAAATAAATAAATATTTCTTACTACTTTAACTGTAACTCTAACTGTGGATTAGAAATCAGCAAACGTTTGCTTGGTGTTTCCATGAAATTGTATATAATCTGTGATTTACTGTCACTAAAGGCTATCTTATTAATATTATTTACTTTTTGCTTCTTGTAAACTTGGGTGCATCCTTCCGTATTATCTACTTCTACCCTTTGCTCCATACGTGAGAGATTCTTCCTATCTTGTAAAAGGGATATCTACCTCTCACCCGTGTACAAATAATAATAATAATAATAAGATACACAAGCATAAGAAAATATAGAAAAATATAATTCGACGTTTCAATAAGATTTACAACTGGGAATAAGTTAAAACAATCAATTCTAGCATAATTCTGTGCGATGTGGTCTATTTCTTTGCTGGTTCTAGATTTTTTTAACTTCAGAGACAGTTTACAATGTAGGCTACTTGAATACATAGTGCAATAACATATATGAGTCTGCTATGATAAATGTTTGCAAATCAGTTAAAAATATACTTTGAAAAATAATTATAAGATATGAAAAAAGTTTAAATGATTTCAAATAATTCTTTGCAACGATCTATTCGAATGAATTATTTCTCAACAATTGTAATCATATTCATTGCATAGGTTACCAATTAAAAATATTCTACACGAAGGGAACTAATTCTGACAATATTTCTTTTAGTTTTTATTTCAATTATGCTGATAATTAATTTTAAATAAATCAATTTTTAAAAAGTCGAAATACAATAGTCTAAATGAATGCATTTTTCAGAGTGAAAATCTACGACCTGCTCTTCCCGACGGCAAGGATAACAATAAAGAGCTGACGAAGCAGATAGCGATGGATTGCGAGATGGTGGGAATAGGCGATGGCACAGAGAGCATGTTAGCTCGGATCTCTTTGGTGAATTGTCACGGGACCTGCATCTACGACAAGTACGTTAAACCAACGGAGAAAATTTTTGACTACAGAACAACTGTGAGCGGCATACGTCCGCACCATCTGCGCGACGGCGAGGATTTCAAAGTGGTGCAATCCGAGGTTGCAGAAATATTGCGCGGCCGTTTACTCGTTGGTCACGCGTTGAAACATGATCTCAACGTCCTCTTTCTCTCGCACCCCAAGAAGTTTGTCAGAGACACATCGCGTTACAGACCTTTTAAAAGAATAACAATGGGCAATACACCGAGTTTAAAGAAACTGACCGCTGAATTATTGGGCGTTAAGATACAAACGGGTGAGCACAATTCGGTCGAGGATGCGAGAGCAGCGATGCAATTGTACATGTTGTACAAAACGCAGTGGGAAAAGGACGTACGTCGGAGATAATGCAACGATACGATGGGAACGTTAGCGAAACATTCTCTGAATTTCATCTTTACGTTTATTTAGTAATCTTTTTATTTTATTTTTTCGATTTAAGAAAAATTAATCTAATAACGAAAGTTCAAATTCTGTTGGAAATTTTGTTCGATAGTACCATTCAATCATCTGTAATTACACCCGAGACTGATTACACACGATATATTTATGAAATTCAAGTCAAGGCGTTTTCGATAATCATAATTGTATAAAATTATTTTCCAGATACGCTGCGCCATTATGTATTGTATGTAACCAGTCGAACTCGTTATTATTAGATTAAAAAACAAACAAGCATTTCAATGCCATTGCAATTATTAATGTACAAAACGCGGTAGGACGTACGTCGGATATAATGAAACGTTAACGAAATATTCTGTGAATCTCATCTTTACGTTCATTTAGTAATCGTTTTTTTTTTGTTTTCGATTAAAAAAAAGTTAATCTTTAATAACAAACGCTTAAGTTCCCTTTGAGTATAGATAGTAGTACCATTGAATCATTTGTAATTGCAACCACGACTGATTACACGCGATATATTTATGAAATTCAAGTTAAGGCGTTTTCGATAATCAAAATTGTATAAAATTATCGTCCATATACGCTGCGTTATTGTGTATCGTGTCTAACCAGTCGATATCGTTACTACTACTTTTAAAAAAAGAGACTAACGTTTCATTAGCATTGTGCAACTTATATCGAATATAAGCAAAAGCTGATGATCAATATTGGGTGAAATTGGATTGAATACTTATCGTATGTAATCTGTGAAAACTGTTGCTATTGGTTGGGAGCTTAGCTCCAGATTTCAGCAAACCTACGTCGCACAGTTTTCTTTCGTTCACTTCTCAAAGGATCCACCGAACCCTGTAAATATGTTTATACTGTTACGCCATATGCATTTTTGATAACGATTAAAATAAAAAATAATTAAGAAGTCATTTTTTTTTTTTCGAGAATCAGCATTACTCAATACGCGTTCGATAACAACGTGTTAAGAGCTTCGAGAGCATCTTAAGACGATGTGCTGCACATCGTCAGTTTCTCTCTCGGTTCGCGATATGTGCGAGAGAGCACAATTTCTCAATCACCAATGCTTACGCAACAATTGATTTTTTGGATAATGTACGAGAACGGTATAATCGTGAGAAGCAGTTGACCGTTATCCTCTTTTATTCAAAAGTTCAAACGTGGCAGAGAAATTTACATAATACTCTTGGACCCATACATGTTCCACAACATCAAGAGAAACTCAAATCCAATGTACTCAAAGCTGATTGATATTTGAGAGAAATGCAAATTCGTTTTAACTTCAGAGTAGTCAGACGAAATGAAAACAAAGTAGCTTTTCTATTAAATATTAATCGGCTTTCGATAGTTTCCGAAGATGCGTCGCATCACCATAAGACAAGGCGAAAAATGTATGAGTGCGAGAGGAGGATATATCTGAATGGCGCTTCGCGGAGTGAATTAAGAGCAAAACGGCTGATGTGTGTAATTGTTAAGGTTTCGCTTCGTTAAACGTTTGTCCATCGGAGAATCTCTGTGATTTGTCGGAGCCTACGATGAGATTTTCCCTCTTGAAAGAAACGATCACATGGAAATTTTGCCCCACCTCCCGCCCAAAATTTCACTTAACCGAGCCTCCGGATGAACTAGCGGTGACCAAATATGGACGGAAGATTGGCGGCCGCGTTGACCCTGCAATCTACAATCGTTACGACCCATACAAAGCGGATCGAAGGTCGATGATTCTCTCTCATACACCCGAGAGTAATATCCCCAATTCTTATTTACGAGGAAACGCACGTAAGTGTCTCGACCTCGTTATCATCGTATCGGGCTCGTTGTCTCGAATAAATACTCTTGCAAAGCTTGAGGCCAGTCGCACTGTAAGACGTTATCCATTCGTTAACCGCGGTGGCTTCACATAAAAATTTTTAATCGTTTGTTGTTATTCATCGATCAAAATCTCATTAGTGTTGATCTCAAGCATCTCAAGTTATAATCTCACGCATCGCTTCTTTAATGTTATACATACGGAACGATGAGCAGTAGAATAAAAAGATCGCGATAGCTCCTGTTCTCTTATCGTAAGCTAACGTTGACGAAATTTCCCCGTTTTATCAGCGCGTTATCCACAAAATTAGATAACTCGTCGGACGCTTGATAATTCTATAAACTGAAAGGATAAATATTATAATTATTTATTGTGAAACTCTCGTGAAGCGAACGATCAATTTTTCTCGTCCGTCTCGCGTATCGACGGGACCCATTCACCAGATAAAGTTGTCGATACGAGAAAGCGACAATTAAGCCACTGAGAAGTATATTTCGTAAGAGCGAGTCGGGCGAACGTTTCACTTTTTAAGTATCCGTTTCGAGAGTCGGAATAACCGGAGTACACGTGGACTGGTTTCTTCGGTAGTTTCGTAAGCGGACCAGACTCTTCAAATACGAACAGCTGCTCTTGTTGCTCGTAGAATTTAAATTGAACAAAAGTATTGAAAAAATTGTTAAACGAGTTAAGAAACGAAGAAAGAATGCGAGTCGCAGTGATCGGTGCAGGTAGCGCTGGACTTGCGGCCCTTCGACATTGCACTCTTGCGACAGAGACGAAGAACGATACTTCCGGTGATGTTATTCAAGGACGTAGTATCAGCGAGGTTGTTTGCTTTGAAAAAACCGACAAGGTAGGTGGTACCTGGGTTTATACGACGGAAACCGGCGTGGATCGTTATGGATTACCGATACATTCGAGTATGTACGACAGTCTTAGGTAAGTTAAACCGAAACCTTTCCCATGGAATAAGAATAAGAAGAAGATTCGGTATCTAATCGTTATTTTTCTATAACCGATACGTTATAACAGGACGAATCTTCCGAAAGAGGTGATGGGATATCCCGATTTTCCGATATCCATTGACGATACCAGAAGCTACTTGACCCGCACGGAAATACTCAATTTTCTCAATGAATACTGCGACCATTATCAACTCCGACAGCACATAAGAGTAAGAGCTCATAAATATTTAATTACATTTAAAAAAATTCATTTTATCATTATTACTGATTTTTTAATTTTTATTTTATCAATGTTTATAGTTCTTCTAGAAACTGTGGCACATCATTGAAGTTTCTTATATCGAGTGTAAAATTGATTATTTTGATAGATCAGAAGACATTTTTTATTTGATAACATTTATTGTAAACAGATTTTTTTTGCCACAGTATACAAAGTGCTTGAAGAAATGATTTTGGACTTGTTGAAGGGTTATCGGGATAATATTGATATTAAAGAAAGTATTGCAAGAACAATAGCAAACGATTAATTGAAAAAGTAATTAAAGAGTTTTCAAGGAGCTCATTGAATCAAAGACAGAATCCAACTCGACACAAACTGAAATCCCTGTACGAGTAATTATACACTTTTTGTATGGATTCTTCTATCTAAGGATAATCCTATGCGAGTAATTATAAACTCTGTGTAGGGATCAGTCTGTATGTTTGCAAGGTCCGCGGTTTGTGTACAAGTAATTATACACTCCGTACAAGGATATTGGTTTATGTCGAATCGTATTATATAGAAACGAGACATTGCTGAGTCGAATAAGTCTCCAATGATTAAGAATTTCATTGTTTATTGCAGTTTCTTCACAATGTAATAATAGTAGAACCACTTCCGGTGTCCAAGAATCCTGGAAATGTCGATTCACCAAGGAAATGGTTGATCAAGGTCAAGGATCTTGCAAATAACGAAACTGTGAAGGAGGAAACCTTCGATGCTGTGATGGTTTGCAATGGACATTATTTCGAGCCTAATTTACCATCGCTCAAAGGTCGCGATATATTTCAAGGTCTACAGATTCACAGTCACGATTATCGTGTTCCTGACGTATTTTCCGGAAAAACTGTAGCCGTTTTGGGCGCTGGGCCTTCAGGTATCTGTGTTGTACCGTTAAAGTGTTTCATTGATCGCTGATTTAAAAAAAAATTCTTTCATCGCCTTTCTTCCTCATGGAGAACGCGTTGTTTTCACGATAAAAAAAAAAATTATCTTGAAAAATTCAAATTTTGGTATTTGAAGAATTACTCGATCGATTGAATCGAAATGTGGCTCAAAGGTAAATGAGAAATGTCTTTTCCGGTATAATTGCCATCAAAATTGAAGCACGGATTAGAATTTTGTGAGAAAATGTTTGAATCAATGTTCAACGACGATTGATCTTTAATTTAAATCGATTCTCTAAAGCTGTTAAAACTTTATAAGATTTTTTATTTTTCTGCAAAATAAACGTTCGCAACTGACCTCAGCATTGACTGTCGTCAATTTGACATTGATAAGTGCAAGATTATACTCTGTATCTTTTTATTTTATGTTTTTTATTTTATGAACAGGGATGGATTTGGCTTTGGAGGTATCGAAGAAAGCCAGTCGAGTGATACTCAGTCATCACAATCGGAATCCTATACACACTGTCTTCCCGTCTAACGTTGTCCAGGTAATAATATCGCATATCGTCAAGGATGGCAAATATTCCTCGAAGGTGTGCGTCGCAACGATGGTGTGTCGTGTGGATACTCTTCGTTCGACACAAACATCCTTAACTAAGCTTCAATCACTTTTGAAACAAATATTCTTTGGCAACAAAGAGAACTAATAAAATTCTCAACAAAAAATATGAAACAAAAGAATAATTGCAAGAATAATCAATCGATCGATTCCAAATCTATTGAAAGATCCGCAAACCCTGATTTTATTCGATTATCTTTAACTATATAAATGCTATTTAAATTAATACACAACGATGATTTATCTTCTAGAAACCTGACGTCATCGAGCTAACGGAAAAATTCGCAATTTTTTCCGACTCCACGTGCGAACAGATAGACGTGATCTTCTATTGTACCGGTAAAAATAATCTTTCATCTGAAATAAAGATTAAGTATATATCATGTAATTCAGCGATTAATGAAAATTAAATTTTCCTCAAGGTTACAAATACAGTTTTCCGTTCCTCGCACCAAGTTGCGGTGTGAGAGTCGACTCTAACATGGTAACACCGCTCTGGAAGCATCTTCTCTCAATCGAGAGTCCTACGTTAGCCTTGGTGGGTCTTCCGTTTTATGTGTGCGCCTTCAGCATGTTTGATCTGCAGGTAATCTCATTATATTTCAAAATCCCCGATGATTTATCGAGTCTCTACGATAGTTAATTTAACAAAAATACGATTTCCAGGTGCGGTTTTTACTAAAATTCTGGCTCGGAGATAAATCATTGCCATCGAAAGAAGAAATGCTTGCTGAAGAATCAAACGAATTCGAGAGAAAGAAGAGTCAGGGTCTTCGGAAGCATCATTTTCATATGATGGGACCGGAGCAAGGCGCCTATTACGATGATCTCGCTGATTCCGCTGGAATAACGTCACTCGAACCGGTTCTCACGAAATTGCACAACCACAGTAGTACACGATTCCTCGATGATTTGATTCACTACAGAGAAGATCGTTATCGAGTTGTGGACGATCTCAATTTTGTTCAACTGTGACAACACTGTAGATACATCTCGGACAGTGCGATCGATACTCGATGATTTTTTTTCTCGATATATCTTCAGAAATAATTGAGTGATCTACATCAAAGTGGAATAATAAAATTCAATATTATTTTAATACGACAACGCCACTTGTGTTGTTCTTTTTTTCTTCTTTTTTCAACAAAATAATCCAATAAGTGAACAATTATTATTTGTTACTACGTCACATATTTATATAAACAACATATTCTATCTTTTTTATTTTATTCATCTACAAATAAATAATAAAAACATTGCTAACGTTATATCGAAGACGGTGTTTCCTTCTTTCATTTTTATCTCAAATGATAAAAATCCAAGTAAAATAAGTTCTGGAATCGTTCCTTCGATACACTAGGACCCGAGTTAGGCGCCTATTACGAAAACCTTATAAATTTCGCCGGTATAACGAACTCGTATCAGTCGGTTCTGACACAAAATTGCACAATGCGTGGGATCCACGACGAGCGCAGATAAGATCGTTATCGCATTTTAAAGAATCTCAATTTCATTAAACTCCGATAACTCTGGATATGGATCAGGTAGTGCGATCAACACAATGTAGAAATTATTGATATCTATTTTGTTTTTACTCTTCGATATATTTTCCGAAATAATTGAGTAAACTACATCGAAATTAGATAATAAAATACAATATTATTTTAATACGACGATGCCACTTGTGTTGTACCTTTTTTTTTTTGTTTCTTCTTCTTTCAATCAAATAGTTACAATAAAGTGGTAGACGATTATTATTCGTTACTACGAGATATTAATCATTATCTTTATTCACTTATTTATAATATATACAGCATATCCTTTCTCATTTACTTAATCCGTGTATTATCCATGATTTATGTTCAGCTAGTAATAAATTATAAACACCTCGCTATCGTCACGTCGAATGTTTTTTTTTTCTTGTTTTTTCTTTCTTTCTTTCTTTCAATCTTCTTCGTTTTTATCTCAAACCATAAAAATCTAAGCTACATTGGACTTTCTAACGGCTGACGATGATCCTCGTATGCATACCCTGCTGTAGGAATACGCGACATTCAACGGATTCATCTTCCTACTCTAACGTATCCTATTATTTACACAAATGCACACTGAAATGGCAATTTTTTAATTATTATTTTTTTTATTTTTTACTTTTCGTTTTTTCTTTTTCTTTAAATCCTACGATTTAATAAACGCGTCTCGTATGTCAAAGACAATTGATAAAATAACATTTCTTTCATTGGATGGTGAATTATCGTTTCGATATCGTGCACCCACAATCGATAAATTGTTTTTTTTCTTGCGACGAGATTCAAGAGAAATTCGTAGAATCGATATGAAGATGATAAAGTGAAAACTCCCAACCAATTGTGTAACAGAAGTTTGTTCGATTAATCCTTCTTTCGATATTTCGTATGCGTTGGTATCGCGTGTATATAAAAAAAAAAAAATTAAAAAAAAAAAAAAAAAAACGAGCGTAGAAAGAGAAATGCCCTTAATTACAGTTAATACAGTTTAGTGCTATGCGGAATTTTGCAATTTCAGAATTATGTCGTTGACATACGTTATAAAACTTGAATCACATAATTGCATCGTAAATTTGTATGAGACGAGACGAGTTATCGGTCGGTAAAGAGGAAAAAAAAAAAAAAGAAAAAAAAAAGGATGTTTATCAGATTTTTTTTCTTTTTCTTTTCCGTGAGGATTTGTCGTGCCAAAGGTGCACAAGAGGCGTTGGCACGACAATTCTGACTAAACGAAGATGTAGGCACGGTAGGAATGCTGGCTGGTTTCGTCGAGTGAATAAAGTAACAACGTCTGGCATACAGCCGAGACCTCGTTACTACGAATTTTCTATCGTCCAGTGTCACATTCTTCGTGCGTAAAACAACACGATCAAACGTATTACATCGAGAGAATTCGCAGTGAACTCGATGCACCGAAATTTCTTTCACATAAATTGGATTATTGAGGGGCAGGGGGGGAGGAGAGGTGGGTGTCTGAACTTTCGCGAGTTAACGGTACGCTGGACAGTTCAATGTAAACTGCGCGATAATCAATGAGCACACGTTGATTTTACACAATAGTTACTAACAATACAAAGTACTTTACGTGCAATGTCTTTCTCTCACTCCTCTCTCTCTCTCTCTCTCTCTCTCTCTCTCTCTCGATTATATCATTTAAAGGAAGGCGTTCAATTATTGTTAAGTGGCAAGCGACTGATTACAGGATATTTATACGTGAACAAATCGATGCTAAACAATGCATTCGTTGATCAAATTATCAGCGGGGTTAAAAATTCCGCTAAAAATTAATTCGATCGTAGCATTATACCCGAACGAAGATAAACGAGATCGCGTAAATCAAGGGTTTAACAGAATTTTCGTGATTTCATTACCGTTTCGAAGGGGCAATCGCAGCGAGTAGGAAGATAAATGAAATAGTAATACGTGTGGCATGCTCCTCATACGGAGATAGGAGGGAGCCACGAATTTCGCTTAATTTCGAGGCTCCCGGTACATACCCGGGAAGAGCTAAGCTATACAAACTGCGTTCGCCTCGTGTTGGTTACGCGCCAATATCAATGTACATAAACCTATCAATTTTCTGTATAGCGATGAATTTTTATCTTTCTTTAATCAGTTTACCTATTCAATTGCAAGAAAACCAAGTGATTCGAGTGATTCACGTGTTATCTGTTATCCAGAAGAAAAAATAAATAAAATAAGAGGAAAGAAAAAAAAAAAAGAAATTCGTTGGAAAGTTGATCGCTAGGCATGAAAAATTTGACTTTATATACAGTGCCGGATGGCGTGGTCGTAGTAAAAATTTGCAGGCCTTATATTCTTCTTTTCTTTTGTTTTTGCGTAGGTGCTATTATCGCGTTAACACACCTGTGATTGACGTGACGCGATAGCCTTGACGTCTCTCGTCTTGAGAAAAAGAGGGTCGATCACGAAGCGAAGATGAATATTACACGCGTTACAGACGATCAATGACACACTCGAGGACGGTCGTTAGGAAAGAGCACTAGGAGTTAGCGTTCGGTGGAGGAGGCCTTCTGTCGTACTCCCTTCTGTAATCTTTATTAGGTCGCCAATCATTCGGATAACCTTCGTTTGGGTAACCTCCTCGCCCGCGGAAATGACCGGATGGTATATCCGCGGGAGGATAACCACCGGCGCTACTCCCGCTGTTGTAATTACCTGGGCCACCGTAACCGTAACCACCTGGTGGTCCGGTTGGGTATCTATAGTACTCACTGGAAGAGAATAAATGTATTAATATTAATAAATATAATTTCGTACGGCTGGGGCGCTAAGCGCTTTTATAATCTCTCATTCAACTTCATCCGTAAATATATGTTAATCCTCAAGTACATCCCTGGATCCAAGTGACTTGGGTGTAAAGTTCAATCGGTTGCTACTTTTGTGCAGTTCAGTGATGCATCCGACACTTCGAGCGCGACGCTATTTCAGTTTAAAATACTTCAACCTCACTTATTCAAATAATTATACTTGATAGAAACAAATCGTTATAACGTATTTTTCCTTACAACTGAGGTTTTTTCATCACAAAGTTGACCAAAAAAAATATATAAATGTTGACTGGTCTTCGGATTTTTGCAAATGTTTTTTCTTCTTCAGTAATATTTCTTTACATTTACCATCTTCTCTTATTTAAAGATGAAAAATATTATACATTGTGGCATTGTGTCGAAACAAACATCTGAAAGATCCGTCAAGATTCATGGAAGTAACGATCAGTCGAAGATAACTTGTACCCATTGAATCATTAACGAAAAACCGGAATGTAGCGGAGTGTTAATATTATTTACGAGATCTATGAATGCGTTTCATTAGATAATTCTTTAACACATACTTCCGTTTGTCGTTTATGTGCATTCCCCGTTCACGATCGCGATCCCTGTCTCGTTCTCTCTCGCGATGATATCCACCGGACATTCTACCGTAAGACTCGAATCTCTCTCGTTTGTGCTCGCCAAACCTGTCACAAAGAAGAGAAAAATGTATTAATGTCTGGAAAAGAATTATTAAACGATCGCGTGATCAGAGCCAACGTAAAAGAATATTATTTACTTGTAATATTCAAAGTTACGATTATCATAGTAATAGTCACGATTGCTCAAGATTATGGTAAAATGATATTGAGAAGCGATTCCTGGCTGCCACTTTCAATCCACATTATTGACATTACGATAGAAAAATCTCAATTTATCTTAAATCAAATTGTTATAACAAATTCTCATAGCGAAAGGCTCATTGATCGGTATATAAAGTGGTGGACAAAGTTTAAGTTTGAGCGCCAAACGTATCCTTGAATCAAGGAAGGAGGCTCAAGTTTGTTTTCTTCTTCAATGATGCTCAATTATCATTCTTTTCGTATTTATCTACGACAGACTTCCATGAAAAAAAATTATATATATTAAATATAATTTTTATTATCTTACGTAATTATATATTTTATAATGTATGTAAAATATATTTGAGGAAAAAAGGAGAGTAAGTTACCAACACGATACCTGTTATCTCGAGGATCCCTGACGTCTCTCTGCATCCAATGATCTTCTTCGCGACTACCGCTGTAGTGCCCTCCAACAGCATATCCGCCGCTGTCTCTTCGGATCCTCTCGTCCTTGGTTCCACTGAGTCTGTCGATGCTCCTATCGCCGTGATTTCTTTCTCTCTCTCGGTCTCTGTCTCTGTCACGATCTCTCTTACCCTCCTTGTGCTTTGGATCTTTGAGCTCTTTGTGTCTTGGCGTGTCGGCGCTATTGCTGAGACTCGAAGTTGAGTTCGGCGTCGAAGCTACGGGAGTAATCGTTATACCACCGATCGTTACACCAGGTAAACTACCAGTTCCGCTAGTGTTAATGCTCGCAGTGACGGTGGTTGCCGCTGCAGTCGATACTGGAAAATGTTTTTTACTCGGTGTACTGTTGTTCGAGTTTTCCTCGACTTCCTCCACTCTGCGTTTCACCGGTCTTGGTTCTTTGTTGCTTGCTTCTCCGCTGTGCTTCTCCACATGTTTGTCGTGTGGTTTTTCCACGTGTTTCTAATGATCGGATAAAAGAGAATTTTCATTGATAAATTATCCTAAACTGATTCAATATTTGACTTATTACAAGCTGATTAAAATGGTGATTGAGATTGAATATAAGAAATGTTGTAGATACCGCATTAGAAACAAAATATTGCCAACATATAGTTTTCATCGTGATTATAAACAATCGGTGATTTCATTTAAAAAATATTGCAAAGTTATTTCAAATATAAGAAATAATGTTTCTCTTTCGATTGCCACGACGAGGTATATGTGTTTCACTGCGATCAGCTGTGAGAGAACGGAGGGAGGGTGATTCATCGTCCTTGGGATTCTTAGAAAAGGCTAATAATGACTTGGCCAAATTTTTTGTTTTAATCATGCATACATATAGAAAAATTGTTAGATTCCTTCGTCCAATTACGCGGTTATATCTGTAGCAACAAATTAACCTGATTATGTCAACCGACTAGCTGGTTGATAAATAACTAATCGATTGGTTAGACAGCAATTCATCGGGCTATATTTAACGACGTAATTGGTTGTCGGTACTAAAAAATTTTCCACGTGCAGCAATGACACACAAATAGAAAAAGTTCAACATTATTTACCTTCGCAGAATTCGCGTCCTCCTTTTTCTCTGGACTCGAAGACACACCCGTGCTATCGTCGCCCTTTCGCGTCGCATGCTTGTAAAGTTTATAAAGCTTTTTAGCATCAAACTCGGTAAACTTGGAGACAAAATACCACAGATTGCTGCGCCATTCCTTTATCTGTTCAGGATCTCTGTATACAGACAGGCAGGTATTGATTTGATTACCAATTTGAACAAGGCACTGGCGAGTGTGAGCCACTTGATCGGCCTCGCTCAACGTTTGATCTGGTCTGTCCAGGGCTTTCAGAGCTTTCTTTACGGGTCGCATTTTTTCTTTACACTGAAAAATAAACATATAATTTTGTTAAATTGTTACTTATTTGTCGTTGAGTACATCCAGTAATTTATCGAGTAAGCACCTCGTTGAATATCGAAGGATCCAAATCGCCGAGTACGTTGAGAGCTCTTGGCTCGCTATTTGCCGTAAAGTGCATTGGCCCAACCGGCTGTTTACTCTTCTTGTTCTTCTTTCCTTCCTTCTTCTCCTTCTTCACCTTTTTCTCTTTCTTTTTATCGTCAGTTGCACCGTCGCTCTCATCCTTCACTTCTTTCTTCACGGTCACTTCATCGTCCTTCTTCAAAGGTTGCTGAAACAATATCTCTCGTGTCAGTCACACGAAACGACCGCGGAAACGAATTAAGATAATTCTCGGGGCAGATAAGTCAAAGCGAAGAACTATTTTTATATCCGGTTGGAAATAAACTGCACAAACACACTGTAACATCGAAAATATTTGTATACGTTCCTACAATGAATGAACGATTCTTATTGTAGCACGTGAATTGTTTCTTTGTGAAGAAATATTACTTTTTTCTCTAGAATTAGTCACTTCGATGACTCAAAAAATGAAACCCGACGAGAAACCTACTCATCACGGTAAATAGCGTTTTTCTTTCATACCTGTGATGTAAAAATCTGGGTTCGAGAAAAGTGTGTTGAAACTTTTGAGATGAAACGATGAAATTTATCCAAAAGATCAATCGCGACGGGGGTATTCGCGATGAAAAAATTCTCTTGTGTCTCTCGCACGTACGGCAATCTCTTAAGAGCGTCACCATCTGTTGTTTCCATTATTTATCGAAATAGTAATATTCTCAGAGCAACATACCTTCTCGACTTTGGGCTTCGGTTTCTTGTTCTCGTCCCCAGAACTTTCCTCTTCAGCAGGCTCTTTAGGTACGATCGGTTTGAGTTCTTTGGGTTTTCTAGGTTTTCTAACTCGTGTCTATAACAAAAAAAATAAACAAATTCTGTGAGCTTTCGTATAATCGATTCAGGAAAAGTATGAAATGGTTGTAGTATCCATTAGAGTTTTGTTCTATTCGGGCACTACGCGCCTTCTCAATCTATCATTGAATCTTCCCCATCCCTATCATTGACACTCCGCTCCCCCGCCTTAGCATTGAACTCCCTGTCCCTAATCCTGGGGGAGGGGACTCCTAGGGGAGATTTGGGACAATAAGAACTGCTACATAACCCTTATTACCGCATAACTCTTCTACAGGACGGCGAGAATTTTTTATAATTAAGAAAGGTAAACTCACCACTCCTAACTTTGCGTCAATCTGCTTCTTCAAAACCTTCAGCAGATACTCAGCTCGGGCGTTCAACTGCTTTATCTGCAGTTTACTGTCGTTCAGGAGTAATTTATCGCCAAGCTTAAGACTCGCGTCGAGTTTAATTGCCTCCCACGATCCCATGCCGTGAATGTAGATTCCTTTTAATAATCTTGAGTCCTCCTCGGAGCCCCATTCACAGTCGAAATTCGCTGGTTTCATTCTACATGAAAAGCTGAAATAAGCCAATTTAGTTGAAACTTGTATCAATATCGGTCTATCAAAGAAACGTAAGCTTACTTGGAGTCAATCTGCCAATTGGCGCGTTGTTCAGGATCCGCAGGAAGCGCCTGATCAAGTGGATCGAGTTCCTTCGTCGCTGCTGAAAGTGATTTTGCGTTAACCATTACGCCGCCGATTTTGAAAGTCGGACCTTTCCCTCTCTTTCGTCCTTTGCCCTCCTTCGCGGGCTTCTCCTCCTCGATGCTCGCTTTGTTCTCCTTCGCCATGCTCTCAAATTCCGCGAGACAAGTTTCGCATCTCGTGCGCAATAGCTCGGCGAGATAACGCAATTCCGCCATTGGTTTTTCTTGAAGTTCAGCGTCCGCCGCGATATCGTCGAGCCTCTTCGTCGGTGCTGGGAACTTTTTGTAACTTCGTACGAATCGACGGATCTGTGAAAATGACAAATTATCTTTTAAAAATTGTATAAAGAAAAAAAAAAGTTGTTTCAACGATTGAATTTTTTAAATTAATTTGCAATTTTATTTTAAAAAGTTTAACATTACCTCGACGTCAGTGAAACTTTTTACAATCTCGCGTGGCACAACGCGAGGTCTGCCTCTTTTTTTAGGTCTCTCGTCGTCCGAGCCTTCGGCTTCGCTGCCAGTCTCTTCGGCATCGTCGCTGTCATCCGTTTGCATCTTTCTTCGCTTTCTGCCACGTTCTGCAAAATATTGAAAGAAAGATGCAACGTTAATAATAAGAAAATTTAACATGTTTTAAATTAATTAAATATAAACGACATTTTCGCACCATCTCGTGCATCCCCTGACTGATTGAGTTGCTGGAGAGTCTTTCTACTCCTCGGTGGTAGATACAGATCCTCCATTTCCTTCGATTTTTCATGTTCCTCGACTTTTTTCCTAAAGTTTTCTGGTATTATTTCCGCCTAATTGAAGAACCAAGAGAAATTTGTGAGTTATTTCAAATATACGGTGGCGTGCAAACTGTAAGATAAATCTTATTTTTAATCTAATTCTTCTTACCCAATCTTTACTTTCATCGTCGTTTTCCACCGGTTGAACAACAGGTTCAGCTTCTTCCTCGAATGCTGCGAAACTCGCTACTTTGAAGGCCGAGAGCAATTCGTCTCCGACAGTTGCCGGTGCTTCGTCTCTGGTCTCGGCGCGTCTCAGAATTTCATCGATATCACACTGTTTATAATAATTTCGCATTGTATTAGCGAATCAATGTATAAATGAAAATAGTTTACATTTGGAACCGAAATTGTGACAACTCGAATAAAACACAATTATTCCAAACAAATATTTCGACAAAATAATTGTAATTATTGTAAAATGGTGATAAAAATAATCTCAAAATAATAACATAAGAATGATCCTGAAACGATTAAAAAAAAAAAAAAAAGTATGAAAAGTGTTTTCGAATGTTATTCACAAATTTATTACTTTTAGGATTTTTAGAATCTCATTTGGTTCCAAGTGCTCACCGTTGGCTCTTCGTCGCCATCTTCCTCGTCCTTGAATAATTCCTCCGCCCCAAATTTCAAAATAGCATTTAGATCCTCCTTGTTGAAGGGATTGTTGTTAGTGCCGGGACTTTTTTTATCAAGAACGGTACGGCCGGTAGTGTCCATTCTTTGTATAACTAGATGATCGAGCACCATTTTCTGTTTGGCTCTCTCGACGATCTCCTCCTCCACAGAATTCCTCGTCACAAGCCGATAAATATTTACCTGAAAAACGTATATCGCTGTATTTAAAACAATTCGTCGCCCAAATTTCGTAATAAAATGTTACAAGTGTGAATTCTTATCGAAACGTACTTGATTCTTTTGTCCAATACGATGAGCACGTGCCTGAGCTTGCAAATCATTTTGCGGATTCCAATCGGAATCGAAAATAATGACAGTGTCGGCAGTGGCGAGATTTATACCGAGACCACCTGCTCGCGTCGATAGTAAAAAACAAAAATCGGACGAGTTCTCTGCGTTAAAGTGATCCAACGCCTGTTTTCTCAGTTCGCCCTTGATGCTACCGTCGAGTCTTTGAAACGGGAAATGTCTCTTCTGCAAGTACTCGCCGAGTATATCCAACATTCTGACCATCTGACTAAAGATCAAAACTCTGTGTCCGGTCTCGCGCAATCGTACCAATAGCTTGTCGAGAAGCACGAGCTTTCCCGAGCCTCGTATAATCTGCTGAAGGTAATCCTCGTTCGACTCTTTTCTCTCGCCCTCCATAGGTTTCGTAAGAAACGCGTGATTGCAGCATTTCTTCAGCTCGATAACAATATTTATAAACGACGTCGTCGAACCTTTGACGCCTTTGCGAAGAGCGTTGTAATTCTTGGTCAATATCCACTTGTAGTACTGTTTCTGCAACGACGTCATCTCGACTCGGAGTATTTGCTCGACTTTGGCGGGCAACGATTTTTCAACATCTTTCTTTACTCGTCGCAGAATAAAAGGCTCCAGCTGTTTATGAAGTTTCGAGTAACCTTTTTGCGCCGCATTGTCGTGTTCTTTTTCAAATTCCTCCCAAGTATTGAATCTAGATAATAAAAGAGAATTATATATGTCGGGGGAATTAATCAACGATATCAAAGATATCCCAGTGCTGGTCATAATACGATTTTAAGTAATTGATCAAAATTCGCATAATTCAAATATAAATTACTGTAAATCTAGCTAATTATTTTCTTGGCAAATAAGTATTTCAATAAATTATTTCAACCACTGTATGTAATGTAACCCCCTCCCCGCTCAAGATGGTTAATGTTTCTCAGTGTTTTCCATCATACTCGTGCAAAATCTTTATTCCAGATATTCTTCAAATGAAAGAGTGTCTCAAATAGAATTTCAATTAAATTTTATTTAAACTATGCCCAGTATCGTGCTAAATTGAAAAAAAAGAAAGAAACCCACTTGTTTGGCATGATGAAATGCAGCAGAGCCCACAGCTCTTTCAAGCTATTTTGCAACGGAGTGCCGGTTATCAGTAGCCTGTGATTTGTATGAAACTCAGTGAGTGCTTTGTACAATAGCGAATCGTCATTTTTCAGACGATGCGCTTCGTCAACGAGAAGCGCAGCCCAGTTCAAAGCACCCAAAAGTGCTTTGTCCTTTAGCACGATCTCATAGGTTGTTAAGATAGCGTTAAACTTGAGTCTCTTCGAGTTGTAACACCACTCGTACTCGCGGATCTAAAGAAAAAAAAAAAACGAAAAAGAAAAAAAAACACAACACGTTATCGATGCATATTCAACAGAATTATTGTATCGTTTGGCATCCATCGATTGAACTAATGTTACGTACCACGTTCCGAGAACTTACGTCACCTAGATACGTGACAAAATTCAAATCCGGTGCCCACTGGGTCATCTCTCTTTGCCAGGAAGTCATCGTAGACAGTGGTACTACTAGTAGGAATGGTCCGTACAGTTGATGAGTATTAAACAAGTAATACAGGAAGCATATCGTTTGAATTGTTTTTCCTAATCCCATCTCGTCAGCCAAAATAACGCTGAAACGAAATTTAAAAAAAATATTTTTAAATTAGAAAAATTGTACGAATCATTAAATTACGCTGGTTCTTCGTTAGATATAACGATACTTTAACTGATTGATTAAATGATACTTAAAATTATGTTTAAGGTGATGTAACACACCCACTGTCCTGTCGACACGGGCCCAGTAGTAATCATAAACTGTAATCCAATCTACTCATAGACGATTGATATTTGAGAACAAAAGGAAATGCAATTCCACTACAAAGTAGATAGACGATGCGAAAGCGAATTTGTTTTTTTCTCAAACAACAATCATTTCTGAGTAGATTGGTAGATCAATTTCTGTGTGTCACATCACCTTGATGCGATGAAAATATGATTGAAATTTGCATTAGTTTAATTAAGTCAAGTCAAATTGGCGACGGAATTAACGGGTAACCGCTGTCACGTTGGTCATGAAATCGAAGGATAAGCAGTGTCCCTGTTATAGACTCTCCGCGGGTCAATAATTGGGATAGAGTGCAGAGTCTAGATAATATGATATTAGATAATTTGTTAATGATTACTCATAAGTTACTAATAAGTAATAAGTTCAATAATTATATTAACAGAACTTACCTGTTTTCTTTGCACCACGAATGTATCATCCAATTAAGACCGTCCATCTGATAATCCCTGAGCACGAGTTCCTTGCCTCTACCCATGTATTCCGGTTGATTCTTAATTTGGTGAAACTTTGGCCTCGATCTGAGTACTTTGCAGTGCTTGCTCGGCGTTCTTTTAGAATCTTCCCTATCGCGAAATTCTTTTATCTTCTCTGGCCATTTTCGCACTATCAGAGCACCGTCCTCCCACGTTGAGTCGGCATAGGGTAAACTCTCCCACTTGCAGTAATAGTCAGGATGGTCAGAGTCCGGTTTGTTGTATTCCGCTAGGATTAAACAGTGGCACAATTATTTCTCAAGTATTCACGATATATCTAACTTCAATTAAAAACTTACCAATAATCCTTTCGACATTGTTGTAACTTTTCAGAAGTTCCTGATGCAGTTCGGCTTGACACTCGAAGTAATCTATATCCTCGGGACCCGCGTAGTCTCGCCATTGTTTTATCTCTCTTTCGCGTTTAATAAAATTATCTAATTTCTTTAACCCTTTAACCTGTAAATAATATTTCTCTCGATGAAATTCCGACATGCGATCGATTGAATTTTCATTTAACTATTTCCATTCCTCCTGTTTCTTACCTTTTGAGCCTTCAACGAATCTTCAGACTCCCAAGTGTTGTGTATATGAGACCAGCCTTTCCACTTTATTAGGTACTGAACTTCGCTCTCTTCTACAGGTAAATCTTTTGGATTTGGATCCCCGTTCTCTTCCACAGCGTATACCGTCGTAACGTTACCCGTCACTGCAATACATTTTTTTTTTTCAAATATTCACCTGTTATCAACCTTCGCGTACGGTGTTCTTATGTTTTTGTATGGATTCGTCTATCATCGTGTAATAATCTTTGAACTTTTCGTTTAATACTTAAGGTACAGGTAAAACACCGAGTGCGTCATACGGATCCTATTTAATTGGCTGGGTAACGCACTATCGTCAAAAAATTTCAAATAATTTTGAAAGTAACTTCAAAGTGTACTTTCTTTCGTTATAGAAAGAAAAAAAAACAATTATTACCCACAGGCGCATTGGTTCTTACTACGCTGTTCGTTGACAACAAAAAATTTCCCGTCTCTCAAGGATGACGATAAAGTTATATCGCGACTAGTATCATAAACCGTAATGCGTTGTTCTTTTTTTCTTTACGGGTGCCGCACAATTGTTATTCGGGAAGAGTACTTTCTTCGATAACATCAGAGAAAAATCATTGAGCCTTCGGCGTGCAAAGAGTGTTGAAAGATCTTCGATAATGGTTCAATTTGAGAAATACAAACCTCCTTTCTTCCCTCTTCTTTGTGCGATAATGCGCTCGATGGTCTCGGCATTGTCAGGTTCCGTGGGTTCTGCCGCAGCCTCATCGACCTCGACCAGATCCTCGCTATCGGTTCCCTCGTCACTCTGTTCTTTGTAACTGACAGTGGTACCCGCTCGTCTCGTGGCTTGTCTAAAATTACACATTATTTCACTGTAAAATCATTGTAATTATATCTTAGCATTGAGTTTTGTTCGTTCATCAAAACCACCGACTCACCTCCTATTGTCGTCACTATCGAAAGATGAATTTTCCGACGATTCGGAAATACGCTTCTTTCGTGAACGCGCATTCTCCTTGATTTTTTGTGCGGCTCGCCGATTAATGGATTTGCTCGCGGGCGGTGGAGGTAGCCTCTTGCCCCCCAAATCATCGGACTCCGACTCCGAACTCTCGGAATTCCAAGAATTTTGGGAGCTACGAATACCGAAAAATGATTAATTTTAGATCATGTTACTGGCGTTTCTCGCTGTGTCGCGATGTTTTGATTCTCTACATTCGTGCAGAGACGGGCATCTCTTGTTACCTTTAATTAAACATTCGTCGTCTATCAATCCCATTACTTAATAAATATTTGTTAAAATTCTTTAATTATTCTTCTACTGTCTCTCACAGAAAAAAGATTTTATAAACGACGAATAACAAATTATGGATAAACCAACGATCTTTAGTTTCTTCTCGTTGCATTAATTTTTTTTATCATTTATTTATTCCTCATAGAACAAGCTGTTTTCGTTATTTTATTGTCAACGTATTTTAAATAATCTAAAACCACGAGAAATGTGTGTGTTTGTGAATACCTGACAGATTTTCATCTTTTAAAACGACGTTAACTCATAAAAAGCTCGAGCTAACAAGTTTAATTGATACACCGCTTGATAACGATCAATGAAGCGGTCACTTCTCTTTGTTCGTTACGAATATCATAAACATTGCCCGATTTTACTGTTGTAACGTTGATTTTTTTTTTTAAATGTCTTAAACTTTCGTAAGTTTTGAGCTATTATCGTTAAAATGTATACAAACATAACATATATCAAGAATTTTTGGGATTGAATGTTACTAAAATCGTTAGAAACGTTTAGATTTTATCAAATTTTGAATATGTTATTTTTAATTACCGCAAAATCAATTAAAATTGGAGCTGAAATCAAATTTGGCACTCGAATGGACTAATACTATATTTGGTATTAACTTTATCGAAAATCGATCGAAACCTTCAAATATTGATTTACTAAATTTTTTATCTTTACAAAAATAACCATTAACGACTCTCATGCTCTCGAATCTTTAACTATTCAGCTAAAAATTGACACAGATGTTCAACAGAGTGTAAAGACCACCAGAATTAAGTTTGATGCAAATCGGTGCAGCGGTTTAAGTTAAATATTTTTTATTTATTGAAAAAATTCACTTGCAAAATAGATTATTAAAAAAAAAATGCAAAGGAAAACCTTGGACGTTGCTTTCTAATTATTTTGGATTGCAGTACACTTTGGTTCCTCTATGAGAAAGTGAAAATTGATCAATGTATTATCTCATACAACAAATATTGTGTACCGTGGATAAATCGAATGACGAAGCAATGCGCAAGTCTTTGCAACTTTATTTTCATGAAGTTTGATAAAAAAAAAAAAATAATGAAAAAAAAAAAGCATAACAAAACAAATTATAAAATAATTATTTGAGGTTTACATTACTGTGTAGATGACTTTCACAATAACGTTAAAAATAAATAAATTATAGTATAAATAAATTAATTTGATCTAAAAGTAACAACAAGTGTTCACTCGTGCATCCGTGTTTCTTTAAATATAATTCGTGAAAAATTACAATTGCTCTTAAAGTACATCCGGTGTAAAAAATAATGTACTTATGAATTTATGTGCTTGCAAGTGTTTGTTGCAACGTTGATAATAATTTTTTATCTGTACAATACCCTTTGTGTGTGTGATACTAAATACGATTGTAATACGAAACCTTGCATCACTCGCTAAAAGATAAGTTCAACGCAAAGCACTGCAAAGAAAACATAAAACGAGAAAAAAGAAAACACGAAAGGCATTGTTAGAGTACGTTTGTTAACATAATAATTTTATTAATTTTATTTCAATCGCCAATGGGCCAATGCATCAAAGTTCAATCAGCAGAAAAATCTTCATCGACGCATTAGGTAAATTCGGGCAGAGAAAAAGAAAATCTATAGCCGGATAAGACCTGAAAAAAAGAGAAAGAAAGAAAGAAAAAAAACAAAGATCTTCCATTCGTACTTACCTTTTTTTCTTAAATTTCTTCCGACCGTCAGATTGAATTTCGCTCGGAGCCGCTAGCCGTTCGGGCTCCTTTCTCGAACGGGCGCTTCTCCTGATGCCGTATATGTCAGGATTCTCATCCCATTCGCGGCTAGAGTCGCTTTTATTTCTACGCTTTGGTTCTGTGCTGTGATTCGAGTTTTTGCTCTGAAAGCTTTCACTTTGTGCAGGTGCATCGAATTTTTCGGACTTTTCCGAATCGGAACCTGTTGCCGAACCAGAGCCACTCGACGAGCTAGAGTCACTGCGCCACAGCAACCGAGCAATTCGACGTTTCATTTAACGTTTTCAGTTATTTTCAGGATCGGTGTTACCTTGAAATATATTTCTTCATCTCTGATAAACGATTTTCATTCTTCAAATCTTTATATTCATGAATATATTTCGTTACCGATGAAACAAGTGTTCCCCTCCTTTCTTCTCTATTTATATTGTCTTTAATATATTTCAAGGTTTCACAGTTGCAGCAACAGATTCGTTCTACGTCTAAATATTTTTAACTATAGCAACGATACCATTGAGATTCGATGGCGACCATTGTTTTTTTAAAGCTTGCTTATACGTATCGAGTGTAATATTTTTCGTGATATATTTATGAAGGATAAACGAGAAAAAAATACATCTTAACAAAAAACGATTTTGCTGTGTTAATTATTTCTTATTTCCAATTAAAAGTATTATTACTTCAGCTAAATTACTCAAATGCAACAATATAATTTTATTGATTGTATCAAATGATATTATACAAGAAAATAAATTGTTAATACAATATGTTGTTGTTATTGTAACGTAAAAATGTTGCTAAATGTATTCCTCTTTCGTTAAAACGTGAAAACGTATTTTTTGTTGAGGTTCAATAAAAAAAAATGAATGCCTTTCCAAGAAATGAAATCAAGTCAAGATGTTGAACAAAAAAAAAAACAACTTTACATCTTTGTTGATTATTTTGTATTGACAATCAAAAGTATTATATTTTAGCTAAATTTTTCCAATGTATTGTTATCGCAGGAATAATGCTTTGTTGGTGATATTAAATGATATCAATAACAAAAAATATTGTATAAACTTTATAAATTCGTTGTTCAGAATTTAATTGTTTATACAATATTTTTTGTTATTGAAATAGGAACATAAACATGTTGCTAGATGTATATCCTTCATACGATGGAACGTGAAGACTTTTTTTTTTGTTAAGAGGTTGAATGAAAAAAAAAAAAAAAAGCGTAAATGTACCTTCAGGAAATAAAACCAATTAAAAATGTTGACCAAAAAAAGGAGAAAAATTGTGAGACAATATTAGTGCTGTTATTCAAACCCCAGAGGTACAAAAATCAAAGCATAATAAAAAAAACTGTATATCGCGCAAACCGCCCTTGAGAACCAGAAAGATCAAATGAGTTGGTGCATTGCAGTAGTTGATACAAAAAAAAAAAAGAACAAATTGATTTTTCATCGAAACTCTGTATCCTTCTGATCTCAAGAGATATCGCAATTGAAAAATGGATTTTCGACAACCTACCTATCGCTTCCAGAGCCGGACCCAGAGTTACTTCCCGAAGAGCTGCTGTCGCTCTTGCTCTCATTTTCGGAATCAGAGCCAGATTCCTTGCCAGACTCGGATTCTGTCTTCTGAAATAAAATTTAAAAATCGAAGAATATCGAAGAACGAATAAGCACTAGCCGACATTGTTGTTTGGAATACGTTTAATCATTTGCCTGAATAATATAAATGCGTCGATGAAACCCTCGATAAAAATATTTTTTTGTGTTGTACTACGTTTGAGTACTTTCATTGGTATCGATGCCACTTGGATCGCCATTTTGTTGACCAGAGATCCACCATTTTATCAGACTCTAAAATCGAAGCAGGTGAAGATGCGACGACTCACGGTTCCCACTGGAATATACCGAATCCGATGGATGCAACAATTTTACAGAGTTTTAGCGTATAATCTCAAACAGTTTGTATTCATAAATGAATATTCGATTCATGATATTTTTCAAAACTCTTAAAGATAAATTCCATTAATTTTCACTCATCGCTGTATTCCTACTAATGGATAATTATTATTCCTATTTAATCGAAGCAGCTACGACAGGTCAAGGTAATATTATTAAATGATAATCCGATGGTGCTTAACACTTTTATTCAATTATTTAAATGTACATTCATGTTTCATAGCCGCTGGAATCGTAGGATGAAAATTAATTAATGCATTAAATTTGTTGTATCATGATGCACCGAACATTCGTGAAGCATTCTAAATAATAAAAATTAAAAGAGTGTTATATTATTATTTCTTCATGGCGGAAAAGATTTTGATATTGTTTGTGTAATTACCAACTCGTACCGTGAATGTATGTGTGTCGATGAGCTTTTAAATTTGAAAGATAATTTCAAAATGCGTAAGGTCGATCAAAGTAAATAGGTAGAAAGAATTTATCGGTGTACAGCTTAACTTTTTCTTTAAACAAGTGTTGTCTGTTTTTTATATCTGCGATCCTTCATTATGGTTCATCAGGCACGTAAATTACTTTTTACCAGATCGACCATCCTTGCATAACAAAAAGAAGTCTCGTTATACACACGTGGAAAAGAGTTTTTACAACATCGAAGGTTATTATTTTTATCAGATTGAAATGATTTGTGTAAAATGAATTTTTGCAATTGCGAAGACGATTTACTTTGATTATATCGAAAAGATTTGTCTAAGAAAAAAGACTTTTTATACACGTAGCAATGTTTTGCAATGCTCAATGCTTTTACGTGAATCTGCGTAGACACTGTAACAATGCCAGTTATGTAAACAAGTTTGTACAAGCTTCGTTAATACTTTTTTAAAATCAACAACCAAACGATTCTGCAGGACAATCACGTTCATGCCGATTCGTCGCAAGCATAGAGGTAAAGTAATATGTAACTGTCAATTAGGTATCTCTCCAGGCCCGGCTGATAATAAAATGATTCGACAAAGCTGCCGAATAATTCTTATTCGAAAAACATTCGAGGTATGCTCTTTTCCATTATTCGTCGCTGTGGCTGCTTTCCTGAATGAAGCATGATCTTTGCGACAAGTACAATGTCGACGAGTTTTCCAAAGAGAAAAATAGGAGAAAACATTAAGAGAAGCGACGATCGATGTTTCACAAAAACAGTCACAAAGCGGTAAACATCGGCCAAAGAAATTGATTAAATTGTTACGCAATGTGTTATATTACAACTCAGGAGCATCCGACAGCTATGCCACGACGGTGCAGAGCAAACTTTGAGCTCAATTTGTGAAAATGGGTCTATGTCAAATTGTTGAATATGTGGAAGTGCTTGATTGAGAAAATAATGAGGAATAATTTGGAACGACAATCTGGTTGGAACAAAGGTATTTTCAGTTAAAAACGTAAACATGAAAGGATGTAAACAAACTTATAGGTTATTAGAAGGCTGAAAACTCAGTAAATTTGTGGAAAATCGAGGTTCAAGGATGACAAGTTTTTGGTATGAGAATGACCGTGAGACCCCGCCCAAACAACGAAAACACACCTAATCGATTTAACAATTATTATTTTCATTTTATAACGCTTTTTCAGGCTTGATACTACGTAAACGCATGTGGCAACGTGAATTTTTCTTATTCCAAACAACAACGCGGCTAAATAATTTTTATTTAAATACACAATCGAACGGCGATCCTCGTATAGTTGACGAAAACAAACAATTATCGCTGTAAATAACCGTGATAAACTCGAAGAATTAACAATTTTCGAACCCGACCACTCACCTGCATCGTCCCGTCTACGCGTCTCACCTAGCTCGGAATATTACGCGCACGATACACTATTCAATCGAAACTCAATGATATTACGATTACACGAATTCACGATCGCGATATTAAACGACCATCGCTTTCGAAAATCGCAACATCGTACAAAAATATCGAATTTTCACGTACTATATGGTCGCTGGCCAGAGCTTGGCCGCCATTTTGTGAACCTCGTCTCCGTTCTTTAGTCTTCCCCGGCCACCCTCTCGCCCGCCTACCCATAATGCAACGCGCGCACCTTCCCCTCTCGTTCCTCCACCCTCCTTGGTAGCCAAAACGATTAAACGACGTACCGACCTCCGCACTGTGTTGCTATATCTTTTAGAATCGACGAATTTCCAAACACGATGTTACCTCGACCGAATACGATAAAAAATATAAAATATTCCATTCCCGAGCATTCTATCAACGCGTATTCCCGATTCCCGCACACATCTATTTATATTCCTTCTATATATACTTTTTTTTTATCGAAAAATTCACGTTTCCCAATAATATGAATATTTTCTATGCAGTTGACTGCCATTTTGATTTCTTGAGTAATTCTACCCAGAAGCCACCCGTTAGCCTTGTCCGATTGGTCCAAAATTAATATATAGCACAAACCATCATGCGTTACAATATGGATTAATAATTATTATAGTTTCTCCGTCGCCACTCAACCGAACTGTGGTCTGTACGGTAGAAAACATTTCTTGATATTATTCTTCGGTAATTCGTCAATTCACGAGATTACAATTTCATCACGAGAAATCACTTGAACGAGATAATATTTATTTGAAATACCTTGCTAAACGGCAGGGCCTCGCTGCTTCTATTAGATGTAAAAATTATTCAGGGTCACAATGATTCGTCATGCTCCAAGTGATTTTGTCACGGGAAATATACATGCTGTGCGCTACGCAGATACAATCATTTGCAATTGGTGACGCAATTATGTCTTAAAGCGAAAGCGTTCGAAGCGAATGAGCATGCCAAACTTATTATAGTCACAGGATAAAAGAGGACACGATATATCCGTTATTCACTATGTCGCACAGTTAAATTTCACCAACGTACAATCGTCTGTTCCACGAGCGTTGTGAGGAATTATTTTGTGTGAAATGTGAATAAGGCTCGAGTGCGATAGAAAAGTAAGCGCCGTCTGGAGTGAAAATGTTAAACCGTCGCACGACTTCACGAGCGTATACATTCGTATAAGCTGTTTCGAGCATTCTCTGGGCTTATCAACTTGCATTGAAACTCTATATGAAATTTTATCAAACGTGTACTGTACTAATTAACAGATAAATGTGTGCAATTGGAAGGAATTTATTTGCTGCTTTAACTGTGTGCAAATAGGTGTTTTTTTCAAATTGAGATCTTTGTGTAAAGAAATCGGAATGAGAGACGTAAAATATTACCCAAAGACCCTTGGCACATCAACACCGGAAAAGGAGGAGAATCCCAATCGTTCGATATACGACTGTTGCGCGTCTTCCGGTTGCGCATGCTCCTTCTCCCTTTTGTATAATAATGCTGTCGAGACAATTGAATCGAATGATTAGGCGGGAGATTCGAATTGAACATTTTTTATTAAAAATTCTAAGACTTTTGAATAATCAAGCTTTGAGCTACGAGGGTTGAAAGAGGTTATGTTCAGGTGTTTATTACAAGAAGAAAAGAAAACTAATACAAATTTCAATATATTTTATAAAAAGCAGAGCATCGACCAGACGGAAGTCAAGGTAAATAAAAATCAAAGATATCCATAAATCATTTTAAAACGGGGAACTTCTTTTACTATTTTTCTGCTTCTTTCCAATTTATAAATACTTTGTAAATGTATTAAAATTTTAAGTAAGGTGAAAATTCCTCGATACTGGCGAGTAATGATTCATTTGGATAATTTTCTCTTCGTTTTTTTTTTCCCGAGTACCACAAAGTCTTTGCAATCTGACACACGTAGTTCTAAGATGGCGATAGCCAATAGGGAGAAGAAGATCGACAATAGGGTTTCCAATGGTAAACGCTTTTTCACCACCACAGTGTCCTTCGTGGTTTGATTGGTCGAGATGAATGAAAATAGCAATCATCATCATAATATATGCTGGTGAACATGAGCGTGCAGAGATTTTGGCCGCAAAACGAGAGATAAGTGAATCCATACGGTGACGAAAAAATATATAAAACAGCGGTCGATAAGCTTTCTTGACGAAATAGAGAAATTTCTATTACCAGCCACGATTGAAGTCCATCTCACTGACTTCTTACTGCAAGGCAATTAGTTGATTCGAATCTTACCGCGAACTGTCGACAAGGCGATTGGTCAAGCAATTTTCAAATAACTCGCGATAGGTCACAAGCGCATCCGCATACAGGTAGATTTCAACCTAAGCCTGGATTTTCTATACTACGAGAGCAGCGCTTGAACACAGCTTTGCTATTGGTTGACGAAGCGTTATTAAACTTGAATTTAATACCGTCTAAACCAATTACAAGCGTGTGCTCGAGGTCTACGCTCGCATGAAAATCTAGGGTTAAGCTTAATTTTCAACACAGGCACATCGAGGTTTTACGATACACGATTTTGATGAGCGAGAGTGCCTCCCGATGCCGCGTTACTTGCGTACGCCTGCGCACGCGTAAGATAATCTTAACCAATCGGAACACCTCATCTAGGGATTCAGGTATCCCCTATTCATTTTACGCTTTTATTACGCCGATGCATGTGAATTAGTTCGCCTCTGTATTGAAAGCTATTTGTTCTGAACGGTTTGGCACGTAGGCACAGCCGATATGTGTCTCATTGTTGAATAGCACTCGGTATTAGATAAGTCATAAGCTATGAGATAATCATAGCTTATAACTTATTTCTTATTATATTTATTATAATAAGTTATAAGCTATATGAGCAACTCCCCTTTATCTCATTCCGTGGAAAGCTCATATTATTCTCTCGCTTATGTTTCAGCGGTACGCGCGTTGTATTTGACTGCTATTTTCATTAATATCGTACAATTCAAGCACAAAGGACATCGCTGTAAGCGTCTATCATTCAATTCTATAGTCACCGAGTCACTATTCGAATTTCATCGTTAATCATGACACTTTTGATGCTTTTGATCTTGTTCAGTTGTATAATTTTACGTGGTGCAAGTGTTTATCTCCATTTATGTATTCGTAATTTTAATAATCTTTAACATATTTAAATGGATCTTCCTAAAAAATAGGAATCTTTATTACCATGAGAGTAGTTGATAAACCTTGCAATTGTACAGTACACTCACTCTAACTGAACGCAGTCGGGACCGGATTTCCGTGCTACTAGAGAGCCCCCCACTGCCGCTGTTTGAGGCGCAAGAAACGGTTAGGTTGGACGAAGTTCGGCAGGGTACACGAGTAAGCGTGCGACTTGTAAATAGAAGCGAGTGGGGATAACAATCACCCTTTTTACGCTTTTCTTACAGGGAGAATCGAGGGGCATGTCCTACTCTAGAGAGCTTTCCGTTAAAGGGAGTGTACTGTATTGCATTTTTTTGATAATTGAAGTTTTAAAAAAAGCGCTCACCTTTTCTGTGCGCAACTCGCGAGGTAAAGCAAATCACCAAATTAGTTCGGAGCTTCGGCGCGACGGTAAAGCGACGCTAGTGTACAGATTGGGAATCCACATGACGTAACGAACGTTCGGCTGTGATATTCTCAGTGGCCATTTTGTTTTCAACGCAGAGAGAGCTGAATCAGGTATTATAACACACAAAGATAATCTATCTAATTTTAGGTAGCTTAACGAGTTAAGCGAGCCTCCTAAAACTTGCCTCGAAACTTTCGAGTCGTGCGAAATATTTTCGTTCGAACAAATCCAAAGTTTTCTATATCAAAGATTACTTTATCGGTAAGGTTTTCGTGTGTGAAAAATTTTTTTTCCGTACATCTGTGTTAACCACTTGGCTGTGGAAAAAAAAAAGATATAAATCACTACGTCAAATAGTCGTTGATATTATTACGTCCTGTCACCAACGAGAGGTTTAATTATTTGAGATTTATCGTAATAAAGATTGAAGATGAATCGGAGTTTAGATTCACTGAAAAATTTTTGTGCTTCGAGTTTTGCGGTAAACTTTGAAAATCCTTGAGAAGAGACGACATTTTCTCTCAATCCTCTCTTACATTTTGCTGTTGACCTTTAAAGCTAGATACCGCTTTGGCAATTTGGCAATATTAATTAAGCTGCACAATCAAAGTAAGCAGTAGGCATCTGTCAGACTAATTAAGTATTTGAACGGCCCTGGCGGCGCTGACTCAGTTTCCCTTGAGGCAACGGAGATACCAGAAATTGTATATGAGATATAAAATACAAGTAGCTTCATTCCCACTAATTATTTTTGTTTATACAAGAGTGCAATTGTTAACAGGCAAGTTAGAAATTGTGTGAATACCTGAATTTTAATAATTTTTTATGCTTTGCTCGGCTTTTAACCCTCTGAGATCCCAATGGCGTTTACTGAATCCTTGAAATACCTCAATCGGGTCTATCGTGCTCTTCGATAGCATACAGGGATCTATTAGACCCTGGGATACCGGTTTACCGGATGCTAGATAATTTGACGCGTAATTAAATTTTGTGCTGTGCGAAAAGGCAACTTTCCATTTACTCGTTTATTGTTTGAAATTCTAACATTCCCTTCAACTCGAAACAATTAATTCAGGGGACGAGCAGTTGCTGAAATTAATCTAAATTTTGAAAAGTGGTGTTTATCGGTTTAATACAATAAACAAATATTTGATAATATTTGGAATGGTTTCAGCTAAAGTCTTTTTATTGTGTTTGATATATCAGTTAATATTATCACATATTCGTGTTTTGAATTTAATAACACTTGTAACAAAACTTTACAATCGAATGCACCGACGAGTGTCGATACGTTAGAAGAACTATCCTCTTTAATAATACAACCTCTAAAAGCCCTCTAAAATCTTTCCTGTCTTAAAAAAAAAAAAAAAAAAAAAAAAAAAACACTGTCGTAGAATAAAATAAATTCTCCTAGTATTATTGCGTAGATCTAAGCTCGATCGTCACAACGGAGTAAATCCTGCAAATATAAAAAATTTTAAATAAAATAAAAATCTATGGTACATCGTTGATAAAAAAGAAAACCAAAAATTGATGAATATTTGCAAGATTTTCTCGAAAAAAATAGATCAACCGATAATTCTCCGTTTCGCGTCTCTCGCTCAGAGTCTACTTGTCCCGTTGAGTACACGATATGAAAAATGAGAGTCAATCAAGTTAACCGGCATAGCGGAGTCATGAGTCGGGCTGTGTACTTATAGAAGGCAGTTTCTATCCTTATAGGTATCCCCCGAAGAGAGCCGTCGGGTTCAGCGCGTGTCCCGGGCAAGGCGCAAAAAACCAAACTCCGAGAGTCATGGATTCGAACCGCTACGAGCGTATCTCAGAGTCGCCGCCTACGCCACCGTCGCCTCCCTCGTTAAGCACAGGCTACGGGACGTACGAACCCCACAAGAGCAGAGCTTCGTCGCGTCGTTCACCCTCTCCCGTAGAACACAGAAGCAGTAGATCCTCTAGGAACGAATCGCCCCAGGAGCGACGTCGTCGAAGACGAAGCGACTCGCGTACCTCTCCACCGAGACCTAACAAAAAATCGCGATCGAACGAGCGCGACAGAGACAGCGAGAGGGAGAAATCGAGATCGCACAAATATTCACGAAGGGACAGATCGAAATCGAAGTCGCGAGGACGATCGCGGTCTCGCGAACGACGACGCAGCAGAAGCCGAAATCGAAGCCGCGAGAGGCACAGACATCGGGAAAATCGCAGACATCATCGAGCGCTCTCCTACGGCTCTGATCAGGTCGAAGATCCATCGGGCATCGTCGCTCACCAGCCGATTCATCTGGTCCAACCGAACGCCTTTAAAAACGACGGTAGCTTTATGGAAATGTTCAAGAAAATGCAGGAAGAGATGCAACCACCGGAAAAACCAACGACTTCCGTACTCGAGGAAATACCCGTTGCACCGCCTCCCCTCATGGTCGGCAAGAGACGAGGCGGCAGAATTCTTAAGACGGGAATGGTCGCGAAACCCAAAGCCGAACGGACCGCCGATCTACCGAAAGACGCGTGGTCGTTGTACATGGCCGAAGTTAAGAAGTATCGGGAAGTCTGCTGTCAGGAAGAGGACAACACCAGGCCGCTTGTCAAATAAAGAGCTTGAATTTTTCAACTGTTCACGATAATACCGCATAAGAGAGGCCGCAATACGAAATCGAGTGGCAAACATACGCTTTCTTTCTCTATTTCTTTCGTGGCCACTTTCGACTCATACATCGACTCGTACCGGTATTTTCCTTCACGAGGAAAATCGAGTTTAAAGAATCGAAATGGATACAAAGACTTTTTCAGTTGAAAGTAGCTCGAGAGGTCGATATTTCCATTTCATTTCCTTACGGACGAGCGATTGCGCGGCGAAAAGTTGCCCAGAAATCGAGAGATCGTTGTTCATCGGTGAAAAAATGTGCAATTTGATGTTTCATCGAATTTTTGAGGAAAAAAAAAACTTAAATAATGAAAATAACAAAAATGTTGAAGAATTTTTTTTTTTTTACATCAGCTCTTCTATTTAAATTCACTTTAGTCCATTAATTTGCATAAATTTGATGAGCGTCGATGATACGTCGATTTGCCAAAATTCGCTGACAAAGATTTAGGGAAAATAAGTTCTTTCACACGGATATGAATTCCATTCGTCTGATATTAAGCATACGTCACCATCGCACTTTGGATTAATTAGATTTACATTGAATCGAGTATCGGGCATGTAAAAACTATTTTTAAATGTACTAAAATGTACATTGATAATGTCTAGTACATGTCAAAGATGTACGATTTACAATGAGGAGAATTGTCTGTGTTAATGTTACGTTGTACGAGACAGCGAGTGGACAAGAGCGAGAGACGACGTTGAGATATCGATATTTATCGGGTTTTTTTTCCATTTTTTTTCGACCGTAGATCTTTACGTTTTATTCAAATGATTCTAAGAAATTTTCATTGATATAAATATGTAAGTTAAGTAACTGTGAATAATAACTTGTTAAGCAGTGAGCTATAACGTCGCAACCATGTCCGGCGAGATTACTTCTATGAGCCAGATCCGTACCCCAGCGTTCGATCCGAGATTCCCGAATACAAACCAAACAAGGTAAAGACACGACAAATCAGTCTCTCATCAGCATTTCATGTTGAAGAAAAAAAAAAAAAGTAACAAATCCGAATTTTGTACAATAATAGGATTATATTTTCTTTATACCGAATAAGTTTGTATATTTCGTTGATAAACAAAACAAACACGTGTATTTTAAACATTGTTTCGCTGGGCGTTTACTTCTGTTTTTTTTTTGTTCTTAATGATATGCGTATTTCGTGTAAAGATAAAAATTTATTAATAAAACTTCGAAAAAACGAAAAATAGGAATTGCTACCAGAATTTCCTGGATTTCCATCGATGCTCGAAGGCACGCGGAGAGGATTTCGAGGCGTGCCAATACTTTAAGAGGACTTATAATTCTCTCTGCCCTAATGCCTGGATAGAGAAGTGGATGGAACAGATCGAGACGAATACATTCGCTGGAAGGATCTAACTTTTATTTGGGCTTGATCATGAGTAGTTACGCCCCTTCTTCATCTAGTAAAATTATCCACATGGTCGGAAATTCAGATCATTGAAACCGCCTGTTTGTAAACTAAATCTTCTGAATATATTAAGATATTTAAAGACAGAAAAAGCTCATCTAGTCATTTCAACAAATCGTCTTGTTTTTTTTTTAAGCATCAAACCCCTTTAACCCTATCACTTACAACATATATTTTCCTGGTTCTTCCTTCAATCGTCGTAATAAAAGAAGGTAAATTAAATTCACGGTAATTCGTTTCGTATTGACCTTGGCGTTAATTGTCCAGTGACGTTTTTTTTTTACAATGGCAATAAATTACTTGTGTCCTTAAGATTAAAAAAGAGGTAAGATATCACGCTATCTAAATTCATCGAGTAGATTATTCGACGTTTTTTATTGCAGTTATTAAAGTATAAATAATTGCAGGAAACTCTAAATGACTGGTAATTTTTATTTAAACGAAATAATTGTCAATATACGTAATCTTGAGATACAAATGATTAGCAGTAACCTTGAGTTTCTGGCAATTATTTGTAATTTACTGTAAAATACATTGGCGGCATTATTTCTACGAATTTAATTTCCACTATCATCGTGAGTTTTTGCTGTGATGTGCTATCTCCTCGATAGGTAATAAAAACTGCAAGTTTCATTGCCACGATTGATATCTGATAAGAGAGAAGAACGGCAAGTTCTAATGTTAAGATTGTTTTCTTCTCCTTTATCCGAAAAATCAATGACGACGGGCAAATTCTTCATAGAAAAATTCTGGTGACTTTCTCACACGTATATAGCGATCTGAGATAGACAAACGAATTGTATCACATCACCTTAACGCAATGTACTATAAATTATTTTCAGTCTCACTTGCTCCTTTGCGATTGTCAATGACGCTATCTCAATCGCACTTATGGCGACTCAGTCGGTATAGCACATCACCTTAAAGACGTATGAATCGTCGAGAAAATCTATTATTTTTATAATAAAAAAGGCATAATTGAGTTAATTCAGACGTTTTAATAATAATTATTATATACTCACAAAAACGCATTTACGTTAAAATAGAAGAATTATTGTGATACTTGTGGTATTGTATAACAAATGAGAGGAAATGATGGGCTCTTGCTGATCTCTATCGCTCTCTGTATAGTTTAAGAGTGTAAGAGCGATGTGCGGGGCTGTGCGCTTCTGTAATAAAAAGTATCTTAGCGAGCATGTAGAGCAGCCAGAAAAATGTGAAACCAATAAGAAAGAAGTGCACCTTCATCTTGCGACTTTTCTTTCTCCTCCAGAGGAACTTCAATTAAAAGTGAGTGAGCAGAGAGCGTGAAATGACGATTAATTTGTCACATTTAATTTCGAATATCTTTCGTAAATAACCTTGAATTTTATTGGATTGTTGTTTTTTGTTTGTTTGTTTGTTTGTTTGTCACAATTAAATACATATAAATGAATTATTAATTCAAATTTGATCGCGGACTTTTTAGCTCCAGCCACTAAAACAAAATGATAAATTAAAAATAATTAATATCTTGTTTAAATGTCACGTAATGGGGTCTTGAAATTTTGTAGATATCGAAATGAATACTTGAATAATAATATTTAACATAATTCAAATTTAATTATTCCGTATAATTTCGCCCATAAATTTTTGAATGGAAGGGGAGAGATACTCTCGAACAGCTGATTTTGTTACAGAGTCAGCTGTTGTTTACAATGAGTGCATTCGCGAGACAATGAATTGAGTCTCGTGTCGAGATTTACAACAATGGCAGGATTAAGTTTAATAGGAACTTATTTATCGGACTCGGAAAATGAAGAGGAAGACTCGAGGAAGAGTCATAATGATTGCGAACGATCCGATAACCGTGTACAGAGGTAAGTGCCGCCATTAAAGGTTAAGAATAAAATAGAGATTGCTTGGTAGGATTTCTGGCAATCCTAAATACTTTAATCAACGTTTACGAGCGAAAGCAATCAGTGAATATTCCGTAATGCAACCTTCCATGGTTAATTGGTACACTGATTTTTTATGTGGAATGTTTGATCGATTTTTAAACGTTTAGGAGCGTGTACATGAGCTCGTGAGCTTTCAAGTTCATTATATTGTTAAAAAACGTTAATATAAGAGTAACAAACTTTTTACAACAGTGACTTAGAACCATGTTTGTTGTTTATCTTGCCACAATTTTTTGGTTGTGAATGTTTCAAAATGGCGCAGCTGCAGTCTCTCTCTTACGCTGCTATTTGTGTGCTGTGTAATTGATATGATATGCTTTAATGAATGTGCAGGACGCGTGCTAGTTGTAGGTTAGATGTAAGATATTTTATGTCCTTAATGTTATTTCATATTGGGTTGTGAGAAAATTGTATGCGACTGCACGGTGCTCTTAGGGGGCTTTGCCTGAGAGTACGCGATAAACTTATCTCTCTCTCTCTTCAATATCATTGGTTTTGCGCGGTAACTTTTTATTTTTAAACGTAATAATAATAACTCGAGATTAAGGGAGCTCTGCCGAGTTGACATTTATTGAAAATATCTTTTAAACCGTAATTTTCCTCAGAGCACGACACTTCGATACAAATGAAAAAAATAGCTCATTATTTGGTCAAAATTGATTAATTTTTTTTTTCAGAGGTTTCATGTACCCTCTTTGAACGACTATAAAGTTTTTAAGCGTGTTTACGTGAATTTAATAATAATCGTAATCGTAATCCCTTGTGAAATAAAAATAAAGAAACGAGTGAAGCCTTAAGACAGTGATTTTCAACAGCCTGCCCTTGCCCAAAAGTATATTATCGTGGAAGGGCGTTGAGCATCACAAGGAAGTGAACGACGATCCTCAGGATCACGAGGGTCGAACGAGATCTTTCAAACACGAACGTGGCAATTGGGCCACTTTGGTATTCGCACAATGTACAAAACAAATTACAAAACTTCACACGCTCTAATAATTGTTTTGATGTTGTTTTTTTTTAATACGAATTTTTTTTAACAGACGAACCTGACGAACCAGTGAAAAATTGGATGAAATCCGTGAGCTCGGAACTTCCCGTTCAAGGTAATTACCTATTTCAACAGTTTCACCTGAGTCTCACGCGCACTTTGATACTAAAGTTTCACTGGATCGAATCATTTGTGGACAGCGTTAAAGAACTCTGCAGGAATACCAAAAGATTCACGGTCGAGCTAAGAGACGTTAAGGTCTATTGCAACGACGAAAGAACGCGAACATTTCTTTCTATAGGATGCGCAACACATAACAAGGCCTTGGAACAAATAACAATGTCTCTCGACAAGATTTTGGCCGAGTATCAGTTACCACCGTTTTACGAGGTAATTAAAAATCAAGAAAATTGCTTCGTTCGTAATTTAAAATTTGTAAATAAAAATGCAATGTACTCGTTTCTATAAACTAGCTTTGATCCAAATCAATGAAACAGAAACGAATTTTTGCCCAAATCTCGAATATTTAATGACTTTTATTTTTATTTTCAAAAGAACGCTTCGTTCCACGTGAGTTTCATGTGGAACCACGGCGACGTGGAGGCTCGTTTGAAGTCTTTCGTGCCGTCTTTAACGATGACTCTCACCAACGTTCTACTAGAAAATTCAGGATGTCAAATACCAATCAACGAACTGCATTGCAAGATAGGAAATAAAATGTATGCATTTGAGTTGAAATAACAAAGTACAAAACGTTTTATTACACCTGTGTCTATTAAATGTTTTTTATTTTTCTATTACTAAATGTATAAATAAATACAATACTGAAAGATATTGATCGTTGGATTGTTTAATGCACTATTGGCCTGTAAGTAACAATATCGTGAGGTAAAGTGTGAATATTTGCGGTTCCTCGCCACAAACTAAGCCAAAATTGCTTTACATCCGACGATATACTGACGATCAAGGTACATACACGTGGATTTTCGATGTAAACTTCGTCTTTCGGCGATTCGAGAATTTTTCTACAGCCGCTTACATCGATAAGCGACAATGTAGGCTTTTGTTTCAATAAGGCACTTACGGCGATCTCCGTTAGATTGTGATTGCCGCTAAGAACGAATTTTGAGAGATTTGGCGTACGCGATAGAATATCGATAACGTCAGAATCCTTAACGTCGCAACAAGAGAGCTCTAGGGTTTCCAGAGTACTCAGCGATAGTCTGGAGCCATTTATAATATTTTGCACGACTCGAGATCGTTCCGGATAACAAATATTCGATAAATTTAGGCTGAGCATCTGTCGTTGAAGGAAAGACGCAGTTCCTTCTCCTCCAATGGGATTCCACGACAAATCTAAATTCACGAGACTCCCACGAATCTCGGAACATTGAAATTTCTTCAGTTTGCAGAAGCGTAGATTTAAAGTTTGGAGATAACGATGATGAGATATTAATTCGTAAAGTTTATCCTGAGATTGAGTTCCCAAGGGGTTGTAGCTTAGATCGAGAACTCTCAGCTGCAGTGGGAAACGTTCAATTTTTAATAGACATTTGTTGTCTATGTCGCAACCTTGCAGATGCAATTCTTGCAAAGTTGGCAAACGATTCAGCGTGTTGTTTAACGTTTCTCCCAAGTGGTACAAGGAAACACCGGACATTCGAAGGATTTGAAGCTTGTGCTGATATTCCAGAGTCTTGAAAATCGGGACTGTCTCGTTGTCCATCGCTTCGCCGGTTTTTATTCGAAACGTCGAAGTGTTGTCGCTAATTTTTAGTGATTTTAAGATAGTCTCGCGGGGTTCTGAAACAGTAATAACGATCTCTTCTGTAGTTTGAATAATAGAGCAATATCGCACGTTTGTCACTAAAATAAAACTTTAACGAAACGGTCCATTCTTAAGAATGCTACAAATTCAATATAGGACGAATTTTTCGTAATAAAACAAAATAGAAAAACGAAAAATTTAGTAAATAGTAGTTTAGCTGATAATAAGAAACAGTAAAATATATTTTTTCACTATTAGTGCTACTGTTTACTTTTAAACAAATATTAGAATAATTAATATACAAAAATAGGAAGCATGGATACATAAACCGTCATATTGAATGAAAAATACATGTATTAAGTAATATTAATAGGTTAACATATTAAATAAACCTATTTTAACACTAGAACTACCGGACCAGTCCAAATGACTGGTTTTACCCTTGTACAACCAGGTCCGGTAGTTCTGGTGTTAATGTATTCAATATATCGATCTATAATTTTACAACATGGATATTAAATTGAATATATTGATATACGAATCCATGTTTCTTGTACAAGTATATCAATCTTCGTAAAGAACATTTTTAGAGTGTTGACGTCTATTATTTAATTAAAATTTCATGACAATAAGATGATATAATAATTGTTCGACTTACGAATTCGGTGATTCTTACAAATCTTCGTGTAACGCTCGATTACAGGAGGTATTTCATTTTCAACAATTTCAGCCACCAGTCTAATAACGCCCTCGACAACTTTGACATTTTGTAATGTGTTCTCCCTGAGTAGAATTTCACCGCTCATGGTTGTGAGGGTAACTTGAACCTTGCAGCCAGTTTCATCCTCAAATTTCTCAATAATATCATTCATAAGACTCGCTACGGTAGTCTCTCGTTGCTCAGGAAATCTTAGCTTCAGATTCACGACTTTATCTTCGATTCTAATCTGTAATTTCACCAACTCGCTCTCGCACCTCTCGACAATTCTCTCGAAATTGTTGGACTTTTCAGTGGAATAAGTGATAACCGGGGAGGGCGTTCGTGATACAGAGTTTTTTGTAAATCCAGATTTTAAGAGTGACAGCTGTCGTGGTCGTTTTTTGACGCTTCTCGCAACACTCGTTGTCCGAGGTTCAAAAATATTTAAAATCTCGCTGCTGTTACTGTCACAGCTATTCTCGTCGACGATTTGCTCGACTTCTGTGCTTTCGTTTGACTTTATTCTTTGCCTCTTAACAGTTTTTTCACCATCGGGAGTCGGATTGCTGGATTTTCGCTTCGTCGATGGCAAACAATCCTCCACTAGTGTCTTCTCCCTGAGCGTACAGTTCAAATCGTCCTCCAACCAATCGTCCACCATAGTCTGATCGCTGTCTACAAGAGGAGCTTTTACTTTTCTCATAGACGTGGAATGTCGTTGCTTCGCTGTGGAACCGACCAATCGGCCTCTGTTCATCAAATTCGCAATAGTTCTTCGATAATCTTCGCTCGCTGATATTTTCTCTTCTTCCCCATCATCGTGATAGTCATCGTCGTCGACTAAACCGCTCCAAGCGGATCCCTGTCGATTTTTCATCGTTTTTTTTTTCATCGTCGTATTCCTCGGCAGTATCGCTGAAAGTTTTCTGTGAATTTCGTCGTACTCGGCCTGATCGGATTCCGACAAGTCTTCGACGCGATCACGCCAGCTTTCCAGACAATCAAGAACACTGTCGCCGTCTTTCGTTTTTAATTGCAGATCCGCCCTTTTTTTAATCAACAAATTGATCATAGAAAAGTTACCGCAAGTAGCGGCGTCGTGAAGTGGTGTGACACCTCCGCATTCCGCGCCTCCGGGATCGTTAACGTCGGCGCCAGCTTTGATCAAAAGTTCGGCAATCTCGATGTAGCCGTGATTCGCTGCTTCGTGCAACGGCGTCCAACCGGCGTTGTCTTTGACGTTGGTTGGATGTGCGGCAGCGAGAAGTTTTTCAACTTCCTCGATATTGCCGTTAATGCAGGCGACGTGAAGTTTCGTTTCACCTTTTTCGTTTCGTTTGACGACGAGGCCGCGTTTCGAACGCCGTGAAGTTCGCCCGCCTGCTTTCTCGTCCTTCTTTCGCATCTCAGCCTCGACGTCCGACAAATCTTCGAGACAAATTTCCGCACCGATATTGTTATTTTCGGACTCGGCCTCGCTCGCCGAATCGACAATCGCGTCTGAGAAGAGATCAAGTTTTCCTTTTATTTCTTCAGCCTCGTTGAATTCTCCTGTATCTTTCAGATAGATGTGCACGTCTTTGAGAATCGTGGCTTCCAACGAGCGGTTTCCATTCTCACGAGCGGTGCTAAGAGCCTGATCGTAAATTTCCATTACCGAGGATTTTTCGCTGTGCGTCAGGTATAAAAGATCTGCGAGGTTTAGAGCGGATCTGCAAATTTCTGAAGGCTCAGTGCAGAGCTGTAACTCCCTTCGGGCGAAGGGTATGGCTTCCTCGAAACGATTTGCGTCCCGTAATGTCTGAACCAGACTCACGAGAGCCGCACTAATCTGTTCGGCGGAATCTTCTTCTTCGGCGCATGCCAACATCTCTCGATAATATTCTATGGCCTTTTCGTACGAGCGTACTACGACTGAAGCGTCACCCAATTTTTCATAAAGCTTCCGACGCGATTCTCGGTCACTTTCGACCTCGAGGCTTTCTTCCGCTCGGCAGATCGTCACGACTGAAATTTTTTAAATATAAATAACTACATGTTTCCCCCAATTAGGTAATTAAATACAAATTTATCATTTTTAATTAATACATTTCTTAATCAATCAAAACAACATTCATAAGACAACTCTTTTGTTAACCCTTCAGGGACGGGAAACCTTTTCTTGGCAATGAATAGCGTCATCTTTTTTTTGTTTGCAAGAACAATGCATCTTTATATAATCCATTTTCTTTGGTACAATTGTTAGACGATTCTCAGCGAGTTATTCAGCCGATTCGACAAGATCCGTATGACACTCTTTTGCGTCAATCGTACTTGAAGGATTAACGAGGGAACGAGATGATCCTCGCAAGTTAGTAATTCTAGAGAATCAAGCGATCGCTCGATTAACTTACCGATTCGAAGTAATCTCTCAACTTGCTGCGAGGTCGTATGCTGAAGGCCTTTCGATAGATAGAGGAGAACCAAGATCTCGCGCGCCTCAGACCAGTGACCGAGTCTCATCAGCAATTCGGTTTTCGTCAATCGACCGACGGCTCTCAATGACGACTCGCCGATTTCAATCGCCATATCAATGTGTCTTAGAGCGAGACCAAAGTGATTCTGACGTTCGTGCAATGCTCCCAGAGCAATGTGCGTTCTGTGCAGATCTTCATCGAGTTTGTGTTTCCTGCAGAGCTCAGCAGCTTTCTCGATAAGCTCGACCGCCTGATGCGGTTCTTTCTGCTCCTCGAGAACGAGGCCTAAATTGAGTAGAAGCCTCGCTCTCATTGTCATCATTTCCGTAAGCTTAATGTCAGTGTTTTCTAACCTGTGGAATAAAAATAGAATTCAGAATATTTTGACAATTTATATTATTTTGGTCGAATTCTAATTTTTATTTTTATTGTATTCCTAAAGAATATTTTCAGATCTTTTTTTCCGATCGAGTTGCCACTAGGTTCCGTTCTTATTTTCTTAATCTTTCAAGCTTTAAAATACCGTTAGAAATAATAAGCCTACGATGATTTTTTAAGAATCGTCCAAATTTTTAGAGAAACCATAGATTTTTTCGATAAGTCGCGATGAGTTACCGTTCGGATAAATGGTCTGGTTAGGAATTTATAAAAAAAACTCCAAAATCATCATAGTCTCTAACCGCATTTTAAAGCTTAAACGATTACGAAGAAAATAAGAATGGAACCTAACGATAACTCCACTCAAATAAAAGGTTATAAATATTTTTAATAATTTACCGATTGCAAAGTCTAAGACTTTTGGAATACGCCTTCTTGGCAGCGGCGAAAGCCTCTGTCCTCTCTGCAGAGTTTTCGGGTAATGCTTCGCCAAGACAAAACTGTGTTCTGCCAATAGTAGCAAGGGCTCTCTGCTGCTCCAAAATATTATCGACCTCCTTAGATCCTTCTGTGCTAGCAAAGTAGTTCAATTACTCGACTGGGTGGATGAAAATGATTCCTGCATTATTATAGTCTAAAGTATTATTTACCGAGATGTAGAGTTTGATGGGTAAGAGCCTCCTCGTAATCTCCGAGACTCGCGTGAACCTCTCCTATCATTCTGTGCGCTATTGCACAGTTGAGCTTGTCGTCCAAGACTTCGCAGGCCTGTAACTGTTCACTGTACTCCAACAAAGCATCGTCCAAGCGACCAGACTCAAAATATATGTCCCCCAGCTCGTTGGAAATCTCGGCAAGCTGATTGACGTTACCATCTCGCTTTGCCTTTTGTTTTCTCTTGATTAGCCCTTATCGTTAGAAAAAAAGATTTAAAAAATTGAATATTTGTCAAAATTATTGCAATTTTTACTCAAACAAAGTCAAAACAGCTTATTCATACTCCTATCTTGCTTTGCATTCATTTTTCTCTTAATTAGTCCCTAGAACTATGCTCCCATGCGTGTCCTACTTTCTCTCCTATCGTTATGTTTACTGTTGCACAGATGATCTTGTCATCCAGGACTTTAAAGATCTGCTACAGCTAAACTAGCTAGATGATTCAACTATGCTTTGCCTCCCGAGAAGCGTACGAATTATGCATCTATGTAAGTCTGACTTTGTTATCGATGCGTACTTTGCTTTCTCTGAACGTCGCATCGCAAAATGAAAAATGCTTATAATGGAGCATCCTTGAAATTTGTTGTCAAAACCGTAAGAAAACAAGGAAAAATTAAGTCGGATTTATCTTACTTCAATTGAATAAAGTCTAATCACTAGATTAGAGAACATTTTTATTAATTATTGGTTCGGTATACAGCAGCGAATGGTTAACCGTTGATCGAAAGAACTTACTGTCCTCGTCCATGATACCGTCTCGACTTAAATTTTCTTCTGTTCAGAACATCTCGAACTCGGGAATCGCAATTGGTACGTGATATTCGACACAGACTCTATCACCAACAATTAAAAAACATTGAATTGTGCATGGTAAGTAAACAGGTGTTTGTGCTAGTAGTTGTGAACAAAGCGAGTCATGATATCGCGGAAGACTCGTTAGTCTCGTTATTCGGAAGATGATATCTCGAGCTTCATTTTGCTAGCGTTTATTTCACATCTGTGAGTAGTATCACGAAATTGGACAATTGGAGAAGAAGCACTTTTTTGGTAGTCAGATCGGTTTGCGCGGGTTCACTGCACGGTCATTGCCGCAACATTCCTTCACGGCAGAAGAGACACAATGAGTGATCGACCAACAACTTTCTTTCAATTTTAATTATTTCTGAATAACCATCTTCAGTGAAAGTTTAATTATATTTTAAGGATATAAATAAACAAATAAACTGTCGTATTAATCAATTTTATTGTATTGAAGGCTTTTCGGTTTATCGCTTGATTTTACATTTTTTGTCAATTGTGCAACACAGCATCGGCGCATGCGCAAGAAAATGTATCAAAATGGCGTCCGACTGTCAGTGTTCAATGATAAATAATCGAGAATTAATTTAAACAATCTAAATAGTTGAAGATGTCTGAAAAAAATAGCGAATATGTTTGAGTTGAAAAGAGGCTTAAGAAGTATAAATTAAAGGAAAAAAAACAACTAACTATCATGACACTGTATTTTGACACGCGTGTGCAAAATTCCGAAATCGCTTCTATCAGCACTTTAGCCACTTGGCACTCGAATTTTCCACTCCTCGCCGTAGCGGCTTATTCTCAAGATAGAGGAGGCTTCGTTACGGTATACGATGACCAGGGAGAGCCTCTTCAGGATGTGGAGTCGCCGAAACATTCGGTAGCACAGGTGACGGCTCTCGGTTGGCATCCTGAGAGAAGGTGGCTAGCCGCTGGATGGGAAGTCGGCGAAATACGGGTTTGTGTTACTTACAGTGTCTCAAAGACATTTGTGCAATTTTTTTCTTTTTTTTTCCTCGTGGTTTATTTTGTTGTTTTTTATTTTGCTTTAGGTATGGCCCGGCGACACAGGATGCAATGAATTTAATGTAACGGTAACACCTCACCAAGATCCCATAACGATCCTGCAATGGAGTCAGCACGGAGGTCGTCTTGTGTCTGCGGATACAGCTGGCTCTGTAGTAGGCTGGAAAATCGATCTACGGGGGCAGCTTCTGGTGACTTTTCATCACGAGCTCAAAGACTCGTTTGTACATATCGCATTCAAAGTAGCTCCACCCAAGCCAACTGTAGACTTGAGGTACTTGATCTACGCTTGAGTGCCTCCAAAGTTGTTTATTTTTCACAATTTACAATTTCACCTCTGTTAGGAAGTATCAATTTTAGATTCGTCATAGAGAAAACTTTGAAAAATGGGAAAAAGAATGAAGAAGCAGTGTACGAGATTCTACTATGCAAAACTGTTCGAATATTATTTATACAAACTTGTTAGCTCGAAGTGATTATTGTTAATTCTGAAAGCCTTTTCAATGTTAGATTCGGTGCTAAGCAATTTGTAACGTTATAATTTATAAATTTATTACAAAGTTATACCTCAATGACTACAAATAATGTTTATCCTGGAAAATTTGGTAATTTAAAACCCTTTGATTACGCACGAGTGTGAAATCGTGCCATGGATTTCCCATTTTTTCTATATTACTTTAAAATAGCCTCTTATGGTTAAGTAACTGCGAATTTGCACTTGTGTGCAAAAGTTTGAAGGTGCGTAATCAAAGGGTTAAATACATCGAGTTCAACAAGATTACAACAGGATTTTGTGATGTTTTTTTCATGGGGAATAATAGATATTTAAAGAATCTTTTGTTTTCTTAGCGATCTGGCAAAAGCAGCGGTAGCTGGCGACGAGCGAGCTCTGGATCTATTCAGCTCGTGGCGTCCCAGAACTGCCGCTCCTACCGCAGCGCCTACTCAGAGAGACGATCATTCTTTTTATATCGGATCGACCAGCGGAATAATCTATTTCGTTGACGCTCAGGGTCACTGCAAGGAAGTTTTGAACACGGACGGAATGGCTATTCATTGCTTGCTACATCACGCAACCAGGGATTCCGTTGTTGTTTTGACGGAAGGTTTGAACATTGGACATTTCCAAGCTGATCCCGTTACCGGACGTCTCGTTGAATTGAACAGAGTAAGCTGCTTCCATGCTACTTTAATATTCTTCCCAATAAACTTTATGTTTGTGTGATTAAATGAGTAAATTCGATTTAGGTGAAATTAAGTGGCAAAGGTGACTCCTTTCGAACGGGTCCAGCGTTGTGTTGGGTAGGAGGGAACACTTTGGCCGTTCTTACAGGTGAATTGGGCGTCAGATGTTGGGATCTTCAAACCGGAGATACATACGTTCTGTCTCCGCCCGAGGCGACAACTGGAAACATTGCAACGCCTCAAGAAATATGCACGAGTCTATCGTTCTGCAAAAATAATGGTAAAATAAACAAATATAACCGTGTAACGATAGTGAGCTTGTAATAAATACAATTGTTGTAGAAACTCTGGCTGCCGGTACGAATTTGGGAACGATATACCTGTGGAAACGCAGATCGGTCGCAGAAACCGACGAAAACGGTTGGCCAACGATACCAAAGCTTTGCACTATTCACGGCACCGTTAAACAGCTAACTTGGGGCGGTACGCTCCTGAGAAATCCTCTTTTAGCCGTAAATTGCATAACTAACGTCTTTGTGCTGCACCAGCAGCCAATGTGCGCTGCTTTTAACGAGGAAACCTGCGCGAGCCAGCTAACTCCGACTCAGTTACTCATAGAAACGGAGGATAGGAATTGTACTCTCAAGACTGAGATACAGGTGCAAATACTGGCCATCAGTAAGAACTATGTAACTGTTTCCTCGGGACGGCAGGTAGCGAGTTACAGAATAAATCGTGACGGCCCTCTGTGCGCTATCGCAATTGGATCGTTCGCTTGCGAAAATGAGAAAATTCTTATTTATGAAAATACGTTGGTAATCCTTACGCCTACGATCATACAATTGAGATCTATGGACGGCACTGTGATACAGAGTCTGCCGACTCTGCCTGAGGAAGGCGAACCCATCACCATGGAACTCACCGGCCAATACTTGACCGTCGCTTCGCTCAACGGGATTTTAAAAATTTGGGATCTAGGAAAACGCGAAGCGAAGTTGCACACGCGAGCTATGACTGCTTACGAGGCTATCAACGATTTTGCTGAGATTATTGAGGCGAGATGCAACTCGGATTGTCGATGCGTCTCTATTACCGTTGCCATGTCCAACCTGATGCCCAGCTCTATTCTCTACGTCTGGGATATCGAGGGCGATCAGATACACGAGTTTGATTTTGCGAAAATGGATGACGCTGATGGTCACGAAGTTCCAGTGTAATATATTTTTTATGTCCTGACAGAGTTTTCAACGGATTGACGAATGCGTATAAAAAATTACGAAATTTGATAGTTTTTAAAAATTGTTGACTTGCTAACTTTTATAAATTTCGAGCAGTTAAGAGCTAGTATTCATGTTATTAAAACAAAGCTGCAAAGTAGAATCTTGTTCATTGTTTCCAAATTTTTTTCCACTTTAAACGAAGCTTCGTAGAGGTTTGTAAAAGATGGAATATAATGAGAAATCAAAGTGCAAGGTTTTGCTTTGTAGGATTATTTTTATTTGCCTTCGTTAATTATCATTGCTTAGAAGTAATTACAAATGTGAATTTGTTGTTTGTTTAGAAGAAGTTCGAAATCGAGAGGAAGATTGGTGACTGCTCACTGTTGGGACACTAGTGATCCTAGAGTGCTTGTCTGTCGGGCTCAGAAGGTCGAGAGTCGGGATAAGAGCAAAACTTACGCTGCTGATGATGTGGTTAGTCTTGTAATATAAAAAATGTAGAGAATAATAATGATAAACGATTTTATCATCACAATTAGGATTTAAAAAAAAATCGAATTTTCCTTGAAAACTTTTCTCTGCAGTTTTTTTTTATAAATACGCAAAATTTATAGAATCAATTGACTTTGTAATTTTTATTTCGAAGGAAAACAGCGCCCCGGTAGTTCTCGTTTCAATGTTTGCAACGCCGGATAACGGAATCGCCGTTCAAGACATTCGTGCTATGAGCGACGCGAACTGTCGTTTGCTGGGACTTCAATCGCCTCACATAATAATACTGAATCCGGAGACACCGTCCACAACCGGAAGCAAAGTAGTGCGTCAGCTGATGCGGGAATTCGAGGAATTGGGAGATTGTGACGACGCGACAAGAAAAGCTATTTTAGACTTCAGCTTTCATATAAGCATGGCGAATATGGACGAGGCTTTCAAGTCGATTAAAACTATCAAGAACGAAACGGTTTGGAAGAGTTTGGCGCGAATGTGCGTAAAAACTAAGCAACTCGACATGGCTGTTCTCTGTTTGGGACACATGAAGCACGCGCGGGGCGCTCGTGCTCTGAGGGAAGCCATGCAAGACGATTCATTGACTCTTGAAGCCAAGGTCGGAGTTTTGGCTGTGGAATTAGGACTGCACGTACGTAAAATGAATAGTTACACAATGACTTAAGGACATTGGTGCCAAAACTAGTTACTGTTCGAATGCGTTGGAACTCGGTTAGTTTGTAGAAAATGTACGTTAAATTATTCACGATTTTTTTTTTAAAACTATGAATGGTTCTGTTTTCCATCAATGCGCTACTCAAAGTTACGTAATTTTACATGGAAAGTCGGGGAAACTGGTCCAGGACAATAGAGTTTACCAATTTTCTCTGGCAATTTCTGTTCGATCCGAATAAAAACTGACGGATATGAAAAAATTTGCGTGTTTTTATTTCCATAGAGCGACGCGGAGCGTCTGTTTCGCGAGGCCCATAGGCTGGACCTCCTGGGTTCGTTATTAGAAGCTCGAAACAAATATTCCCAAGCGATAGAGCTGATGGTGAGTGAGAACAAGATTCGGGAGAAAGTGACTTACTACAATTACGCTAGAGCATTGGAACAGGAGGGAAAAATCGACAGAGCCATCGATTTGTACACCAAAGCGGATTGTCACAAATTTGAAGTACCGAGAATGTTGCTCGCGAGACCGCGTGATCTTCAAGGCTATCTTTCGTCTTCCGACGACCCGTAAGTATCTTTTTAACACTTTTTCTAATTTTCGCAAATATTTACACTGACAGAGTTTTTACGATAGCGCGATTAAAAATTGGCACGCTCAGTATACGGAATCAACCGGAGACATAGAAGGAGCATTGCGACTTTACGAAATCGCCAACGACACTCTCGCTATAACGAGATTGCTCTGCTATCTCGGCCGCGAAGACGAAGTTTGTGATCTCGTTATGAGAACCAATCACGCGGCATCGGCGTATCACTTGGCTGCACACTACGAGTCCATGAATGTTGTTTCTCAGGCTGTACACTTTTACACAACGGCTAAAGCTTATACCAACGCTATTCGTCTTTGCAAGGTACCAAAAAGGGCATTTTAAAATAATGTTCTACTCCTCTGTCGGTAGCTAACAATGTAATGCAAATTTCTTTGCCACGATTGGTCATTCTAATCGACGGAACGATCGTGGTGGAGAAATTTGCGATGTAAAGATTAGTTTTATATTTTGTTTATAAATGATGAGATAACTTCAAAATGTGTTAATGACAAATATTTTCAATTCTAGGAAAACGATATGGGTGAAGAACTGTGGCCGCTGGCGATGCTGGCACAGAGACAGACGCAGATAGACGTGGCCAAGTACTACGAGGAAAACGATCAGTCCGACAAAGCAGTTTTGCTCTACCACAAAGCGGGAATGATATCAAAAGCTCTCGATTTAGCGTTCACGACACAGCAGTACAACGCCTTGCAGTTAATCACTGTTGATGTGAATGCCGATTCCGATCCCGCGCTTATAAAGCGATGCGCCGATTTCTTTGTACAGAACGAGCAGATCGACAAAGCCGTTGACCTGCTAGCCACCGGTAAAAAGTACATAGAAGCGTTGGAATTGATACAGGAGCATAATATTACGTTGACGGAGGATCTTGCGGAGAAAATGACAGTCTCCAAGGTCGAGCATGACGCGGGACGCGAGAAAATCAGGATCGCGACTCTCGAAAGGGTCGGCGAGATCGCTTACGAACAGGGAAACTATCATTTAGCTACGAAGAAATTCACTCAAGCTGGAAATAAAATGCGAGCTATGAAAGCTCTGCTCAAGTCCGGTGACACGGAAAAAATTTGTTTCTTCGCTCAGGTCTCCAGACAACGTGAGATATACATTATGGCGGGAAATTATTTGCAGTCGTTGGATTGGCAAAATCAACCAGAGGTTTTGAAGAACATAATAAACTTCTATTCGAAGGGAAAGGCCATGGATCTCTTGGCAAATTTTTACGTTGCTTGCGGTCAAGTCGAGATCGACGAGTATCAGAACTACGAGAAAGCCCTCGATGCCCTCAATCAGGCAGCGCGCTCCCTCGCAAAAGTTATCGCTCCCAGGGATCCTGAGATACATAAAAAGGCTATCGACGTTGTCAACAGCAGAATGGCGACTATAAAACGATATTTGGATATTAAAAAGTGAGTAACTGGAGAGGGAAAGAAACTTTTAAAAAATCTAATTGACAAAAAATAAAAACGTTTCAAAATTTTAAATAATCTAGATTATTGAAGTGTTGGTTTGCCAACATTCTAAAATTTGCAAAGCATTTAACCTTTGGATTTTTTAAAAAGAATTGTCAGTTATCCTAGTACAACATGTTTAACATAAAGAAACTTTATATTTTATAGATCTTTCGATAGGGGAGAAACCGATTTGGCGATAACGCAAGTGCGACAGTTGTTGGATTCGTTTGGTTCGGATTTAGAGCAGTCGGTACGTCGGGGAGATTTATTTGCCACGATAACACAGCATTACGCGAATATCGGCGACACCGAAAAGGCGAGGGCCTCGATCGAAGAGCTCAAGCGTTTGGTACCCGGAATCAATCTTGGTTATTACTACAACGTTAATTTGTTACAAGCTCTGGGCTACAAGATAAATGTTCAGCGTGAGGACAGTCTCGACAATGACGATGGGATCGAAGAACTCCTCGGAGAGTAAATCTATTCTCGTGATTACAAGTACAGTCGTACCTCACCTATTCGACCTCCGTTTGTTTTATACGAACCTGTCTGTTAGACTAACTTGTTCCGAACTATTGAACGAATTGCTTTTTCCTTATCCCTCACGCTTGAGCTAAAGTACGGTTATCGACGATGGACAGACCGGTATGCGCTATGGTTATGCAAAGAAGTCGAAGCATCTCTCCACGTTCAATAGGAGAATTCATCCAGTCCCGAGGAGGTCGAATAAGTGGTTCATGTTCAGTTCAACTGTACATCGAAGTCTGATGCATTCTGATTCACAAAATACTCTATTCCGTCCACGAATGTGATCTCATTTTAATCTAATCAAGTATACACGTTACAAATGTTACGTTTTTATGTATTTAAACAATGTTCTCTCTTGAGACATTAAATATTGAGAGGGTGAGGGAGGGGGTCAATCGATTTAATAATAAAAAGCGTGTTTTACCTCTTTTCATCAGTAAAAAAAATTTCCCGCAATTGATTGTTCGTAACTGTATTCTGATCATGGAAAACAATCCCCAGATTTGAATACAACAAAATATAGATCAATTTTTGAGAAAATATTTTCCACTAAAAAAAAATGTATCTTCTACATTTTTTATATTTAGATTTGGAGATTTGAAAAAATATGTTCAGAAGATTTTTACAAAGAATCAATCGTATGGAATTCTTATACGATTTAATCCTGTTTTAAAAAACGTAACACTCCACTCCCTACGAATTTAGAGCAACAGCGGACGAAACTGTAATTTTTCGGCTAATTATCATTTTTTAAAAATGATAAATACAAACAAGAGTTCTAAGGATGAAAATGTAACATGTTGCGTCCACCTGAAGTGTTATTTATGGAAATATTTATACAGTAGAAATAATTGAAACCACCGCAAAAATGTATCACAGTCGATAAAACATGAATGCAAAACAAAAAAAAATGACAAAAAATGCTGCAAATATAGAAAAAAATGTCACCAAACAGAGGTTTATTATTTTCAACGAGATTAACACAGTAAAAACTTCCTCGCACTCCTCGAAGGATGTTTCAAGTGAAAAGAAGAAGAAAAAAACGTCACACGGTAACGAGCTTAAACTTCCAGAGTATTCTAAGAAACAATAAATAACGTTGTACGTAGAGGAAATACAATATGCAAAATAAGAGTGGAAAGTAACCTACGATAAATGTGACAACAAAGTTAAGAATAATCAATGAGTAAAAAAAAAAAAAAGAGGAAAATCGAAGATATCGCTGTTTCTCGAGTACGAAATAATATGTCGCTGCATAATTAAGAATGTTTATAGAATCTTACATGCTTAAAACTATCAATTATAATTATCTTCTGTTACAGTGAGTTTTTTTTTAATTCACGGCGTCGGTTTTTTGCACGGCGATTGCGCAGGAGATTCAGAATCGTCGGCTTTGCGTTTTTTACGCACTAAGTGAGAGATGTCGCTCGCGGGTTTATCGTTTTTAGGGGAGACGGCGGATTGCGAACTCGACGAGGCACCGTCGTTACTGGATCCAGCGCCGTTTGTACAACCACCGGCTACTTTGTTCTTGATACCCTCGATAACGAGCCGGTAAGCTTCGTCCTTGAAGTCTTTCATGTCCGTTATTTTCTCTTGAATAGCTGGAAGCAGCTCTTTGAGTTCCTTAATCTCACCATTGACGGTGTAGAAAGGATCGTCGGATTTTGAAGGTTCTTTAATATCTTCTAGCTGCTTGATTCGCGCCTCTAGCAAAGTTGTGGCCTCGTTGAACTGTCCGATACTCGCGTCAAAGTCGTTGAGAAGCGAGTGAGCAAGGCCGAGCTGATAGTGAATTTCAGCGATCGCTCGAGGCTCACCAGGTTCCATTTTCTGTAATAATTTGAGAGCTCCTTCGAGGTCGGTTATAGCACCTTGAGGATTGTCGCTCTCCATCGCGACCTCGCCAAGCAACCTGTGAGTTTCCGCCAAATTTTTCAAGCCAGCCTCACCTCGTTTCGTGAATACGATTTTAGCGAGTTCGAGAACTTCCCAGGCGACTTGCAGATCTATTCCGCGGCCTGGATCCTCTTCGTCGTCTTTATTCACATCCTCTCCGTCCTCAGTCTCATCGGACTTTCCCGCTGTTCCGTTGCAGTCCTTTTCTGTATTCGAAGCCGAGCCATTCGTTTGAACTTTGCTGCTACCAGCAACGCTCTCGACTTCGGGCTTCGTAATTTTCTCCGTGCTCTTTTCTATCTTTTGTTCTTCAATTTTTTTGTCATCGGTTTCATTCGATGTAACTTTTTTCTCTTTTTCGGGCTGCTTCTCGTCTTTTTCAGCTTTTTCTTCTTTCTTTTCTTCGGAATCCGTTTTTTTCTCAGTGGCTTCAACGCTGAGTTCGGTCGTTTCTTTCGTTCCCTCGGTTACTTCGGATTCTTCTTCTTTTTCATCCACCTCGCTTATTTTCTCGTCCTCACCATCCTCCTCTTCACCGTCTTCGTCATCCTCCGCGTCCTCCGAACCTGGAACTCCTCCTCCGAGCACTCCAGCTTCCTCTCTAGCTAGGCCGATCAACGCTCTACCGTATAGGAGATAAGGCTCGCCAAATTCATCGTCGCAGTCACTCAATTTTTGCGACATCATTTCGAGACCCTCAGCGAAGGCCATCACCGCCGCTGTGTAATCCTGCACCAAGAGGTGACGCTTTCCCTGGGATATCGCCGTTGCCGCGTCCGCATACGTTGTATTCACCCCTACGTCTGCCATCTGGAACACAAAGAAGATATATAAGGTTACTGAAATATTTTAAGTTTAGTGGAACACAGAAGTTTCGTATTACGGATCGTTTATTCATCGAGAAGTTGATTTTCTTTCGAGAGAGCTTATTTAATTTTTTAAATATTCACAGCAGATGCGCCACGTTTCCACAGATTCATCTGTGACACGAATTATTTAATGTTCTAGACGTGAAATGTATTAATTAATTCATATTTCATATATATAAAATAATAATTAGCCGTAGAAAATAAAGTTTTTCTACGGCTTGCGAAAGGGACACCCCCGCAGGTCGCAGCAGTCGGATGCAATGTGTAAATCGTGCAAAATATTCGTAGGCGATGCTTCGTTTCTAAAAATTATTTTGTAATACGAATAATTGAATATCCCAGACGTGAAAAATGTAAATTAAATAGGGTAAAGTCACCAATGAATGAATAAAAGCTTTTTTTAGGACTCAAGAGAATTTACTATGCTTTAGATTAACATTATTTGCTAAATGTGCCCATTAAATTGCTAACTGTGATAGTCAGCTTACGATCGTAATTTAATTTCGTTTAAAAGTGAAGTATTAAAAATGCAATACGGTCCACTCATTCTCTAGATTTTTAGATAAAAAGTATTTTTTAAATTTCTTTAGTAAGTTGTAAATAATCGTTACAGTTTAGCTGAAAAACCGTTTCGTGTGTAAAGTGTGTAACATAGAAACCGCAAGTTTTCCTCTTTACTATAAAAATGTTGGTGCGTACCGCAAGTAAAAGATTCTCACAAGTCACGGTAATCCGATGACGTACAATCAGAGCGCACGGTGAGAGCTTTCGCGATATTACGTTCTTTAAAGGAAACGTCGCGTTTCCGAGCTTCGTAACGAATAGAAGAAACGTATTTGAATTCTATAGAAGAATCGAAAGTCATCCAAAAACTTTTAGGAAACTTATAACTGATATATCGGAGATTTTCGTCGACTCCAGGACGATACACCATCGGATCTTTCGCGTCTGGTTATCACGTGAATTATTGAACTTACGATAGTAAAAAATCCTCACAAATGGAAATTGGTGTTGGATCGATAATAGGCCGCAGCATCCGTGATACGATTTTACCGTTATCCGTATATCCGTCGCTTCGGAGCAGCCGCTCGAGCTTTTGCAACGGTCGATTCGGGCATCGCGTCGTCGCGACGCAAGGACTGGTTGTACGGCGCCTACGAGGGGGTGGTGGTTGTGGCGTCGCGCCGAGAAACGGGCGACGAACTCCCGCAATATTTTCTCGGTCCTTCAAGGGGGTAGTACGAGATCGAGGGCCGTCGGGTCCGGGTGAAACTCCGCGCGCATAGAAGCGCCGTGGGGTTGTTTCAGTGGGCGCCTGGGCACGGCCGAGGATGGAGCAAACTCGTGTACCCAGGGGCCCTGCGCCGCGCCTCTTTTTTCTTCTCGCCACGCTTGCACTCACCGTCGCAGGTAAACGCGACTAATCCTATCCAACTACCGTCAACGAGTTTCACGACGATCCAGTCACGTAACTTCGTTTTTATTTTCTTTCTTGACACCACGAAGATAACAATACGGGAATTTAATCGTGGTTCTTTGAACAACTTTGTTGTCATTTGTTGTTATTATTTTTTGTTCGGCCAGTTAAAAAAAAAAAATATATTTATCTCCAAAGTTTCGAGAGTTGTTAAGTTGGTTTTATTCTTGCAGTATTTTTGTCACTGAACTTCAAACTGAGTTCTACGTAAAACAATTTGTTTACTCGGTTAAAGAAAAGAAAAAAAAAAAAAAAAAAAGATTATATTTACCATTAATGTTTCAAGAGTTGTTAAATAGGTTTTATTTTCTTATAATATTCTTGTCATTGAGTAAGACTGCGTAAACAATTTATTAACACCGTTTTTTTTTAAACCAAATTACATTTATCATCAAAGTTATAAGGACGATTAAAAAAAATTTGTTCAAAACATTATAGCACCAAGCGACAAATTAATCGCCTTTGTCGGGACCTTCGACATTAAATCATAATCTACAAAGTAATTAAGTTTCCTCTCCTCACAGACTCAAAACTTAAAGAAATACTTAACAAGTGTTCAATTGGATTGATAAAATTTATAAAAATGAATTCCAACGTAACAATAGAAACGATTGCACGAATAAAAAATTAGTCCCATACCAATTCGGTTTACTCCCATGACTACCAAAATTCTTTAGTGTACAAAAAAATTTTTATTTACATCCTGAAAATATTTGTCAAGCGCGTCAATGACTCAAAAGTCCGGAAGTGTTGTTATCGTGTGAATTATCGAGGGGTTCGACTCTGGTGTTAATATCGGGAGGAGGTCGCACGATGAGCCACTTGACGCGGGTGTTTAGCGGAAGAACGAGGCGACGAGGGGCATCCGGCGGCGGGAGAACCATCGCCGGTGGTTTTCGAGTATTGTCGAGGTGCACTCGTTTGCAATTGGTCGTACTACTCTCCGCGCTGATACTTTCTATCGCAGGTAAACCAAAGCCTGGTTGGATGGGGCTCGAACGATATATTCGTATATCCGCAACCGACAGAAAATCATTTATACGTAGACATAGAAACCATCCGCAAACCACTTGCATTCCCATCGCTTCCTCTCTCCCCGATCCTGAACACAATTTGCTACGCGTACATTCGCAAGGAAGCACGAATCGCGTGTTTTCGACTTGTACTCGGCTTAGCGTATGCACGATAAACGAGCCCCTGACTCTGTACCTGCGAAAGTGAGGATAGAG